>CM047738.1:10360779-10707412 GCA_026225825.1 Pistacia integerrima
AACCCCCAAAAATCAATTTTTATTTTATGTGTCCAAAAATTTCTTTTGATGGGTTTATTCCTGCCCTATTCTTTCTCTGCTAAAACTGTAAAACCTATTCAAACAGATTGTCTTTGGGCTCCTGACTTTGGGCCTGGGTCAGATTATTTATTAATGAAAAAAAGAGTGGATCTATTCCATTAATGGATTAAGGATACCCTAATTTTTTTAATAATATATTAAATTAATAAGTTAAACTTTATTTTCAATTTTTTCCCAATACTTTCAATACCCCATTATTATCTCATAAAGTCTAATTTTTTTTTAATGCTATTCAAATCATTATTAGAACAATACAAATTTATAAGTTTTTAATTGGTTCATATATAAATTTACTGTTATTTTTTTTTTCAAAGTCTTGTAGTTATTTAATTTTAACCTATATTTTTTTGTGTCATTTAATTATATCATGTTCTTAGGATTATTTGTAAGATTTTTTTTTTTTTTTTTTTAACTTTCAATTTAATTATCTAAAATTTTATATTAAGAATAACAATGGCGAGTGTCAGGGGCGCATTCAGGCCCTTTGAGGGTAGGCCTCATATTTGAAAAAAAATTTATTAATATACAGGCCATAAAAAATTGTTAATTAACATATATACTCAGACCCATCTTCAAATTTTTAAAAAATAAGAACTATTATACATACTATATATCTAGGTTTACAAAAAAACTTGTTATATATATATAGGTGTTCAAAAGAACCGGTTGGAACCAGAATCGGCGGGTACCTTGGGTTTGATTTCGGTTCCTACCCAAAACCAATCGTCAATGGGTAGGTTCTGGTTTCAAATTTTTGGAACTGTTACTGTGCGATTCCGGTTCCTATAGTTAGGAACTGGAACCGGAACCAGGAATCAGGAACCGAGACTAATATAAAATAAAATTAAAGATTATGAGGATTAATAAAAAAATTTGTAGAAAAAGTAACGTGAATACGTTTATATTTATATTTCATAACATTTAAAGTAAGTTGGTTTAACTTTTGAGAATCTACCTTTACAAAGTAATAAAGTTTATAATTTTGAATTTATAATTTGTAATTTTATTTTTGTTAACAAGTGTCAGGGGGGTATTTGTAAGTTTTTAAGGGTTTTTTTGCCATTTTAAAAACTTTTGAGGGGGTCAGGTAATTTTACAGGGTACCCAGAACCGAAACCGGAACCATTGTTACAGGTTCTGGTTTTGGGTACCTAAGAACCGAACCGCTTGGCCCGGCTCGGTTCCAAATTTCAAGGAACCGCTTGCCTTCAGGCCTGCCTTCCGGCCTTCAAAAAGTGCAGGGTACCTGGAACCGAACACCCATATATATATATATTCCAAGCCCACGACATATTAAAAGTTTAAAACTCTCTCCAGTGTTTTTCTACACAGCATTACCTGTTTTTTATGATTTTATCTCCAAATTCTTAAAATTTTTGAAGACTAAAATTGTTAAATTTTCACTACTCAAGGTGTCATAATTAGCTCTATTTTCTGTTTTATCGAATTTAGATATGTGTATTGTTCATTTCAATTTAGTTTATTTAAGGATTGAATCATTTTTTTTCTTTTTGAGGTTTTTTATTCTAATTTGAGAAAAAAAGATATTAATTTTGTGAGTTTTTTTTGTCTAAGAATGAATCTGCTATCTCAGATTAAAACCTTAACTGTATTTTAAATGACGTTATTTTTCACCATTCACCTACCACTTTCCTACATTTTAAACGTCACCGTTCAATTGTTCGAAATTATTAAAGAAATTTGAGTTACTATCTATGTTTATACTAAAAAAAATTCCGCTCTTTTATTAATTCATATTAAAAGTCAATGTAACGTTGACTTCATGACTTGATTTAAGTTTTGGTTGATTTTAGCTTAAGTAGGCTAGGTTTGATCAACGCTATGAAAATTTATATTATAATCTTTAAAAGCCAAAAATAAAAATATTAAAAGAAGGTTTTTTTCAAGGTTTACTTAACACTTTTACTCAAAATTTTGTTTCTCATATATTTATTCAAGTAAGAAAATATTGTGTTATTGTATATTCTTTTTTCTTAGGTTCTTAATATTGTATTATTTTTTTATTAAGGTTTGGTGATTTTTTAAAGTTTTCACTAGTTATTTGACAAATAATGGTGGAGCCGCGGAGGCCCCCCCTCGACAAAAATCATAGATCCGCCACTGGTGAGTGTATATAAGATAAGTAAATGGAATGAATAGTTAACTCTTTCAAAATATTAAAAAAAAAAAAAAAAGAATAAAGGGAATTTATGAGATGTCATAAGAAAAAAAAAATTAATTTTAAAACTTTGAAATGAGACATTTTAAGAAATATAGTTTATATAGTTCATTAATTGGATGTCAATAGCTCCACTCTAATAAAATGGGGAGTAATTTTAGCCCCCGTTATTTATTTTAGCCTCATCATCAAGTTTAAGTGAGAATATAATTGTAATAAAAAATAAATAAATTATTCTTCTTCTCTCATACTTTTACTTCATGCTTTATATTTGTAGTTATCCTAAATTAGAAGTAAATTCAACATTGTTATCACAAATTTCCTCAATGAGAATTTGTGATGTCAGGTGTTTTGTGTTTAATGAGAATGAAATCCAATTTTTTTTTTTTTATATCAAGATGGGATTTAGAAGTTTGGGAATTTGTGATACACGTGTTTTGTGTTTAATAAGAATGAAACCGTATTTTTCTTCTGTTAAGATGAGATTTAGAAGGGAAATTTGTGATACGGGTGTTTTGTTTTAATCAGAATGAAACTAGATATTTCTTCTGTCAAGACCTAAATATAAATTTACTTTTAATTTTGCATGACTACATATAAAAAATTTTGAAGTAAAAGAATGTGAGAAGAAGAATAGTATTTTATTTATTATAATTATATCTCCACTTAAAATTGAAGATGAGACTAAAAAGAAAAACAATGGAAGTAAAAATCACTTCCCTAACAAAATTTGATGAGTATCACAATTGTTGAATTTTAAGAGAATCTTAAGGTTTTCAAATTTATCATTCAGATGACAATTTTCGCATTTTTTTTTATCATATATCACCCTTAAAATTTGAAACTATATCATGGATACCTATTTATCCTAACTCCGTTATATTGTCGTTTATGGTAGATGAGCACAAATAGATATATGTGATAAAAACTTTAGATTAGCACAAAGAGATATATGTGATAAAAATTTTGGATTTTGAGAGTCCAATTGATAGCGCAAATAGGTATCTATGATATAGTTTCAAACTTTGAAGATAATCTATGACAAATGCAAAAATTATTATCGGAATAATAAATTTGAAAACTTTAAAGGTAGTTGATGATAGTCCCCCAATTTTCTATATAATTATAATTATTAAATTAGGAATGAGGCCTGATGGATTGTGAAAAAAAATCAACCTTTATCTTCGGCACAATTTTCTGGAACAAACCAGAGAGAATTGATGCCAAGATCATAGACGAATAGTGTGTTACATTGTTGCCATAATCCCAACACAGTTGTCGCATTATCTGGAGCAATGGTTCATAATCAATACATGCTCAGGATGAACAGTCAGATCAGCATCCTGAAAATGGAATGTCATTGAAGGAAACTGTTTAAAATCTATTGGAAACTTATAACAAAGTTGCAAATGGAGGAGGGCATGTGGTTCGTGTGGAGAAATATTTTTCTTGTATTTCATAATGAGATGTACAATAAATTTATAGCAAAAACAAAAAACTAATCTAGGAAGTAAATTGTTACATTCCTATTATAATTCTATTTCCTATATTACAATGAGAATAATTCTATTTCTTATATTACAAAGAGAATAATTATATTTCCTATTTTACATTTCAACACTCCCCCTCAAGCTGGAGCATATAAGTCATATGCACCAAGCTTGTTACAAATAAAGTCAACACGAGAACCTTTGAGAGACTTAGTGAGGATGTCTACTAACTGGTCGTTGGAACTAACATAACTAGTTGCAATACACTCTAATAGAACTTTCTCTTGAACAAAGTGACAATCAATTTCTATGTGTTTAGTCCTCTCATGAAACACTGGATTTGAAGCAATATGAAGGGCAGCCTAATTATCACAGAGTAACTTCATTTGTGATACTTCGACAAATCTCAACTCTTGAATTAGTTGTTTTAACCAAACCAGCTCACAAGTGGCTAAGGCCATTGCACGATACTGCTTCAAAGACTTGATCTTGCAACAACCGCTTGTTTCTTACTTTTCCATGAAACTAGGTTTCCTCCAATAAGAACACAAAATCCTGAGGTAGAACGTCTATCAGATGGAGAACCTGCCCAATCAGCATCTAAATATCCGACAATATGCGAATGACCCTTATTTTCACACAGTAAGCCTCTACTTGGTGCTCCCTTGATATACCTTAAAATCCGGACAACTGCATCCCAATGACTATCACACGGAGTTTGAAGGAACTGACTCACAACGCTGAGAGAAAAGGAAATATCCGGTCGTGTGATAGTAAGATAGTTAAGTTTTCCAACAAGTCTTCGATACCTTCTAGGATCAGTAAGAGACTCCCCCTGTCCAAGTAAAAGTTTTAAATTAGGATCCATATGAGAGTCTATTGGTCTGCAATCTAACATCCCTGTTTCCTCTAGAATATCCAGTACATACTTCCTCTGAGAAATAATAATACCAGATTTAGACTGAGCGACTTCTATGCCAAGAAAGTATCTGAGTAGCCCTAAGTCTTTCGTCTGAAAGTGTTTGAACAAGTGTTGCTTCAACTGTCCAATGCCATCTTGATCATTTCCTGTAATAACAATATCATCGACATAGACAACCAGATAGATACACCCTGCCCTGATGATGTATGTCTATAGAAAATAGAGTGATCAGACTCACATCGAATCATACCAAACTCTTGGATAACTGTGCTAAATCGTCTAAACCAAGCACGAGGAGACTGTTTTAGACCATATAGAGAACGACAAAGTTTACATACCAAACCAGACTCCCTCTGAGCAACAAAACCAGGAGGTTGCTCCATATAAATATCTTCCTGAAGTTCACCATGAAGAAAAGCATTCTTAATATTCAATTGATGCATAGGCTAGTTTCGAATGGTAGCCATAGCAAAGAACAACCGGACGGAAGACATCTTAGCAACAGGAGAAAAAGTGTCAAAATAATCGTCCCATAGATCTAAGTGTATCCCTTGGCCACCAAACGGGCTTTCAGCCGATCAACCTTACCATCTAGACCAACCTTTATAGTGTAAATCCATCGACAACCAACAGTTGAATGGCCCGAAGGTAAGGAAACTAACTCCCAAGTATGATTATGATGCAAAGCAGACATTTCTTCAACCATTGCCTGACGCCACCCGGGGTGAGAAAGTGCCTCATGAACATTGCAAGGAACAGAAACAGAAGAAAGGGTGGAGACAAAGGCATAATATGAAGGATATAAATGATGATAACTCAAAAAATTATAGATGGGATGAGGGTTGCGTGTAGACCGCATACCTTTACGAATAGCAATGGGAAACTGATCAGTTGGAGACAAGACCGTGGCATTGGAGGAATCGGGCACAGGACCTATAGTGACAGGGATCTCAGGAACGGCAGCGGGAACATCAGGATCACCTGTAAAAAGAACAAGACTATTGTCGACAGGAAGAGTGGTATTAGTAGGAGACTGAGGTATCAAAACAGACGAATGTGGGAAAGCAACGTATGGAATAGGTAGAACATCTACTACCAGATCAGACTCTACTGGAGGATGAGGAAAAAATGGAGAAGACTCAAAGAACGTAACATCAGCAGAGATGAAATAGCGATGTGTGGCGAGAGAATAACACTTGTAGCCCTTCTGAAGACGTGAATACCCTAAGAAAATACATTTCGTAGACTTGGCTGACAGTTTATCCTGACCGGAGGGAAAATGTGAACAAAACAGGTGCTCCCAAAGACATGCGGGGGAAGAGAAAATAATGGAGTATCAGGGAATAATATGGAGTGTGGAACCTGGTCTTGTAAGACAGAAGAAGGCATGCGATTTATTAAGTAACAGGCGGTTAGAACCACGTCAGCCCAAAACCGAAAAGGGACGTGGCTATGTAAAAGAAGAGTGCGAGCAGTTTCAATGAGGTGTCTATTTTTACGCTCAGCAATGCCACTTTGTTGGGGACTATAAACACAAGAAGACTGATGAAGAATTCCCTGAGATGTCATGAATTTAGTAAAGGAATCAGAGAAATATTCACGAGCATTATCACTTCGTAATATACGAATGGTAGTATTATGTTGAGTCTTAATTTCAAGACAAAATGATGAAAATATGGAAAATAATTGAACGAGCGCATAAGAAATAACCAAGTGCAACGGGAATAGTCATCAATAAATGTAACAAAATATTTAAATCCCAAAGTAGAGTTAACACGACAAGGACCCCACACATCTGAATGCACTAACTCAAAGGGGGACGCAGCCTGTTTATTGACATGCTTTGAAAAAGAACTACGAGTATGCTTTCCAAGCTGACACGACTCACAACTCAAGGACGATAATTTAGATAGACCAGGGATCATTTTCCGAAGTTTGGAAAGACTAGGATGGCCTAAACGATTATGAAGGAGATCCGGAGACTCGGAGACAATGCATGCTGTAGATGGGATATGGAGATGATAGAGACCCTGTGACTCACGTCCTGTGCCAATCATCTGTCCCGTGTCGCGATCCTGTATAACAACAGAGTTAGTATCAAAATGAATAGAGCAATTTAAGGAGGGGGTAAGTTTACTAACAGACACGAGATTAAATGGACATTTGGGAATATAAAGCACGAGTCTAATGCTAAGGAGGGAGGGGTTTTGCACATCCAATAGCTTGAACACTCGGCTTTAGACCCATTGGCACAAAGTAATGCGGAGGTAAAGATACGATTTGTAATCGAGTAAGTAAATGAGGGTTACCAGAAATATGATCCGAGGCACCTGAATCTAGGACCCAAGGTCCTAAAGCGGAAGACTGAGAAAGGCAAGCAACTGAATTACCCGTTTGAGCAACGGAGGCAATGGATGAAGAAGATCGCATCGGCGCGCATCGTAAGTATTCATCATAATCGCACTGTGAGAGTTAAGGAGGGTGAGCTAGCAGCAGAGGACTAATGAAGATCGAGTGATCGGCCGAGCAATATTAGCGGCTCGGGTAGTTCGACCATGTAACTTAAAACATTTCTCTGGTATGCCCCCACCGATGACAGAACTACACTTGGGCCGATTTCCTCTGCTTGATCGCCTGTTCTCGAAAAGTTTGGGATCGAGAAACAAGGGATGAAGAGTCACAGGGAAGGTACGGGAGTAGAGGAGGAAACCCAAGTAATCGGCAAACACTTCGTCAAGGGAAGGCACGGTGGATCCAGAAAGAATTTGATCTCGAACAGTGTAAGATCGACCGAGAGCTGCAAGTGTCAGGACCATAAAGAACTTGTCCCGTTGAGCCAAATCTTCTGCCGCAGATTTACCAGATGGTAACAGCAGATTGAATTCTGTCTTAAGGGAAGCCATCTTACCAAGGAAATCCGACATATTCATATCCTGTTGTTTGAGATGAACTAGGTTGGACACAATGAATATAAACGTTGAATGTCATTTGTATAGAAGTTTAGCCTGATTCCAAATATCAACACAAGAGCAGTAAGATTTATAAATAGGGTGAAGGGGGGGATCAATAGTTTGCCATAACATACTACACAGCATAGCACCAATTTTAGTCCAGGATGACTTATCTGGCGTAATATCGGCAGCTTTGGAGGTCAAGTGATCCTCCAGACCTTGACCCATACACCATAATTCGACAGAGGCAGCCCATGATGAATAATTAGCAGTCCCAATTAATCGCTTAGTGGTGATGGGAGGGAGAGATATTTATATGGAGCAACCTCCTGGTTTTGTTGCTCAGGCGGGGTCTGGTTTGGTATGTAAACTTCGTCGTTCTCTATATGGTCTAAAACAGTCTCCTCGTGCTTGGTTTGGACGATTTAGCACAGTTATCCAAGAGTTTGCTATGATTCGATGTGAGTCTGATCACTCTGTTTTCTATAGACATACATCATCGGGGCAGTGTATCTATTTGGTTGTCTATGTCGATGATACAGTCATCTGCTTTTTTTATCCACATGATTAAAAAAAAAAAAAAATCCGAGAAAGAGAGAAATTTTTTGAAATTTCAGATACCAAGCTCTGATACCATGTGGAGAAATATTTTTCTTGTATTTCATAATGAGATGTACAATGAATTTATAGCAAAAACAAAAAACTAATCTAGGAAGTAATCTAGGAAGTAAATTGTTACATTCCTATTATAATTCTATTTCCTATTTCTATTATAATTCTATTTCCTATTTTACATTTCAACAGTTTGTTCGAACTGATCAAATCGATCAAAATAGTACTTAAACTCCATATGCAACTTCCAGTAATCATCTTGATGGATATAGGTGAGAACAGTTTCAAAATCAATCAAGCAGCCGCCATCTCCATTGGGGTCAAAATCAAAGGTGTGAGGAGGATCATTCAAACGTTTGTTATCGACGCTAGTAAATTTAAGTAGTAATTATCGCTCATAGAGTGATTTATAGAAGGGGTTGTTTGAACTTGGCCTCCGCGATAGCCCATGTCAGTGCCAAACTTGAAACCCCAAACCCCATGGCATGTATCCTCCTTCGAGGGTTGAGGATCAAACGCGAGTCGTTGTATCGAGAACTTTGGCCCCGATCGAATCCCGATCCCTAAACACGATCGTTAGGCTTCTGGGGAAGTCTTTGTTGGCAAATGAACAACCGAATAACATATCATGAATGGTTGTAACAGGTGCATATTGTGACACAAATGTGAAACTCTCCCAAGAAGCAAGGTCAGGGCCAACGCCTAGTTGCACCAGCTAGAAGAAATGGTCAAAGAAAACATAAGAGTGCATTAATTCAGAGCGCAGAGTTTTTCCATTTTTGGGTAAGGAAAGAAAGATATTGAACCCTGGATTGGGACATGTTGGAGTACCTTGAAACTCTTTCATGGAAAGTGAGATTTCCAGGATATAAAGGGGATTCTATGGAGTCTCTGGGGATGAGTTTTATACTGAAACTCGAGGAAGTTCAGGAAGAGTAGTGATGGTAAGCCAAAAAAGGGGCAGAAAAACTACAAAAGCTTGGAATGGATCCGTGCTTACAAATGAACAGCTGAGACAGCTACACAGATTATGCTTATATTAACATTAGCATAACATTGAGTCAACAGAAGATTGGAGTTCAATCGAGATCAGTTTTTTACCACATTTAATGTTACCAAACTAAAGCCAAAGCAACTGCTTAGTCTGATCCATACATTAGTTAGTCATTCACTCCTGCTCAGCACCTGAAGAAAGTCCACCCTTTCCAGGATAATTTCAACTTCCTAAGAATCACTAGATGGTATGGAGTTACTGTGATAGAACCAATCATCGCAATTTTGTCGAATAAACGAGAGTGCATTGTGCTGTGCTTTTTACACATTCCATAAAACAAATCCTAAACAGTGAACTTGTAACCTGTGAAAAATTGTTTATACTCCATTATGAAATACTATCGGAGTATAATAATTATGCTAAAGCAGCTCATATATAGAAGAGAACACAAGAGTAATTGATTTAATAACTACCTACAGTACTAGTGCATTAACCGCCAAAACAATACACCAAGGAAAATTTGAGACATCTGATATCTTCCGCCATCTCGTCTCACCATTGCTCACTACTTAACTCTCTTGTTTAATCATAAAAAATAACTTGATACTAATAATTTAGTATATGAATAGCAGTAGAAATGTCTATGCCTATGAATCTGCAAATATGCTATAGAGGAGAAACCAAAGTCACAAGATGGTTCAAACCTAGAACACAGCATCAATCTGCTGGTCTCTTAAATGGAGGATATGAGCACAAAAAGATTTCATGGATCTTGGTAGTGTAGAACTCTGTATTTAAACACAACCTGTACGCAGTCAACTCCCGACAATATAGCTAACCATCTTACATAGCAACATCTGGGTCCAATCTTCTCTGAATAGCAGCTGCAGCCTGCATAAACATATTGGCAATACATCAACGATTTGCAAGAGATTGATTGATACAATGAGTGTTGAAGAGAAATCAAACGTCACTTCCTCACCTCAAAGTTGCCAAGTTTGTATTGATAAGCCATCTCTTCCCTGAGCTGAGCTTGCTCTTTCATTGCTTGTGCCTTAAAATTCAAACATTGAATAGATAAGAAGGCAAAATTTTCATAGATTTTAAAGGTTTAAAAAATGAAAATGAAATTAGATTGAGATAAAAAATGCTAACCATTCCACTCTGCATAGAGCGCTTTAAAGCTTCCACCTCTTCTTCCTTTTGCTTTTCACGAGCTTGCTGCAATTCCAATCTGAAAGAGAAGAAAATTATTACCAAATGAGATAATGCAACAGTTTTAATGAGTGTGGATTGTCCTCTCATTGCAATTTTGGCATGTTAAAACCATGTGGGTTAAGAGCCCAAAACCAGAAAATTGTAGCTAGTTAAGGAAACACAACCTCGGATAAAAGGTTCGTAAGTTGAATTTAACCTTTTATGTCACAGCATGCATGATTATCATTAAATGGAACAATTTTCTGCTCAATCCTGACCAGATAAGTAATTTGCCCATTGAGACAAACAGGAGGAAAACAAAAAATGCTCAAAAAAGCATCAGAACAAAGTTTCAGAATCAGATCACATACTTGTTAGCACAATGCAAAACCTGAAAACATATTTTGAGAATTGTCCCAATTTAGAGACACACTGCGGCAGAATTAAAACAGATAACCAAAATGGCATTTCAAAGATATTAAGTGGATTCACCATAATGATTACTTCAGTATAGTATCGACGATTCACAATTGCTTCCAAAATGTATACATATGGAATGTTCAATGCAAGAGTTCAGTTCAGATGAGAGATATATTCAAGAAAATACTGCATTAAGTTGAAGCTACCGATTCATACAGTTAAAACTGCTTTTTAATTAAAAAGACATACTAATAGTCCATGGATTAATGACAAAACTGATTAGGAAGATGATTTCAATTCAGAAAAAATCAAACGTTAGCAAGCACCATAACATACCGACGCTGTTCTTCATCATTGAATATAGTACGTTCCTTTTGTGAGACCTTTTTAAAACCCTTCATGAATTCTTTTTCCATTTGGCGTTTGTGATAAGCATCAAGGTTATAATACCTGCCACCATGCAAACACAACCAAACATGACAAGATTAATTCAAAATTACCAAACTGATTTTTATTCATCTTCTTGATAGCATATTATGAGAAAACAATATGTAAACAAAATAACAGACCCCAAATCCCCAAAAAGAGAATGTGTATCTTCTAACTTCAATCTTACAATAAATCAAAACCAACAAGGTAACGGATTTATCACATAGAGAAACTTTTTTAATCAAATTTTCCATCTGTGTTGAGAACCTACATAATACAAACACCAAAAAACACCCCTAAAAGCAAATAAAAAAGTTTAAAAATTTTAATTTACATTGAAAATATTTAATGTTTCTAATACAGCACAATGAAATGAATGAAGAAAAAGAAACAGATCAGCAAAGAGCCTTACTTTTTGGAAGGAAAGGTAGCTGTGTTGTGATCCTCCATGAACCTGTAAAATTAATTAATTGAGAAGTGCTGAACATAATTTCGATATCATTTTTGAGAATTAAACTGAAAACAATCAACAAATAGTTTTCATACTTACTGTTTGAACATTTGCTTCTCTTCCCAGTTCGGCAAACTTTCCAGGTTCACCTGCAACAGAAAATTATCCAAACAATTACAATACATTCGAGCTCTTTTAAACTATTAGCTGAACTTGAAAATTGACTGATGGAGACAACAGATTAAACTTAGTTTTTCTACCTATTTCAGGAACAAGAAGAAAAGCAAATGAAAAAAAAAAAATGAAAATGAAAATTACAATTACAATAGCTATAAAACAAAAAGGGACTTGAAGATCTCCATTATGCAGTAACCATGCAATTTTATTTTTTCTTTTTAAACTTTCTATAACTAACATCTCCCCTCTGCAATTGTTTGCCTAACCCCTAATGATAAACAAAACAAGAATTGATAATGTATTCAGCAAGTTTGCATGGGTATTAAAAGAGTAAAGTTGAAATACCTGTCTCACTTCTGCTAGCCATGCTGTGAACTCAGGCCTCTTATTCCTACAAAACACATATTTTTTTTCCCACAGAACCTCATTAAGATATAAAAACAGAAACTTTTACATGAAATTAACAATAAAAAACTGCAGTCTACACGTGAAACAGATAATGATTTCAAAGCTATTTCCATTAGAAAACAAAAAACATAAACTCATTCAACCTGAAACCAACATAAAAACACTTCCGTTTCAACTTCCTATGCAAAAAAACAGAGCCAAAAAAGAACCAAATTTTCAAAGATACAGTATTGGAGAGTTAAAAGCATTACCACATATCTGTTTCTCTGATAATTCCATATTTGCCCCAAGAATTCGTTACAGCTCCTCTCTTACCTCTCTCCAGCTTCTCCTTCTTTTTCTTCTTTCTCTTCTCTTTCTTTTCTTTCTCTCTCTTCCTCTTTTCTTTCTCTCTCTTCCTTCGTTTCCTTTCTCTCTCCTCTTCCTTTTCTCTTCTTCTTCTTCTTCTTCTTCTTCTTCTTCTTCTTCTTCTTGCCTTCCTTCCTTCCTTCTTCCTTCCTTCTCCTCTTCTCCTCTTCGCTCTCCGACTCCGGCTGAGATTCCGACTCCGACTCCGAGTACTCGGACGAGGAAGAAGAATATTCTGACTCTGAATCTGAATCTTCGTCGCTTCTGCTACGGCGTCGTTTTCCTGATTTCCGCTTTCGTTTATCGCTTTTTACTTGTTTTCTGTCATCTTCGGATTCTGAATCGGAACTTTCTCGCGACTTGTATTTCGATTTCATCTTCGATGGTGGAACTTCGTCGTCTCCTTCGTGAGTGTCGTTTCGATCTCTGGCCATTTTGGTTCACAGAGACTAAAGAGAGGGAAGGAAAGGGAAAGACGATTATAGTTTATGGTGAGACTTTGTCACTTATTTGGTTGCAGGCCCAACTTAAGCCCAAGACGAAACCCACTAAGAAATTTTCTCACATTTATGAAAATAAACAAGCATTCAAAATATATTTTTAATTCGTATTTTTCCTCTTTCCCCTGCTAATTAGTTTTGATATTATTTTAGCAAAACTGGAAGATAAAAGGAGGATTTTTTTTTATTTTTTTTTTTAATGACAGAAAGTATCCAAACCACTGTATATACACCTCAATTAATCTCCTGAAACCTGGTAAGAGTTTTAATGACGACCCTATTAGCAAAATGAGGAATTAATTATTATTACAATGAGTCCAAACAGTCAAATGAAAAGGAGGGAAAATAACAATATACATAAATGTCTTCCTGAGGCAAAACAATCGTTACATGCTGTGAAGCAATTAACTTATACCAGGGCCAAGACTCATTTTGGAATACTTTCTCTGACTCTACAAACATTCATATTATCAGAATTGCTAGCATTGAGTTTATGATTTACTTCAGCTTAAAAACATCAACATGCCGAAATTAGGGAGAAAAACCTATTGAAACATTAGCCTATTGCTATCTTCAACTAAGGAGCGACTTAGTTTCCTCATCTTCAGTTATGTTATCAGCTTTCATACTCTCCAAAAGCCCATCCACTTCTTTCCCACTTCTGGTATACGCCTTAATCAATACGTGGAACATTTCCCTGCTTTTCGGAACCTTATTTTTCAATGAGCTAATGAAAGCTTCAACATCGTCAGCATCACTGTTATCACCAAGCCAGCTCAATATGCTAGAAATCAACAAAGGTTTGGGTCTCCACCGTATATTTTCTTCTTGTACAGCCAGGGCTTCTTTTATGCACTCAAAAGCCTTTTCCATATTCAGCTTATCAAGATATCCGGCCGCAACAATAGACCAACTATTTGGAGTTGGAGTCTTCCCTTTTTTGACTATGTCTCTTAGCATTGCTTCAGCATTCTCGATCAATCCCCTCTGAGAATACCCAAAAAGGAGAACATTTGGCACTCGGAAATCATAGGTTTCACAAGATGATTCCCACTCCTCGAACAATTTTTTAGATTCTTCGAGTTCACCAATCCTCACTAGAGAACCCAACATGGTTATATAATCCCTATTGATCTGCTTCTTAGAATTTCTTTTCTGGAGATCCCACAACCTCATCATCTCATCTTTATTTCCAAGAGTTGCGTACATTGAGATAAGATTATTATAGCCTACAGCATCTTTAGATACCTTCTCTTCACATTTTTTAAGATAGATTAATGCTTTCTCTTTAAGACCCGCTTTGATATAGACACTGGCCACCGTGGAATATGTAAGCCAGTCCATGGTGATATGAGGTTGGTTCTCCATCTCTTCTAAAATATGCTCCATGCTGCCAATATCAGACCTTGCTCCATAAGCATGCATGCAAATTCTATAGCTGAAGTTGTCGGCGGAGACACCGTTTTGTTTCATATGTGACAGCACATCAGGGATCTTCTCAAACTGGCCAGTATGGTTGTACAGGCACATGAGACTGTTATAACTGAGCGCAGAGGAAGCAAAACCCAAATCCTTCATCTTCTGCAGATGGGCGAGAGACTTGTCAACAAGGCCTTCTCGGACATAACAATTTAAAAGAGCACCATAAACTTTGTCTACTTTATCTTCATCATTTAAACTATTGAAGTAACTTTCTGCCGCCTCTAGCCCTTGAACTCTACCAATCAAATCCAACTGCACAGCGCTCACCGACTGAAAATGGTAGGCCCTTGCTGCTCATCCACTCAGAAACCTGCATCAATGAAGACAAAGGCTATATGAACAAATGTGTCCCTTAAACCTTCACATAACAAATCAGTATTTGGGATCCCAGCACAAAAAACACAGTCAGTATCTGAGTACTGTATAGATAACAACAAAATCTATATATCCAAACACATTTAACAAATTGTTATTCCATCAACACAAAAGTACTTCTTTAAATTTTCAGACAGGTATTTCTGATTTTACTTGCGGCTAGAGAATCAGCAGCTTCTTTGCCTAAATTATAACCTACTCAAAAAAATTAATACTGAATTCATATATTAAATCTGTTTAATAAGTGTATCTACCAAAACGGAGTTGTGATTGCAATGTAACCAATCTCTTATTTACCTTAACATCCAACAAAATTCAAGCCTCCAAGTCCTTTCTTTTGAAACTCAATATTCAGCCTTTGCATACAAGAGTTCATCCTCAATCCTACCTGAATTACTAAGGTTGAATAAAATCTATCTCAGTGAATGTCGAAAGTTATAAATAATAAATTGCAATTCATCTAACCTCATGGCTAGCGCTCTGTCAAAAACAGAGTTTAATAACAACGGTGAGAGATAAAAAAAATTAAAACTGGGAACTGCCACAATATCGCATGAAAATATAAGGATTAAAATCATGAATAAGCAAACAGAATGCAATGAAAAAATTAACACCTCAAGCTATAAAAGGCCTAATTACTAATCCATTCTATCAATTTTCTACCATGAACCAATAAGTATTTAATCAAACAAATACCAATACATGTTCATTTACATAAAAAAAGCATCCCTTAACAATAAAAAAATTATCAGTTTTACTGAAGAAACACATAGAGCAACTAATAATGAATTTTTGGAAGGTAACCTGAAGAGCGTGCTGGAACCTTTGGCGGGCGCGTAAATTACGGACGATATGCTGGAGTTCGGCCCCCTTGACCTTCTTGCCTTCTTGAACCCACTGGTCAAGAACTGGGACTAAACTTAAATTTGGGTCACCAAGAGGACTAATTCTTGAATAAAGATTGTTTCTTTTGGCTGTGCTGTATGCTCTTATAAAGATGGGTGGGTTTATTGCCGAGAAGTTGAGAGCTTTCTTCAAGATTGTTGATGCCATTGGAGTCGAGAGGGAAATGTTTGAGAAAATTTCAGTTGAATTTTTGGTTTCAAGGGTTTTGAGTCTTTTGACTAGGGCTTTAGGTTAGCTATACTTTGAGGTTAAAGTAAAATTTTGTAAAAGAGACAATATATATTTGCCTCCAAATTATTGATTATTTTAATTTTATTCTATAAATCTATTTTCTATTGTCTGAAAATATAATAACGTTTTTATTATATTTATCTAAAAATAATATTTTGAAACTGAGAAAATGAAAAATATATTTTGTCCTTTTAAGCTTTTGTAAGGGCCTTTCATTAAGCAGGCCAGTTGATTCCTGGTCTGGCCCAAATCAAGGCCCACGTATCTAAGTTTTTATTCTATTCAAAAAATTCAGCAAAATAATTAAAACTTTTTTTTTATCTCTTTCACACACACACACACACACACATATATATATATATATATATATTTTTTTGGTTAATAAAACAACCATATATTAAAAAAAGAATTGTAAGGACTTCAATCGTTATTCTCACTATATATTAAATTTTTTATTCATCATCTTGAATTGAATAACAGATATAGAATTTTCTCCCAGTTTTAGGAGTCATCTATTTATGAATTACAAAACAACATAGAACTGTTAAATAATTATGTCCAGAACTATAAATAAAAAAACAGCCAGTTCATGGACATGCTGATTAAACTAATTAATTACTCTATATATAAAAATGTTAATTGGAGAACTGATTTTTGGAAGAATAAGTCTGGCCAAATCTCCAGGACGAAGGCACGACATTGAAGAACTGAAGTGTTCTTCGATCGACCAAAGTGATTTTAAAAGAGAGTTTTTGGTTTCGAAGATCGACGCTTGTTGACCAGTTTGCTCCCCAGTTTCTCTGCATGGCCACCCACGTTCTTGACCTTGACCCTCGAACCCATGCAGCCTTCACGTCGCCGCTACCACCCACGTTTGAAACCATCACCAAGTTGAAGTTTGATTGCCCTCTCAATGTGAAGTGGACTCCCCCTCTCCTCCTGCATGCCACCCTTCAATTTCCAAACAAATTATCAATAACTTTCTTTTCAACCAAACAGTATAAACAGTTTAAATGATGCAAGAACCTTCTTATAGCCTATTAATTGCAACTTAAACAATCAATACCAAACACTGGTGTTTGGAGTCAACTCAGCCCACTTGTCCTAGAAAATTATTCTATTATTAACCATGTCCCTTCCATTTGTTTAATAAGGCTGATGGGAAACTGTACCTTCGATAGAGGACAGGGACGATGCCTTCATTGCCTTGTCGAGCAATGCGCAAGAAAGCAGGCATGGACATGTCAAAGTGTTGACGAGGGGGATCGCACCATCCGCCGTTGTTATTCGGAGGGCAGAAGTTGGTGGCTGTTATGGTCACCGTCGCACGGCGCAGGCACCACTTTGGATCGGCCTTGAAGTCGCACATCAGTTGATAGCAAGCACCGCACGCCTCCCCGCCTCTGTAAAGTGCACCACTCACGGCTGCTGTGTTGATTCCGAAGCCGGCGTGGATGGTATTATCGTAACCACAAGCTCCCCCTAATAGATATAGGCATAATGCAAACATAAAACATGATCAGTACGTCTACAATCAAGAATTAGTGAACAAAATTCAGGTAAATGAGTTTTGTAATTCTGTATTGTAAAGTGAGTTAAAAAAATGTGCCCATTTTAGACATCAACTATTCAAATCATAACCATATACTATTATTAATACATATGAGTCATGAGATTTTTAAAAGTTCAGAAGAACTCAAATCAAAAGAGAATCCTAATTCTGAGCAAGGCCAGAATCTTGTTCTATGTCGTTTCACAAAACCCTAAATAAGATATAAAATAGTCTACCAAGAGTGGAGGGGCTCTGGTTGGCTCCATAGAAAGTTGCATGAGCATTAAGCCAACGACTGGCTTGACAATTAATGCCCTCAAACATAACACTCACGAAGAAGAAAAGGTGCCAAAGCAACACAGAAGGAACAACTACGGGACCCATTTCAACAGGCTTAATTTTCTCTCTAAACAAACACCAACAGTTGGAATATTTTTGCTGAATAAATTCCTCGATGACAAACAAAAGATAGCTAGATATTGAAATTCTTGAAGAGGAAGCTTGTGTTTTATAGAGTTATGGACGCGGTTGTCGGTGATTATATTCCGAATGAAGATTCATTAACGTTGTCTTATAAAGAGAATATTGAAAAATTAAAAAATAAAAGCGCGTTTTTTCACGTCCTGTAAAGTACAGAAACTGAGTACGGTGAGGAGTGACAGCGGTGTTGTTGAGACAGTGATCATAGAGAGCAAGGGCATGTGATGGCTACTGTTGACGATGCTTCTAATAAGTCTTTAATTTGTCGGTGACTGATCATGTTTCTGTCCTATATAGATCAACCTTTTACATTGTGCATTGATAGTTGTAATAATTTTCTTAAATTCACAGATATTTTGGAATTATAATTACTTGTTCTTATGTTATATGTGTGACAAGAAAAATAGGATAAGACAATAGGGATTTCGCAAATTTATATGATACATATGTTGTGAAGGATGATCTTTCAAACGTATTATATATTGTGTCAAATCTATTACTTTACCACCCACCGGTTGTTAAATACAAACTGAATTATAAGGGATTAACCTGACGATCAAGAAAATTTATTTCTTTTATTAACTTCTTAGGTTCGAACTACTTTGGGACCATCTACTATATTTGTGGCTTACTTAAAGGGTATTTGTCTGAACTTATGAAAATTAGCTTATAAGCAACAAATGTTTATAAGCTAATATAAGTATTTGAAATTTTAAGTAATTACGTGTTTGGTCAAAGTACTTATAAGTGAGTGATAAACAGTTGACGTATTTAGTAAAATGTGGCTTATAAGTATATTTTGTTATAAAATAACTAAAAATGGTACTACATTAAATAAGGGTATACTATGAAATTTTAAAATTAAACAAGAATAATGTGGTAATATACTTGGTCAAACTAGCTTATAAGCAAAAAAAAAAAAAAAAAATACCTCCCCCCAACTTATTTTTTTTGGCTTAAAAGCTCAAAAAAGTTATAAATAAACAGGTTAGCTTAATTTTAGAGCTTATAAGCTTAGACAAACACCCCCTTAGAACATTAAGTTTATTGAGTATTTAATAAGACCCGATGATTGGGCTTGTTGAGTATTCAATGGGTCTCGAGGATTATTTGAGGTGCGCTCAAACTGACCTAGACATTCTGGTCATAAAAAATAAATAAAAAAAGACTTACCTTAAACATTGAGCTTGTTGGGTGTTCAATGGATATGAGAGATTAGCTGAGGTACGCACAAGTTGATTCGAACACCCCAGTCATAAAAAAAAAAAAAAAAAAAAAATCTTGCTGTAAAAGAGAAACACAAGATGTGTATATAATGTAGGTATTTTTTATTAATAATAAAAATGATGGGTGGTTTTTAAAATGGATAATATATGTAGAATCTGTTATTGATAATGTATGTATTAAATTAGATATTTGTTTAACATAATTTAAACAACTGAAATCTTAGCAAAATCTGAGATATAAAGGCAAAGCACATGAATATCCGGGAATCAAGTTGTTTAAAATAATTTGAAGGTCTTCCATTTAAAGATGATGCAATGAATGAAAAGAGGAAGAAGCCATGAAATTGTCTGTTGAAAAATATTGCATAGCAGTTTGCAAGTGAAATTTTTAATTTAATTATTTTAAAAAAGAGGAAGCTTCTTATATATGTGTGAAGAGGGTCCATTTTTGTTAGTTGGTTGTAGACATTTATTGTGTGTAAGTAAAGAAATTAAGTACCATTACTATTTAGGCACATGCTGCCGATAGAAAAACTCTAAATTCAAGACAAATGTTTATATATATATAATGGGGCTCTAATACGATATTCCTCATTTTACTATAATCTGGACTAATAGCTCTCAGCCATTGGATTTATCATTTATCCAACGGTTGAGAGTACATAAATCAAACAATATATATAATAAAATTAAACAAATCTTATATCACTGACACATCGCCCATAATCCTCATGCCTCTCTTTCTATTTCATCTACTTCTCAGTTTTGTAATCTTAATTTAGGTACAATTTTATCTCTATCTAATAATTTTTTTGAACATGATTAGTTTATTACCCTTGCTCTGAAAAAACAATTTATCTAAAATACCCCAGCAACCTTCTAGCCACCGCTGACCATCGTTGCAACCACCACCATCGTTGTCACTATCACCAGAAAACGTTTAGAACTATCTCAAATGTAAACTGTTAAACTTTTATTATGGTTGGGGTTTTCTAGCAAAATCTCAGATGTAAGAGATTAAAAAACAATTCAAATAATAATAATAATAAAGAAAGAAAAAACAATTAAGTAATCTATATAGCATGTCCTAGAATAAAAGTTTAAAAATTTAACAAAAAACCCTAGTCACCCAAGTTACTATCGACCATCGGCCACCACCGCCAGTCGTCAGCGCACAACAGCTAGATCAGCGCATGGTCGGTTGAAAGCCAACAGCTAGTTGCTGTTAGTGGTAGCCAAATTCGACCTGATTAATTTTTTTTTAAGTTTAAGGGTGTTTATGTCCTAAATTTTTTGTAAAATAGTCCATTAATATTTTTGTAAATTGTTTACAAAACATTGACATTATTGTCCAAAAAATTTAATAGTTAAGGATAAAATTGTAATAAAATTAAGATTACTAAATAATCTTATAATACCTAAAAAAAAATGTGGTATTTAAATTACCACCTATATAACTGACAGTGATTACTATTAATTTTAAAATATTATCGAAATTTTTAATTACTTATCAATCAAACATGATAATATAAGTAATATAAAATGACATTATATCAGTAATGAGGGATAACCTCCAACCAAATAAACCCTAAATGTTATTTATATATAATAATATTTTTATGAATCTATAAAATAATTTTATTTAAATTTTCAATTTCTTTTTGTCCGACGACTTGTCTGGGCTAGTCCTCTCATAAATATGCCCCTCGGGATAGAGTCTAATAAATCAATAGTTGACAACTTGTTGAGAGTCTTGGAAACTCAAATAAGTCCAGGGACAATGGAAATTCTCTATCCGAATAAAGACTCATCTTCTTCAACACTTGAGCATTTGCTAAGAAGAATCTCACCAGCTCAACCTGGTTCTTGCTTCCACGAAAATGTTCCATTCTAATGCATTCCAAATGTCGAGCATACTCTCCTCGCTTCAGTTCTCTGTTACATCTTGAAACTAAACTTCTGAATTTGTAATTGAAAAATCTTATCCCGAGGGATTCGAGAATAGGAGAGCGATCCAGCAGACAACTCAACACCCCTATATCACCATCCTTAATACTAACAGTAAGCTGCAAACGCTTGAGATTGCAAAAAGTTGGCAGATAATCCAATAAATTTCCTCCGCAATATTGCAAAAGCTGCAAGAGAAAAATTACTGTAAGAGTTAGTTTATGCTAGAAATTGTAACAAGAGTTGATAAGAGTTCGCAGAATTATCCGGCAAAGATGATTTCAGAATATGAAAACATACCTGAATACATGCGTTTGATAGGTACAGAACATTGGCATTAGAAAACGTTTTGATGAATTTACTAGCGCAGAAACCAGTTTCCTCCTCTTTGCCGGGATGTTTTCCTAATACGATAGTTGCTTTATTTAAATTGGGAAAAGTCCCTGAACAATGAGAATCATCTGCAACTACATCTTCTCCAACAGTAAGTGAACTCGGAGAAGAAGAATTATAAATGTCGATTCTACAATGCATAAAGTATATTTCTTCAAGATTTTTGCTGTTGAGCAGTTGATCACTGAAGTTCTTGCCAAAGTGCACATCACAGAAATCAATGATCTTCATATTTGGGAAACAAAAGTTATCAGGAAAGCGAACGACATATCCGATGTTCAGTCTGAGTGTTACCAAAGACTTGCAATTGAATAAAGAAGAGGGTAAGCCATCACCGATGGCTTTGTATTTAGAGCAGAGTTGAAGCTCCTGAACCCTTGCCGTAATTGCAGCACTAATCCAGGTCTCCAATTCACAACTTCTGCACGCAAATCCGCATAGAAGTCGAAGTCTAATTATACTGATTGAATTGTCACGGTGGAGCAGAAATTTATCCACGAAGTTGGTAAAGCTTTTCTCATTAGTAAAATCGGATTCATCAAAGTCAAGATGAGGAAGTGATTTCCATAAGTCTTGCAAACTCTTTGAGAGAAGGGTTGTTTGAAGAACATCTTTTGCGGAAAGAAAAGAGAAGATTTTGTATAAAATTGAGTCATGGAGACAACTTATTCTATCGATTTCCATGCTCTTCAGAGAGTAAAAATCAAGATAAAAAGAAGACTTGGGTCAACCGCTATTTAAAGTTTCGTAATTTTTGAGTAATAAGAGATCTCCTTATGCAATTTGGAATTCTATTAGTATTCCAGTTAACTTTGGGCTCCTTTTTATATTCGGATTAACTTGGGTTTACCCGCCATATAAAGTTCTCCCTTTCAGATCAGGATCACCCATTTTCGAAAATTTTATGTAATGAAGCATGTTTCGATAATCAACCCTTCCAGTTCAGAGAGTAATGTCAAGAATGCTAAACGGAGAGAAGCAAAAATTAGAGAAACAATAATTTACAATGAAGAATATGACATTATCTACACGTGAAATATAGCAGAGTTTTATCACAAAAGTTTCGGACTCGACTTTGGAACTTCTAGCAACATTTGTATCCCTGTACAGTAGTTAATCACGCAATCTCATAGTTTTAGTATGAAAAGGGTTAAAGCTAAGAGATTATATGATCAGAACAAAAGGAGACACAGAATTAAGCAACAAAAAAGAAAGATTGATACTCTGTTAAGGGACTTGTCAATCTCCACTTCCTGCCTCCTGATTCTACGGTTGCCACTTGTCATTAGAGGATGTGAAGATGGATACGCGGACAAACTCGTGACTGAACTCCCAAAAATCCTCTCTAATACCATCCCTCCAAACATTCCCATCAGTGGGTTAACAAAGCTAATTGTTGCCATACCACTGAGACTAGATGTTGCAATGGCTGCATAACCACCGTAGTGGTGAGGAAAGTACTGTGGGTTATGTAATGACTGCGTTCGCGACTGAAAGAGATCTGGATGTAGTTGTGGAGTTCGATGTGTGGTGGATGTTGTAGTAGAAGTAATTGAAGTGTTCAACATAGGAGGCGGTCTACTGGGCACACCCACACCCAAATTATGCTTCTTGGATTCGGATTCAGAAGAGGATGTTCCATGGCAATAGAGAGGAACCAATGAAGTAAGAGAAATGTTAGCCTTACAGACGGGGCAATTCTGCTGCTGTTTGTCAGCATCTTGAGAGGATGTTTGGACATGAAGCCACTCGTAAATGCAAGCCCAACAATATAGATGACCACAGAGGGTAACTACAGGATCATGTGCGGAGTCTATGCAAATATTGCAATCAAAACAGCTGCTTTTGTTTTCAGAGACCCCTGTAGATGTTGAGATGGAACTCAATTTCTGCTTGAGCAAATGATCTCGATCAGTTTCATAGTGAGCCTCCAGCTCAAATAAGTTCTGTTCCCTAGCCATGTAATCTGTGACAAAAAGGAAATTTTCTTAGAAATTACACACGGAAATAGACATAAGGACTAACAATATGAAAATGCCTTCAGTAGACATAAACCTAAAAAGTCGAAGGCATGTGCATTGTGATACATATTCTACTGATCGATAAACAACAGGAGCAAATCATTCACTGTCTACAAAAATAGACACCACATGCATAATGGCCCATTAAGAAATGCCTTTTTTATGGTCAAGGTCGACCACCAAATAGTCATCCTCCTGAACAAAGTACTAATCATTTGATTCCCTAAGCATCTTGACAAGCAAAAGAGAATGGAAACAAAGATGATAAGGTTCAAAATTATATTAAATGGAAGTGATCATATTAAAGTACTGAAGACTCCACATTAGCTAAAGCAAAAAATCGTTCAACTACACAATTACATATAAAAACAAAGAATTAGGCCTATCATCTTCATCCCCACCAAAAGTAAAAAGGTGAAAAAGATGACGACTGAAAAGCCAGCAGCATGATTCAAGATGGGCCCTTGAAGCCATCTGCATTTAGCTTTATCCAGCAACTGTAATATCAGAGGACCACTTGGGCACAAAGAAAGAAATATAATAGCTAACTGGGAATCCATTCTCGTGCCCTCTTCAAGTAGAAACTTTCACACAAAACATCTTAGAGCTAAAAAAGAAATTATCAAAATTGCAAACAGCATTCTTTCCTTAGTATTTTTCTCAAACACAAGGAAAATAAAATTAAACAAAATTAAAAAAATAAATAAATAGGTTATTTCTTTCACATAGAACATAAACTCAATCTCAATGAGTAGGGAGATTGAAGAATTTATAATCAAGACAAACTCTCCTAAATTGCATAAACTTGTATATGTTGGTCAAAAAAGAGGGCTAAAACAGTTCAATCCTCCAACAATCTGATGAGAAAGCAATTATCTTTTTTCTTCTCTAATGATAAAAAAGAAATTATACATAACCAAGAAGACACTGATATTGAGATCTAAAATTTCTAATTCCTTCTATGTTTTCTCAGAAACCAAACAAAGGGCATCAAAATCACCCAAAAAAGTCTTTCAATTTAAAATCGATCATATCATTCAATCAGCTTCCATCAAAAAACACACATCCAACTTCACTGAAGCTTCTAATCAAAACAGTTTCATCCACAAAATCATAATTTCTAGGGGAAAAAAAAACTCACCCACTCTTCAACAAACCAACACCGAAACCCAACAAGAAACAACTAAACCCAAAACTTTACAACCCAAAACTAAAAACAAAGCAATACCCAGAATCGTAAACACAGAAACGAGAACATACCGATACAGAAAAGGCTGAAACAAGTCGAAGCTACAAAGGAATGATACAAAGATAGAAAGTGAGGCTTCAAATTAGAAAGCGAAGCAAAGATAGATAAAAAGGGGCGTTGAAAGAAACGGCCGAGAGGGAATTGAGGGGATAATGAAACGAAACAATGTGTTAATACAAGTGGTTGTGTAATGAAAAGTGAAAAGTGAAGATAAACTGTTGGCTTGCAGAGAGGAGGGTCGTCGCAGAATATATAACTGCAGCTACAAGATGCGGCATTGGTCGGTATAAAAAAATAAAAAATAAAATAATAAAGTGGTGAGACTAAGGCCGCGTTTGGCGTGTATATATTTTATTGGGGATATTTTTGTTTTATTTTATTTTTTTTACTTTTAATATGATTTGTGATTTACACGTGTGAATGATATTATTTTTTTCAGATGGTAATTCATCAGAACTTTCCATTTAAGAAGTTTCTAGTCGAATGGGATTAGTGTTTTATTTGATGGGTTTATTTAATTAATTGATAATATTCAAAATTTCAAATAATTTATAATCTTTAATATTTATCAGTTAACTGTTCAAGAATAGTGTACATTAGTTGAGTTTAGATATTAATTTAAATTTATCAAAAAAATATCTTAAATAAGTTTATATTAATTTAACTGGATTAGGCTTTATCTAAATAAATTTTTACTTAAAATGATGAGATAAATTTGGAACCTTTTTATTATTTTGAATGGGTGGTTACCATAGTTATTTATGTGTTATCTCCTCACTTTTGATTTTTTTTTGGTAATTGGGATGTCCGAGTCAGTTTACGTACACCTCAACTAATCTTCAGAATCCATTAAACACCTGATAATCCCTAAGAACCAGATAAGTCATGATGTTATTATAATAAATAATCCCAAGGTTTGAGCCCAAAAACTCAAGGAAGATGAGCAAATCTCCTTAACCGTCCGACCAACCTCTTTTGATTAAAAATCGTAAACTAATCAAGTTGCACATCCAAAGAATCAAATCCCGGTCAGTAACACCATATGCGCTTGACTACTTTTGAAGGTTTCATTATGATTTAAGAACGGTTATTAATTAATATTTCAAATTAAATAAAAAATTTGGAATTACTATAATTCAATAATCTAGCCTAATTTAAATATCAGTTATTTTAAAAATAGTTTTCAAAAAATTAATCATTGGAATTACATAATTATAAAATTTGTTGAATTAGATAATATTTAATAAACTATGATAAGGATTTATTTTAAATTTTAGATTTTTTGAAAATATAGTTTTAATTTTTTTTATTAATTATTAGAAAAATTGAGAGAATATTTGAAAATGAAATTGATACTTGAGGAAACTACTAGAGCATTTCGTGTTACTTAATATTATTTTCATGTTTTTTATGTTCCACGCTAGTCAGTTATGTTGACTCATAATTAATTAATTGATTAAAACAAATCCTCTAGAAATTAAAGTATTTTAAATATGAATTAACTAAACAAAAATCAAATATTGATCGCGATTTGTGACCATCCAATGTATGTGGCACGCCTCAACCTTTCTAATTCTTTCACCGTCCATCTATGCCACCACTAGTGACATATCTCCCTCCTTTTTTTTCTTTTTTTTTTTTATATATATATTTATGTATTATACTATAGGTATTCGAATCAGTTTACACACATTTTAATTAATCTTTTGAGATTCTGAAGTCGATTAATCTTTTGAGATTCTGAAACCATCGACTGGATAAGAATTCCAGTATTATTTAGTTTTATGATTAATATAGTTTTCAATTTTCACAGTTTATCTGCCTTAAATTTACAATTTTGCTAAGTAAAATTTGTATACTTTACTTTACCCTCGTTTATTTGTTAAATATTATACTTTGACCCTCAACATGGTTTAATTTAATTAATGGATTATTTGACCATCCATCTATGCCACCACTAGTGACATATCTTTTTTTTTTTTTTTTTTATTGATTAGAAGTGTTCGAACCAGTTTATACGTACTTTAACTAATCTTTTAAGACCTTAAAATTATCTGTCGGATAAGAATTATAATATTATTTAGTTTTATGATTAATATAGTTTTCAATTTTAACAGTTTATCTTCCTTAAATTTACAATTTTACTAAGTATATTTTTATATACTTTAGGCTAATTTATTTGTTGAATATTACACTTTGACCCTCAACACAGTTTCCGGGTTCCGCCGTGCCATAGGTGTTTGTAAGCAAGAAAAACATGTTGTCGCGGTGCAGATAAGAATGATACGCCCTATATACGTGGCATTATTTTTATAATATGATGAAGATCGTGAGGATCGTGAGGGTTGACTAAGAAAGTTTGGACAATCTGACGATGGCCCACCGACAATGTTGACCTCTCTCGAATTTTCTCCACTTTTTAATACTTGTATTGAATCAAACTGAGTGTCAAATTACGACAATCTCCCTTTTTTTTTTCTTTAATTTCTTAATAATTCAATCACTTTTATATACAAAATATGAAAAGGGAGATTATGAATTGTTAATTTTATTTTTTATACACGTATAAAAAAAATTAAAAACAAAGAACTTTTTGAAAGAACTTAGATGAGTTGTTATTATTATTACTTTTTTTTTTTTTTTTTGATAATCAGAGTGTTCAAGCGGGTTTACACGTATTTTAACTAATCATTGAGGTTCATTGAACACTCTATAAACCTAAATGATCAGGTAAATCACAACGTGATAGATATCTCAAAAGTTCGAATACAGAAACTCAATGAAGAGAGTAAATTTCCTTAATGGCCGTTCGGCCAAGCCCTTGAGCCTAGATGAGTTGTTATTTTATCAATAGTAGAGGATTTAATTTTTTATTAGTAGTATGTTAATTGTTTTTGGTATTGAAAAGGTTTTCAGAAAATTAAAATGTTTTTGTTTTAATTATCTGACATATATTTTGTTAGCTACCAAAACATTTGTCTCCTAACTGTTTTTAATATTCCTTTGTTGCTAATTATTATCATTCGTTTTGTAAAATCGTATATCAATACTCATTAGAGATATTTAATTTAATAGTGATTTACTAAAATAAAGTCTTAAGTTAAAAAAAAAAAAAAAAAAAAAAATCCAAAAAGGGCATGGTTTTTATCATTACCTAATGTTAGCACAATTATAATGGTCGGTTTATAGGTCTACTAATAATTCATGAAATGCTATGTTTTCAAAAATTAAAATTTAATCCAATCAGAATTTATTTAATTCATCAAGTAGGGTTTAATTTATTTTAGTCATTTAAGAAGTGAAAACACGAAATAAGATCAAATTAAAATTAGAAGAGTTGAGTTCATTATTTATTGGCTATTATTACACTTATAATTCAATTTCATAAATTTTTTCTAATAACGTTGATGTGATATTTCGTAACTGATTTTTAATGAATTTTTTTGTTATACCAGTTACAAATTGACCAATTATGATATATCATATCGACGTTATAAAAAAAATTTATAAGATTAGATTATAAATATAGTATTATTTTATAAATAATAATCACAACTCTTCTTATTTTAGTTTAATATGATCTTTTACGTGTTTTCACGTCTTAAATTACTAAAATACAATATGGATATGTTATTTGACAATTTTGGTACTAAATTAGAAAAAATAATAATAAAAATCAAAATGTTTAGAAAAAATAATAATAAAATTAAAACCTAAAAGCGCTTTAGAATTTTAGTAAAACAAAACAAGATTAAAGTCTATTGGGAAAGGGTGGGGGCGTCCATGTCTGATGTCTCAGTCTCCATAATCATTGAAGCTACCAAAAGAAATTGTTTCTTGAACTATAAAAATGGTAAAGAGGATAGGGATGACATGGCACATATTCGACCTTATCCCAACTCTAAATTTTCAACCTAAGATTCGACACAATAAAGTATACAAATCATTAATTTGTAAGTTTTACCATCATATATTGACTCTGGTAACGTACAATTTTAGCACTTTTTTTTTTTTTTCTACGGCGGAGAGATTTTGACCAACTTACGTGCTCTTTAATTAAGTTTTTAAAATCTTAAAACTATCAGTCGAATAGAAACCCTGATGAAACCCCTATTAATACTCGAATTCAAAATCTCTTAAATAATATATCTAAAAGCTCATATCGAATGACCCGATCACTCAAATATAATTACAATTTTATCATTATTGGTTCAATATTTTCTTTTTTCATTAATCTTTGGCCAGCAAAACCAATATCTTCTACCGATAGGCAAAATATCATACAACTTAGCAAACAATAATATTATTTATCCCAACATTCTCATCCCAAGTAATGTGTGATCCTATGTGGTGCTAAATGCAAATGAATTAGTTATTTCATAAAGAGTAAATGACATTTTCTCACCCAAGGTTTGGCAAAGCTGCAAGTTCCCACCCCTGGTTTCATAAATTGTATATTCCCGCCCTTAAATTAATACCGTTACTTTTCTCTCAAAATAACTCCCACGTCTCAAATTTCTCTTAAATAACCCTAGAGGAGATCCTGACCAAGCCAAAAACCTGGCCTGATTCCGATTCCACTGGACCTCCCCGACACCACCATCAACATCCCCTTATCATTCTCACCAAAACCCTTAACTTTTCCACCTGATCGCACCTCGACAAGGTGCCGAAATTTGGCTGGAAAGGGGTGACAAAAGGAGAAAACCTAAGGGAGAGGCGACGACGATCGGCAGGCAATTGTAGTCGGCGATGTTGGGGGTTTTGGTGGGGGGAAGCCGATGATGCTATTAGTGGTCTTAGGGGTGGTTTTCGGTGCCGAGACCTGTCAGAATTTGGATGAAACGCCGATTGACACTAAAACAGATGGCTGGCGATTGAGGGGGTTCAATCAGGCGGGGAGGTTAGGGTTTTCATATAGGGGTTGAGGAGATTGTAATGGTGGTGTCAGGAGGGGTTGATTGTGTCACAAAATAAACTGGAATGGCTTGAAATCGCCGGTGGGATGAATTTGAGAAGTGAAGGGTTATTTTGAAATTTTTTGGTGGGGTGAATTTGACAAGTGACGGGTTGTTTTGAAATTTTCATCCTTGAAATGACTAATTTACCCTTTTAATTGTTAGATTAAATAGTTTTATGTTAATTTAAGGGTGTGAATCTATAATTTATGAAAATAGGGGTGGAAACTGTAACGAATCCCACGTCGAAAGCCTATTAGACTCTTGGTCTTATAAAAGGAGAAAATCTCTCAACCTAATAGGTTAGTCTTTTAGATGTGAAACTCCTGACTGAAACATTAAAAACCTCATTTGAATCCCACCCTTCCTTTGATTATATCTGCAATTGTTTGAATCTGTAAAAAATAGGAAAATCTTTTTGATTACATTTCTTGTTAATTTTTCTTTTAGCCATGGAACTCCATGTAAAATATGTAAACAATGCCAATGTTCATAGAAATAAACCCTTGAAGCTGTCGTTTAAAAGAAGCCTACAAAAATATGAACAGAACAAGTCCATGACTAATAAAAACTATAAAGCACTGGATGCTCCCAAGCGAACTAATTAGTTATCATCAAACTCCATGTAAAATACGTAAACAATGCCAATGTTCATAGAAATAAACCCTTGAAGCTGTCGTTTAAAAGAAGCCTATAAAAATATGAACAGAACAAGTCCATGACTAATAAAAACTATAAAGCACTGGATGCTCCTCCCAAGCGAACTAATTAGCTATCATCAATTTCCCATGAAAGTCTTTTGACTATGGTCCTCCCTAGTACATCACCACAACACAACGAAAACAAATTTCAACAGAGGAAATTATCATTGACAATAAATAAATAAAATTCTATTGTTCTCCTGCCCGTCTTCTTCATTCCCATTTAACAAACAAAATTGCAAATTATCTAAATCATCCAACATATCCTAAGTGAATTCACCTCAATCCTAATAATTTTTAAGAAATTAAGCAGCCAAAGGAGAAAAAAGGATTGCCAAATTATGTTTAACGTTAACAGAGGAAGTGGGCTGCAAGGGATGAGGACTCCCAACAACAAAAGAACAAAAAAAATGATTCTCTTTAATTTAACCAACCCCCTCCGCATTTCTCTCTCACATACACAGAAGTAGAAGAAATAATTAGAGCAGAGATTCTACCACATTTGGCACATATAAGACAGTTCGTAAAACAGCTTTATTTCAGTTTAGGTAAATGTTGCTCACTGTATAAGCAGAGATGACAATTAAGTCCAAATTAACCCTTTTACATATCCAGAGGTCCAAACTCCCAATCACAACTAACCAAGATCTTCAACAGGAAGCAAACATAAATAAGCCGAGTAGCTAGAGCAATCATCCATGTAGATGAGAAGAAACTTCTAAGAGAGACAATCATATAATATAAGTAAGAAAATATATAAGCAACTAACTTTACTAAGAAATCAAAACATACAGTTGCATCTAATGACTATACAGGTGCAGATAGAACTTTATTGTCAGAGCAAAGTATCTCATCTCAGGGCACTGGAAGCTACAACCCAAAACAAACAAATGCCACAAAGCGAGCATTTCCAGCAAAGGTGCTCTTTCCTTATCATGTCTATAAGAATTTCTCTATGCTGGTGGTCAAAGTGGATTTAGGAACAGCACCGATGACTGTGTCTTTCTTATCCCCATTCCTGAATATAATAACAGTTGGGATGCTCCGAATCCCATATCGAGTAGCAATTGAAGGGCTCTCATCAGTATTCACTTTGTAGCATTTAAGCTTCCCGGCATACTGTTTGGAGAGCTCATTAATTACTGGGTGGATCATCCGGCAGGGTCCACACCACGGAGCCCAGAATTCAACCAAAACCGGGAGTTCAGATTCCAGTACAAGTGATTGCCATGTTGAATCAGAGACTGCAGGCACTGTAAGTATCAAGAAAAACAATACATTAACTTGTTTTTATTAGTAATATTCTTCTCACAATGTTGTAAAGTTGCTTTAACTAAATGATAAATGAATAAAATCAAGAAACACATGATGATAATGATGATTGTAAGCTAATACTGCACTTGAGAAACGCTTTTTGGATCTTAAAAGCTCTTTCTAGGTAAGAAGCATTCAAGGGCTTTTACAGAAAGCGCTTTTACAAAATCCTCTCTATCTTCCATCATCATTCACAGACAAACAATTATTAGCGAGTTACGTTTCTAATTAACTATTTTGGATATTATGATCCAAAACAAGCACACAAAAAGTAGAAAATTTTCCACTGTTCAATTTTAAGAAAACACAAACATATTCCGGAGAAGATAAATAATTCAACCGATACTTAACAACTAAAATCTGAAAAGATAAATAATTAAACTGATAATAAAAAATAAGCACGATCCTGACCTTCAACGGCCGTTTCTTGAGCCTCGCAAACGATTCGTCCACCGCGGCCAAGTTTCAAGCTCGAACTCTGACGATGACTCACCGATCCAAACGAGCGAGTAGGAACCACTTTAAGGCCTTTGAATTGCGGCAATCTCCGCCGAGCAGAGATCGAAGAAACCGAAGAAGAAGAAAGTTTGGCCGGCGAAAAAGCCTGAGAAGCCGAAGCACGTGGAACGCTGACGCACTCGAGCACGGCCGCCATCGGAGCAGATGATCGGAGGTCTGGTTAACAGGAGATATGAAGAGATTTTTCTTTTTCTCTCTTTTCGGTGTTGTGTGTGTGTGGTTGCTGTTTGGAGTTTATTTGGATTTTAGTTGAGGAGTTGAGGAGTGTGTTTGTGGATGATGTTGAAACTTTCTCCGGTGGATGTTCTGCAGTTTGGACAAGTGGCGAATAAGGATTTGCCACGTTGGCCTCAATGTTTAATTATCGAGAACATTTATCGAGAATAATTCCGTTATTGAAAGAATATTGAGTGCTTTGCCTTATTGATTTTTATCCATATTTCTAATTCTATTCTACAAATATTTTTTGGCATGTTATTTTTAAAGTATTAATCTATTTTTTTAATTATTTTTAGATTCATAAGCTTATTATTTTCATTAAATACCCCTCGAAAAAATAGTTTAAAAACTAATAGAAACATCTCCACTCATAATACTTGTCAGATTCTAGCAAACACTGTCGGTGGTAGTCAGAATCTATCACAACAGTTATACGACCATAAAAAATGGCCGATAATGGCCAGATTTGGCCGTCGCTGATGGCCAAAGTTGGCCTTTTTTGACCGTCAAATGTCACATCCAGCCTTAGATCTGGCATTTTCTAGCCAGATCCGTGATAGATATGGCCGAAAAAGGCCATATTGATCGAATGCCCACCAGATCCGACTAGATTTTGTGGTTATCCAATTTTTCGGTCAAATTCCGACGGTGGTGGCCAGAATCTGACACTTTGGGTGTTAGGGGTGTTTTTGTCATTTTATAATATTTTAATATATTAGGGTGTTTATTAAATTAGCAAACCTTGGGGGCTTTTTCATAATTTTTAAATTTTATCTCGTAATACTCCCCTATCCAACTATTCAATATTATCTCCAAAATCTTACCCAAAATAATAAACCAAACGTACCCTATTATTATTGGTGTCATAAATATTTTTATAATTTGTTTAATATTTGTTTGAGATTGCAATGCAAGCTTGTTTTCAGCCAAGGTTTCGCGAATCTTCCATAAATAAAATTGAGGTTGAGAATTAGGATTTATGAAATTGAGGGTGGGAACCTTGAGTCTGGCTAAATCTTGGGTGGGAACATATTGTTAGAATTTTTAATTTAATTAAAATTCTAATTACTCGTATTTATTATTTGGTCCAAAACCTTTATTTGTAATTTTACAAGATTTTTTAAATCGTAACAGTTATCCCTTGGCAGTTGTCTTTAATGGAAATACCACTGTATAAAAGGGAGCAGTTACAACTTACAAGTCTCTAATTCAAGCAATTTATTTTATCCTAAAACTATCTTACTAGAAAATCACATTGAATTGGAAGAACATACAGACTTTGAAAAGATAAAATTGTGAAGACCAAGAGACGATCTATAACAATTTGTTATGGCGGGAGGTTAGTAGTATTGATTTGCTTCAGCTGTCTTTATAATTACTTATGAACATGTATATGAATTGAGATTTTGTATTTGTATACATGTTGATTGTATGAATTGAAATCTTACAGAGCAAATTTATAATCTCTGCCAGATATGATTGTTGTGGTATTTAGAATATATAAATTTAGCACTATAAAGTATGATTTTGAGTGCTATTTGATTCTTCATATTTGATGGATTTTGCAATTGATGAATATAAATTGAAATTGATGTAGTTCATGAGTGTGGAGACCATCAGTTCACGCCAAATTTTCAACCCATGAGTTGTCGGAAATTTGGCCAAGATCAGCCTTTACAGCCATGAAAATGGCGGCTGGAATTTGCAAAGAACGGGCTAATTTTCTGGGTTTTACCAACCCAAAACCCGGTCCATTAAAGTTAGTCCAATTCTATTATATTGAGAAATAAAGTGCAAGCCCAATTGATCAATTAAAATGTGTAAGTCGAATTTATTTAAATTGGTTAGTCCATCTCTCTTTTTTTTTGGTAAGTAAGTATTTATAAGAAAAGGAAAGAATTTACAAGAGGCCATATAAAAAAAGGCCAACCTACCATAGGACAAACCCTAGGTTAGGCTCAAAAGAATCAAATAATCACTAAGACTACTTACAAAAAACTAAACTAGGCACCTAAAGCCAAAAGCAAAACAAAGCACCAACACAAAACCAAACAATGAAAGCACGCCTTAACCAAGGCTGCCTGGCAATAGTCACTCCTCTTGTTTTACAATCTCAGGACATGACCTTAGTTAGAAACAATGCTTAGCAAAACAAAAGAAGACACAAGGAAACTCAAAAGAAGAACCCAAAACAACTTAATCTTCATCCAAGGCATCAATCGACCAGAGTGGGAACAAAGGAAGAGGACTTGAAGACAGCCTTAAGGAGGCCCCATGAGTCCGCCAAAGTCCTATTAGTAAAGGAGGCCTTGAAGATTTTAAAGTCCATAGCTCTTTTTCTCACAGTGCATTTGATCGAATCAATAATAGAACATATATCCTTACACTCTCCCCCAAACATCCTACTATTTCTCTCCCTCCAAACCCAATACACTGTAGCTCCCAAACAAAGCTTAACAATAGCATAACTGAGCGTTTTTCCTTTCCATCTTCTAGCAAGATATAAAGTATAATCATGCCAAGGTCTTACCAAATACCCCAAATGAGCTAACTCAAGAATACTACACCATAAGGATATAGTGAATGGACAAGCAAAGAAAAGATGATATAAGGATTCTTGTCCCATATTACAAAAACAACAATTAGCATTAGAAGTAACACCATTCCTCATTAGCCTATCCTTAGTGGGAAGTCTTCCTTTTATAGCCATCCAAACAATCATAGCATGCCGAGGAATAAAATTGGTCAGCCCATCTCATTAAGTCCAATTTCTTTAAATTGGTCAATCTAGCCCTTTAAGAGTCAAATTGAATCAAACAACCAAATGGGTCAAAGCTGACTCGGACCAAGATTAAGTTGGGCTGACATGACCCAACCCAAAACTGAATCGGGTTAACCTGACCCGAGACCGGACCTAGTCAACCGACCCAATTAGAGTTGGTGGTCAAAGTCAACGATCAGCGATCAACTGTTAAACGTAATGGTCAACAATCAAAGTTAACGGTCAACTGTTAAATGTAACAGTCAACTGTCAAAGTTAACCCGATTTTGACCTTGGTGCGTGAGTGGGGTGAGGTGGTTCATGTGGGTGCGTGAGTGGGTTTCTAGAGGCACTTGACAGATTGTATGAGGTTGTCATGGCACGTGTGGGTCTTTTTATGCATGAATAATGAACTATTCTTGTTTTAATTTATATTATTTTGTGTTATGTGCAATAATAGATTATGTCATTTTGTGATGTCCTATGATCATATATATATGATTAATTTAAAATGGCCACAATATCTAGTTATGATAATATATGCATTAAGTAATACTAATTATGATCATATTAAAGTTAATGACATCGTTTTGTAATTAATCATGTTAATATAATCATTTTACCCACACGAATGTTATATTTTCATGATTAATTAGGATGAAATAGAAATTATTTTTATTTCTTAATTAGCCCACAGGTATTATGAAATATTAATAATTTTTAGTTTCATTATGATAATGCATTATAATATATAATGTCTTTACCCACAGGAAAATTTTATGATATGTCGATTCATTTAAAATTAGTTATTTGTTTTACATTGGTAAACTTATAATTTTTGTTGATGGTTTGTACCTCATAATTTATTTAGCAAGCATATCTGTTGATATACAAACAGTTGATCAAAATTTGATGATGGTTGAGGACAAAGTTCCTTATTTAAGTGGTGACAACTACAAAAAGTGGAGGGAGATTGTCCTTCTTCATTTATGGTGCATTGATCTTGACAATGCTCTTCATAAGGAAGAGCCACCTACACCTACAGATACTAGCACTCAGGCTGAGATTGCTTTGTATGAATGGTGGGAGCAATCCAACCGTTTAAGCATGATGTTTATCAAATCTCACATTATGAGTAATATTTGTGGGTAGATACCGGAGTGTGAGAGTGTCAAGGATCTGATGGATGCTATTTATGCTCAGTCTGAAACATCAGATATGACATTAGGCAACACCCTTATGAATAGGTTGACATCCATGAAGCTCATCAGTATTAAAGGAGTTCATGAGCACATAATGATAATGAGGGACATTTTTGCTCAATTGAGACCTCTTTAGATGGTGATTAATGATGATTTCCTGATGCATTATGTCATGAACTCTCTCTCATCTTATTATACTCCTTTCAAGATATCCTAGAACATACAAAAGGCTAGATGGTCAATCAATGAGCTTTTAACCATGTGTCTTCAAGAGGAGGAGAGATTGCTTTAGGAAGTTAGTGAAACTGCACATCTAGTGACATGAAATGTCAAGTACACTTCAAATAAGAAAAAGAAGTGAAAGGGAAAAGGCAAGTTACATGAGGTTGCAAGCAAAGGAAATAAGGACAACACCAAGTGTTTCTTATGTGAAAAGAAGGGACACATGAAGAAAGATTGTCTCAAAAGAAAGACCTGACTTGACAAGAAATATAACTTCACATCTATTGTGTGTTATGAATCTAATATGATTTGTGTTTCTCATAATGATTGGTGGATTGATTCTGGTTTTACAATTCATGTTTCTAATACCATACAGGGTTTTCTAGATCAAAGGAAATTGATGGGAAATGAATGTAGCATCTATTCAGGAAACAAGATGCCTTCACGTGTTAAAGCTGTTGGAACATTTAGACTTATTTTAAGTACTAATTTTATTTTGGATTTGGAATGAACCTTTTATATTCCTAGTTTTTCTAAGAATTTAATTTCAGTTTCTAAACTTGTAACTTGTGGATACCTTTTCAACTTTTATGATAGTTCTTTTAATTTAATTAAGAACTCATCTATTGTTGGAAATGATACTATGGTTGATGGTTTGTTTAAAATTCATTTAAGTGATACCGTTCCTTATAGTTTAATGACTTCACATGCTAGTACTAGTATTAAACGTACTAGTATGAGTGAAAACTCTTTTTTTCTGTGGCATGGGAGATTAGGACACATTTCTATTGATAGGATTAAAAGGTTTGTAAATGCTAGAGTTTTTGAAATTTTTGACTTTACTGACTTTGATACTTGTATAGACTACATTAAGGGAAAGCAGACTAACAAATCCAAGAAAGGTGCTAGGAATAGTTCTGAACTTTTAGAAATCATACACACAGATATTTGTTGCCCTGACATGAGCTCTAGCGGTAAGAAATATTTCATCACTTTTATTGATGATCACTCACGATATATGTATCTCTATTTGCTTCATCATAAAGATGAAGCATTGGATGCTTTCAAAATATATAAAACAGAAGTAAAGAAACAATGTGGAAAACAAATTAAGATTGTGAGATCTGATAAAGTGATGAATATTATGGTAGATACACTAGTATAGGACAAGCACTTGGTCTATTTGTTGAATTTCTTCAATAGCAAGGTATTGTAGGTCAATACACCTTGCCTAGCACACCATCTCAGAATGGTGTAATAGAACGGAGAAATAGAACATTAATGGATAAGGTATAAAGTATGCTGAGTAACTCCAAACTTCCTCATTCCTTATGGATTAAAGCTCTTAAAACTATGGTGTATATATTAAACTGAGTTCCAATTAAGGCGGTTCCCAAAATGCCATTCGAGTTGTGGAAAGGTTGGAAACTGAGTTTAAGTCATTTACGCGTTTAGGATTGTCCAGTTGAAGTTAGAGTTTATAATCCACAAGAACAAAAGTTTGATCCTAGGACTATTAGTGCATATTTTATTAGATATGCTGAGAAATCCAAGGGACATAGGTTTTATTGTCCAAACCATTCCAGTAGAATTATTGAATCAAGAAATGCCAAATTTCGTGAGAATGACATAGTCAGTGGTAGTGATCAACCTAGAGACTTAGTCTCTAAGAAAATTGATGTTTCAAGTAAAAGATTGGTTATTCATCAACAATTCCTACTGATTATGTAGTGTATATGCAAGAATATGACTGTGACATAGGTGTTGAAGATGACCCAGACGCATTTTCACATGCTATGGATGATAGTAAATCTGAATTGTGGTGTAATGCCATGATTGACGAGATAACTTCTATGGCGGATAATAAAGTTTGGGACCTTGTTGAGTTACTTATAGGAAAAAAAACCTATTGGTTATAAATGAGTATTTAACCAGACGTGATTTATTAGGCAGCATGGAGAGATACAAGGCTAGACTTATTGCCAAGGGGTTCACGCAAAGGGAAGGGATAGATTATTAAGAAACATTTTCTCCAGTTTCTAAAAAGGATTCCTTCTGCATCATTATGGCATTATTTGCCCATTTCGCTTTAGATTTACATCAAATGGATGTGAAAATAGCTTTCCTCAATGGAGATTTGGAGGAAGAGGTTTATATAAAACAACCTGATGGGTTCATTTCAAGTGATGGTGAGCATTTGGTTTGCAAGCTTCAAGAGTCCATTTATGGACTTAAACAAGCCTCCCGGTAGCGGTATTTAAGATTTCACATTGTTATCTTTTTATTTGGTTTTGTAGAGAATGTTAAGGATCGGTGTACATACCACAAGGTTAGTGGGAGCAAAATCATCTTTCTTGTGTTATATGTAGATGATATTCTGCTTGCAACCAATGATTTGGGTTTGCTGTATGAGGTGAAACAATTTCTCTCTCAACAGTTTAGTATGAGGGATATGGGTGAGGTGTCTTATGTCATTGGCATTAAGATTCATAGGGATAAGTCTCAACATGTTTTGGGACTATCTCAAGAAGCTTATATTAATAAAATTCTTGATAGATTTAGAATGAAGGATTGTTCACCCAGTGTTGCACCTATTGTCCAAATTGACAAGTTCAATCTAAACCAATGTCTTACGCTTGAGATTGAAAAGAAACAAATGAAAACCATTGCTTATGCTTCAGTTGTTGGAAGCCTAATATATGCTTAGGTTTGTACTAGACCTGACATTGCTTTTGTAGTTGGCATGTTAGAAAGATATCAAAGTAATTCAAGTTTAGATCATTAGAGAGCTGCAAAGAAGGTCATGAGGTATCTTCAAGGAACTAAAAGTTTTATACTTACATATAGACGATATGACATTTTGGAGGTTGTCGGATATTCAGACTCAGACTTCGCTTGCTGTGTTGATTCTTGGAAATCAACATCCAAATATATTTTTATGTTAGTTGGAGGTGCTATATCTTGGAGAAGTGCCAAACAATCTTTGGTTGCCACTTCTACCATGGAGTTGAGTTTGTTTCCTATTTTGAGGCTACTACACAGGGCATTTGGTTGAGAAGTTTCACTCCTAGGCTTGGAGTTGCTGAGTCTATCTTTAGGCTAATAAGGTTGTATTGTGACAATTCAGCTGCTGTGTTCTTTGCTAAGAATAATAAGAGTGGAAGTCGAAGTAAACACATCGACATTAAGTACTTAGCAATAAGGGAGCACATTAAAGCCAAAGAAGTGCTCATTGAACACATACATATCTAGCAGATGATTGTTGATCCTTTGACAAAAGGCATGCCACCAAAGACGTTCAAAGACCTTGTAGTTCAAATGGGACTACGTCTCACTTTGTCACTTTGAAAGGTAATACTTTCGTTCTCTGAAACTTTGTATTTTGGTTTGTTTTCTCTTTAAGTTGTATACATTTTGCTTACAGAATAACAAACATTCTAGAGGACCTGGAATAGACATTTGAGGTTTGTTCATAGTGAGTAATTCACAATAACGAGTTTATTTAGAAGAAGAAAATTGCATAGTAATACATGGAATGTAATACTTGTTTAAAAGGGACTTGCCGCTACGATTCATCCAATTTTATTTTTTTGATTAAACATAAAGAATGTAAAGTTACTATGTGTGGACTTTGTTATAAAAGTTTGGACCAAGTGAGAGAATGTTAAAATTTTTAATTTAATTAAAATTTTAATTACCCATATTTACTATTTGGTCCAAAACCTTTATTTGTAATTTCACAAGAGTTTTTAAACTGCAGCAATTATCCCTTGGCAATTGTCTTTGATGGAAAGACTACTGCATAAAAGGGAGCAGTTACAGGTCCCCAATTCAAGCGATTTATTTTATCCCAAAACCATTGTATTGGAAAATCACATTGAATTGGAAGAACCTGCAGACTGTGAGAAGACAAAATTGTGAAGACCAAGAGACAATCTACAACAATTTGTTATGGCGGGAGGTTAGTAGTATTGATTTGCTTCCGTTATCTTTATAAATACTTATGAACATGTATATGAATTGAGATTTTGTAATTGTATACATGTTGATTGTATGAATTGAAATCTTACACATGTCGTTTACTCTTCAAAACATTTATAATCATATTTATGACCATAATCAGTCCGAAATAAGTAGAGTAGTTTATTTTCATCAACCAATAGATATTCAAAACACAATCCAGGATCTATTTCTGCTTTTGCAGCTAAGTAGGCAATAGTAGTCTTTGAATCAATGTCTTTAATTTGAGCACGACGATGACAATCTAGACTGTTTTGCAAATCCTTTCTTGTAAAACCGACTGTAGCAAAACCTCTCAACTTGATCAACCATGTAGTCCATCACTTGAGAAGCTTTCACACCCACATGTCCAAATGATTTTCAATGAAATAACCAATATTTATTATGTGTTTTGATCCAATGTTCAAAGATGGATCCATTAACATGTGTTTTGCTCCAAAAAACTAAGAATAATAACAAAGAAATTTAAATACATTAGATAACTTATAATGTTTTAAGAAGGGGGGATGAAGTTAACTACCTCTAGGTGATTGAGTGCTTTGATAGGGACTCTTGGGTATATTACTCAAAAGGTCTTGAGTTCGAGTTCTTCTGTGATTGATAATAGGGGTAACCACTGGAGCTCTTACCCGATCGGTAGTTCCAGGTTGCTAATAGGGATAGTCACTGGAGCTCTTACCTAGCCGATAGTTTCAGGGTCTTGAGAGATTAGTTGAGGTGCACGTAAACTGACTCGAACACTTCCGGTCACTAAAAAAAAAAAAAAGGCAATGGAGCTCTTACTCGGCCGGAAGTTCCAAGGTCCCAAGTTTAAAGATTAGTTGAAGTGCACATAAACTAACTTAGACACCCTCGGTCAGGGGTGTGCAAAACCAGATATCCGATTCGGTTTTGCATTTTTCTGATCCGATCCGAGAATTCGGATCAGGATGAAACCTGATCCGAATCCAGTCTAGTTTTGATTCGAGCCGAATATTCAGATCGAATAAACCGGATATCCGGCTTTATCCGAATTTGCATGAAAAATATCAATTTTCCCCCTGAAATTTTGCATTATTGTTTATTACCAAATCATAATTTTATTACATTTTGACCGCCAAAATTGTCATTGTATTTAAATAGTCCACATACTTTACCACTTTTCACATAGGACCTCAAAATAACTTCTTAAAACTTGTAGTTATGGACAAAACCGGATCGGATCTAGATATCCGGTTTTTTTGTAGAGCTGATTCGACATCCGATCCAAAAATCCGTATCTTCCAAAAATTGATATCCAAATCCGATCCGATTTTTTGGATATCTGATTTTTTTGGATCGGATCAGATTGGATGCGCAGACCAGATGTCGGATATCAGATTTTTTTGCACACCCCTACCCTCGGTCATAAGAAAAAAAGAAAGGAAATTTAATAAAACAAAGAATTTAGTACTTACATGCTGTTGGTCGAACTTTTTCTATTCCATAAATTTCATCCCCATTTTTTTATAACCAAATTAGGATTTATGATTAAAATAGAAAATAAATTTTTAGATTTATAGTACAAGGTTTTATTATGGGTGGAGTTTATGCAGTATGCACTACTCTTTTATGTCTTAAATAGTAAGAATAAAATGGTAATTTAAAAATATAGTCTAAAAAATAAAACATGGGGGTCAATAGCATCACTATTTCATAGTATTATATATGTGAGATGAATTGACAAAATTGTCCTTTTACAATTTAAGTTTTAACGCTTGAATTAAAAAAATGGGAGTAATATCCAGCGTTTTCGAAGCGAAGCAAAAATATCTTTTCACGATAAATTGGAGTTAAAAATGTCATCCCTGCCATAAATTATTTATATGTAATAAGTAGGGGTGAGCGATTTTGGGTACTCTACATTTTTCGGGGAACTGAAACTGGAACGCATAGTGTAGATTCCCAAAAAAAGGGAACCGAAATCGAAATCGAAATCGAAATCAAAAGGTTCCGGTTCTTAAATTTGAGGAACTAAAACCTGAAATACAGGTTCTGGTTCCTTATCCGGGCACCCTATAAAAAAAATCAATTACCCCCTATTAGTTTAAAAAATGACAAAAATACCTTAAAAGTATACAAATACACCCCTAACAAATCAATAAAACCTATATTTAGTAGTTTTCAACTTTTGATTAATCATTTATTTGTGTTCAATGTGACTCGTAAATCCTCTAATCTCCAGGCAACCCTTGAATTTAATCAATTTATGACAATTCACATAAAATTTCTCAATTAAAACCAAAATACAAACAGGTTCCAAGTAGGTTCCAAGCCGGATACCCGCTTTAGGTTCTTTTCCTAAGTTTCATTTTTGGTTTTGGGTAGGAATCGGAACTAGAATCGCACAGTGTTGGTTCTAATAAAATGGAACCGGAACCTATCAGCACAGTGTCAGTTCCGGATGGATTCTAGCTTCGGTTCTACCCGCAGATTCAGGTTTTACTCGCTACTCGTGCACACTCTTACTTGTTAGGGGTATATTTATATACTTTTAAGATATTTTTGTCTTTTTTTTAACTAATAAGATTGAATAAACGAATTTTGGAACATGAGAAATTGATTTTGACTCAGGTCAACAAAATCAAACCATACCATTTCCATGCCTTCCTCGTGTCAGTATTTGTACTCACAATCCCGTCATATCCAAACCATTTCCATTAAACTTACAAAAGAGTGCCTAATCAAAATACAACACGTGTACATATCTGTATGGACAAAAGTTAACCACCTCGCAGCCAGTACGCAAACTTCCTTGTATATGAGTGTTTCCCCCTCGTTTACATGGTCAAAGTTTCAAACCAAAATCAATACATTTTCTTCAACAACTCTCACACAACTGCCAAACCTTCTTCAATGGAAAAGGAAAAACAAGTTTATGCAAAACAACCCCATGAAAGGTGCGCCACAGAGGAGGTGAAGTTAGCCGCCACCGCGATCAGCCTCAACGTGCGGTTGAGATCGTCCGACATGCCGGTTTACATGCAACAACGTGCTCTGCATTTCGTCAGATCGCTCGTTGATTCAGCCCCCAAAAATTCGCGCCCCAATCCCACCCACCTGGCTCGTGCCCTCAAAAAGGTTCCTTTTTTTTTTTTTTTTGGTATTCTGAACCTCTCTCCTTCTTTCAAGTTTCAACAAAGTCTGATTGAATGAATGTTTCGTCGTTTGTTTTGTCGTAGGAGTTTGATTTAGCGTACGGGCCGGCCTGGCATTGCGTGGTGGGGAAGAGTTTTGGGTCGTTTGTGACTCATTCGCCCGGTGGTTTTATGTACTTCTCGCTTGACTCGCTCTGTGTTCTCCTCTTCAAAACAGAAGTTCAGCTTATCAAAGAAACTTAACTTGTTTTATCTTTCTTATTATTCTCTTTTGGAAAAGAAACAGTGACCATTGTTGAATGTGTCAAGATAGGCGGTTTGTCTTGAAATGTTCATTCACATGAACTTCAATGGAATTGTCTAAAGTTGCTGTTTTGGTAGCATACAGTCTGAATTTGTCCAAGGTTCTTACCAATAGATTTTGATTATTTTCTCTATTGTTTTTGTTTTTTGCATTAAAGTTCAATCTTATTTTAGTCACTTATTAAAAAACATGCATATTGAGAAATAGCAACTCAGAAATGGAGATGAACTCAGCTAATGAAGATAAAAGACAATTGGCTCTGTCTACGGTCTTTAGAAACCACCTTCTGTATCTGTTTCATTTTTTTTAGAGCTAAATTTGTTCATGATCTTGTTTTTTAAACAATGGTTTTAAACTCAGACAAGTATCTGTTTGAATCCAACGAAATACAGAAACCTGTAAAGCATTCTGTTTTAGGAATTAAATTTAGTCTTGTTCTGAATGAGTTTTAAGCAAGGAAATGTTTACCCATACAAGTGTGGTCCATAGATGATAGAACCATAATAATGGCGAGCGGCTGTGAGAAGAAAATCAAATCAAAGTTTCAGACCTCCACTCCACAATCAATCTTGAAACTTTGAACCCCAGATGGTGATTTGATTACATTGCAGCTGACAATACGCGAATGGGTAAACAGAAAATCATGTTGGGTTCCATCCAAAGACTAATCGCAAATCTTTTACTAAAACTGGTGGGCAAAACAAGAGAGAGAACGTGGCTAGCTTGGTCTTCTTGTAGTCTCTGAGGTTAGGTAGAGGCGTCTTGTAACTTCAGCGTTTAGCTTTTCCAAAGTTGATGTCTCCATCCATCTTGTAGTTAACGTTGAAGAAGTAGCGCCATTAATGAGTTTGACTGGTGTGTCAGTCAGGGTCTGATATATCATATATATTCTCTTCTGTCCCGCGCCATTCTCTCGGCCTTTGAAATCTGTGTGCCCTTCCATTCAACATGAATGTCACGATGAAGTTCAGTGGACAGTGGGTAACGTCATCCCATTACTGCTCCAGTACTTGTCCATTAGAGCTTTGAGAGGGAAGCTTTACTTGCTTTAGTAACGCCGTTGCTTTTAATTCACAAATATTTTACATTTGATATGTTTATTTTAGAGTACATACATAATTTTATTTTTAGTAAATCTGATTCCTAATTAATACAATTATTAAAATATTTTTTAAATAAATAAGACACAATTTAGTAATTATTGTACATTAAAGAACGCACCCATAATATATATAATTTCGAATTACTTATAATGCCCCACTTTAGGTACGTAGTTAAGATTTGTTGTATTACTTAAGTATTCATTGATCCAGCTTTAATTGAGTTTATATGTTGTTATTTTTGGTTGGTTGGTCTTTGGTTGAAATGGTATGTTGAGTTGGTTGAGTGTTTGCCTTGAAATTGGTTGAGATTTGAGGAATCTTGGTATTACAATATTTGCCCGGGCGAAGAATAGTCTTCGCCGCGGCGACGTCAGCTCTGTGTTGCGATGTCGGTTCTGTAATTTTTTGCTGGGGCGATGGAACTTTTTTCGCCGCGGCGACGGGACGGCAGAAAAGTTTCTTGAGAGTTCTAGAGAATTCTCTATGGGAGTAAAATGACTATTCTACCCCTAATTAGCAGGAAAAGTAAGGAGTAAAATGTAAGGAAATTTAGTAGAGAATGTGTTAGAGTTGGGGGTGTGTTTGTATTGAATCAAAGGACAAAGATGGAATTTTCAAGGAAGAGCAAGGGCAAAATGGGAAAGAATGGATTTAATATGAGCTAAATAAGGGATTAAGTGTAGTAAACCCTCATTTCACCCATTTCCACCGCCATTCTCACTCTCTATTTTCTTCCCATCCTTCATTCAATCTTCCAAGATTTCTAAGGAATTTTAGGGAGCTTTTGGGTAGTTGTTAGTAGAGATTTCATCTAAAGCATCCTAAGGTGAGGATTCTTACTTTAGATGAGAATTTGTTTATGAGTTGTTGAAGTCTTATGTTGTTATTGTTGTTTAAAGTTGTAGAGACAAGACAAGACAAGAAGGGAAAGGAAAAGTGTTAGAGAAGTTATTTACCCACAAGGTAAGTAAATCCAACCCAAGTTGAGATTTAAGAACTCTTTTGAGTAGAGATTTATGTATGTATGTGCATATATTCTGTTTATTGAGAAATTGTGATGAGATGGATGATTATTTCTATTTATTGTTGTATATACTTGAGTTATGAGAAGAGTTGAGATTTTATGATGTTGAGTTGAGCTTGAGTTGAGTTTGATGGAAGTTGGAGAGAGTTTTGAGCCAAATCTTTTGGGAGTGTCTTTCTTTGATAGGAACTTAGAGAGTATGAGGGAGTTTCTCCCCTTTTGGAATGATTAAATAAGGGAGAAGAGTTATAGATCAAGTAGAGTTTTATATGCCCATGAGTTGTATGATGAAATGCTTGAGTAAGGCATGAGTAAGAGTAGAGAACTTTAATTATTGCTACATGACATAATTGCATTTCATGAGTGCATTGATGAGCATGAGTCATTCATATGCATTAATTGCATTAGAAAAAGAGAGTAGAGAACCTTGAGTGTGAGCTTCATTAAGAGAAAAGAGAGAAAAAGAGAATAGAGTAGGTTGTGCGATGGGAAACCCGTGAGTAATGGGTAGAGTATTCCCGTATGTACGCCGCAAAGAGAGAGAGCGGCTTAAGTATGAAAGAGAAAAATGATGTAGCCCGTGAGAGTACATGCGGATGAGGGCTATACCCAATAGTACCTGAGAGAGAGTTTGTACACTCACATGGCCAAGGATTCCGAATCCATACATAACCGAGTCCGATCGACTAGAATAAGTAGAAGTCACAGAGAGCGGGAGCGAGTCCCAGCCGTGCCTCCGGTGAGATGAGGCCGTGACTTATAAAAGAGAGTTAGTAGAAAAGAGTAATGAGAACGAGAAAATAGAGAGAAGTATAAGAGAGAGAGTAAATGAGAATTGTAAGGAAAGACTTAGAGAGAGTTACGGGGTTAGATGAGTAGGGGATTTACTTACTGAGTATTGTTTTAGTGCTCACCCCATTGTTTCCTATGTTTTGCAGGATCTAGGTGAGGACACGGTCGGATGGACGTCGACACGCGAGGAGAAATGGCTACACTGTTCACATAGTTTTTGATAACTTTTGTATATGATACGGATTTTATGTAAAGAATGTATATGTTTAATAAATGAAAAATTTGGGCCCAACTCTTTATACTAATTTATATGTATTTTCATTATGTATAATTTATGAGTACTTGAGTAGAAAGCAGCTATTACATTACTCATTTATTTTAACAATGAAAGCTTAATCAATAAAAAGAATTACATTATTTCTGAAACTTGATATAAATTTTTGTTATTTAATTAAATTTCAGGGAGATTAATGTAATGAAATCTTTTTGATGAGATTTGTTTTGGAGTAATACTATACATACATCGTTTTCATACAACATTTCCCATACAACATTATGTGGCAAGATATGATTGGCTAATTTAAAGTTAAAATTAAACTTTCATCCAATCACATCTTGCTACATAGTGTTGTATGAGAAATGTTGTATGGAAATAATGTATATGTAGAATTATTCTTTGTTTTGTTCTTATTCGCTACTTGAGTCCGATTACCAATTGGGCATCGGTTTCCGGTGGATCGGGCTGGAAGCCCACTAGCCCGTCGGCCCATGTGGCCCAGAAAAGCTCCCGTCCTTCTCTGCCTTACAACGGCTGCTGCCGGGGAGAAAATAGAAAGAGAGGTTACAAGAAGTAAAAGCGAACACAATACTCCAGTGAAAGTGGCCCAAAGAGAGTGTGAGAGCTAAATCTGTGCCCAATGTCAATTTGTTCATCATCTGAATCTTCATCTTCCTCAACTAAATCATGGATCGTGCACGGAATTGTGGCCGGAGCAGCCATTGCTGTAGCCATCGGAGCACGCGCTTATCTGGGTCAATCGAAGAAGTTGCGGAGTCGGGTCGTGGGCATCATACCCGCCCGTTTCGCTTCCTCTCGGTTCCAGGGCAAACCCCTCGTTAATATCCTCGGCAAGCCCATGATCCAGGTTCCCTTTTGGCTCTGTCAATTAGATCCCTCTTCAAAACTTTTTTTTTTTTGTTTTATTTCAATCCTTTTTAATTTAATATGAATATGTGCATGTAAATTGAATTGAATTGAATTGCAATATTGCTTTTGGGCCCCCCGCCCCGCGGGCGGGCGCCGGGAGGAAGGGGGGCTGCGGTGGGGGAAGGGCGGGGTCGCCGGCAGTATTAAAAACAATTCCATAATAAAGTTTTCATTTTTTTTTTTTTTTTTTATCCATTAGTTTTGTAATGAAAAAGCTTCGTGTGATTTTGGTTATTTGTGTGAAATTATAGGTTATATTAGTATCTTAGGATCTAGTGAACTGAAGCTGTTTGACTCACTGTTTTCGATGGTGTCCTGCAGAGAACATGGGAAAGATCCAAATTGGCAACCACATTGGATCACTTGGGTATTGTATATATTTCCTTGCATGATTTTTGTGTCAATTTAATGATGCACTATGTTAAAATTTGTGGTTCATGTAATATCAACTTTGTCTTTGAGATATGTTGGTATTGCTTTGAGCTATTCAGAGTGAATACTCGTGAAGAAGGTGTTTTTGAATTTGATTCTGGATCTAAATTCAATTGCTAGCTTCTGTTAGTTCAACATTCTGTTTGCATCACATCTAGATACGATTAGTGCCTTTTGTAGTAAATTTCCCCTCTCTTCTTTGTACGATTATTTTGAAGGTGAGACATCCTTAGGTTAACAATGTTGTTCAAAGTTTCATTTGGATATAGTAGTGAACATAGCTGAAATTATAAAAGATAGAGCGTATTCTGATGTTACAACTTTTAATATTAGTTCTAGCAAATCATTTCGAGCTTCTGGTGTTTTAGATTTTATTTTTTTATTTTATGTCTGTGCTTGTTCCTATGGCTGCAGTCTGTGTTTCTAATGTCTCATTTTGTGCTCTTATGATCTAGTTGTGGCAACGGATGACGAAAAGATTGCAGAATGCTGCCGAGGATTTGGCGCTGATGTGATAATGACTTCAGAATCTTGCCGAAATGGTAATAATTTCACTGCAAATTTTATGTCAATAATTTCACTGCAAATTTTATGTCATGATTGGATTTGCTAATAATCTATTTTAACTTGTAGGTACTGAACGGTGCAATGAAGCACTAGAAAAACTTGATAAGAAGTATGATATTTTAGTCAATATTCAAGGGGATGAGCCTCTTATTGAACCAGAGATAATAGATGGCATTGTTAAAGCTCTGCAGGTATTTTTTTTTTTTTTTTAGCATGCATATGCTTTTAATTAAGAAAAAGAAGTTAATATGGCCCATCATAATCCAAATAATTCAGAGAAAGTTTCTTTGAACAACATGATGTGTCCTTTGACCTTACTTTGTCATCCTGATATAGGTTGAGTGAGCTTGACTATATGTTTTACAAATCTGTAGTTTGATCTCTTGATTGTGTTATCATATTCGCATAATACTTTATGCCTTGAGTTCATGTTGAAGTTGACTTGTTCTGCTGCAGGCAGCGCCAGATGCAGTTTTTAGCACTGCTGTCACATCTTTAAAACCTGAAGATGCATTTGATCCAAATCGAGTGAAATGTGTGGTGGATAATCGTGGTTATGCAATTTATTTTTCAAGGGGACTGATTCCATATAACAAGTGAGAATATATATCTATACGTGTACTATGTTACTATTATTATTATTATTATTATTATTATTTTTTTATAACTTCTTGGGCTGGTTGATGAACTTGCCTACTACTTGATACAGGTCAGGAAGGGTTAATCCACAGTTTCCATATATGCTTCATCTTGGAATTCAGGTGTCAAAATGGCTCCACCCTTTTTCTTTTCTTGAAAGAAAAAAAGAAACTTTCCTCTTGTTGATGGTAACATTATTGTCATTATTATGTTATCTTCCGGTGAATTTATAGTGTTTTATTGTTGGGCCAGAGCTATGATTCGAAGTTTCTGAAGATATATCCACAGCTTCAACCTACCCCACTTCAACTAGAAGAAGATCTTGAACAGCTGAAAGTTCTTGAGAATGGGTATAAGATGAAGGTATAGTAGACTTCTTTTCTGTGCTTGTGCCTTGAGCGACTTCTTTTATATTAAGTCATCAAATGATAATTTCAGTGATGCATCAATTTTTTAAAACCTACTGTTAGAAGTTTTTGGATGTGTCATGGAAATCTGATCATTTGGCTGTCTCCTTAATAGCATTGCTAGTAAACTATTTTCTTTTTGATCATTTCTATGACCACATAGGTTTTAATCCTTATTTCACGTTATAACCTGTTTGGCGACTGCATTGTGTAAGGTGGAGTAATATTAATATGCCTAACTTATATGAAAGATTTTTTATTCCATGTGGCTTGAAATACTGCATTGCAAGAATGGCTATATGTTCATATTATAAGTGTTCAATGTAAATATTTATTCTGGTCCACTCATAGAGGTTTGGATCTTTAAAAAGCAATCAGTTATTATGTATTCTGAACAAGGTTATTCAAATGCCCAAAAATATAGGCTCATTGTTAACAGTGCAATATGCATTGATGCCATGTTGTTGTATTGGAAATTGTTCTCTTTGCTGCACTTAATAATATATAAGCTAGTTCATTGGAAATTTGGAAGATGGGGGTGTATCTTCTTTTTCAGGCCATCAAGACGTTCTCATGGTTAAGTACTTCTTTGACACCACTGCCTTCAAAATCATATTACTTTTCATGAATGAGTCTTCTAAAGTATTACACAGAATGTTTTGGGGCATTTCTTGTCACTATACAAAATTGGGGCATTTCTTGTCAGAATACAAAACCCCAAAAGTTGAACCATATGTATTTTTGCAGGTGATAAAGGTTGACCATGAAGCCCATGGTGTTGATACTGCTGAAGATGTTGAGAAAATAGAATCATTTATGCGTGAGAGAAACTTGTCTTAGTTTTCCACAGCAGAATCAGATCATGAGGAAAGGAATCCAGTTTGTATTTTATAGCAGAGAGCCTCTCCATGTTGTCTTATAGTTTGATTTAGTGGCGTGTTCTTTTTCTATGTAACTGTCTGTTCAAGGGAAACAAATTCATTGATTTTTCATGCCATGTTTTACCAGTAACCATGAGAGGTCAAGTTTTTAAGTTAATTGATTCTGTGGCTATGTAGAAGTCTTATACATTTCTTTTCTCCAGTTCCAGTTAAAATGTACAGTGAATATGTACCATATTACTGTTACAAATTGAAGGAAGTGTTACAACGATGAACAAAAGGAAACGGGAAAAATAATAAGTTTTGAGTTATTGATTTAGTATGCAGCAACTGGTTTTATTCAAATGATTCAATTACATTTTTTCATTGTGTTTTCATGCGTTGATCTTTTTTTTTTTCTTTCTAAATGACGTTTTCTCTTGATCGCTCATCCTCGAGTAGCGTCCATCCATGGAATAGTTTGGTTTGTGTTGAAGGCAGGAGATGCAAAAGATAGTTGAACACGCTTATGTATAATGATTTGGAAAGGGTTTGTAGGAGCATTTTCATGTGTAGCAAATGTGTCATTTGGCATGAATTCTTTTTCTAAAATTAATAAATGGTTTAAGGAGCCAATTTCTCATGTTTTGTAATTTAATCTGTTGTTTTGGGTCCTGGGAGAGATGAGGATTGTTGTTTCTGTATACTCAGTTGGACCAAAATCATACATTGACCCAGACCAGTAAATAGTATCGAGAGTTTTGTATTTTGAATGAGAATGAAAATTACCTTGAGAAAATGCTTTCAAATGAGATTGAGGCCATTAACAAATTGCCTTGAATGAGTTTGCAGAGTGAAATTGAGAGCTTAATAGTTGGGCACTTGGGCTAATAACTAGTGTTTTAAAAATTAAAATTACAAGAGCTCAAAAATACCAGCTTTGTGTTATTGGTATTATGTTATCAGTTTCTCGTTCTAATTCTATATTACAATAATCTTATGAAAATGTATTTTTGTAGAATCCTTATCTATGGAGTGTTTGGATTATCTATTAAAAGGAGTCATAAAAATTTAATTCAATTTATCAATTTTTAGTTTTTTCCCAGGGTTCTATATCTTTGCCGAAGCTATTCGTGTTGATTCCTTTGTTGAAGTTCAGTACGGTTTAAGTCACTCTTTTTTTGAAATTTGTGCCCTAATTTGCTTTTTAATTTTTTATGTTTTCCTCTGCAACACCTAAAGAGAAAGGCAAAGATAAAGTGAAGTTCCTTCGAAAACAGAGTATTCCTTCATTTTCATTATCATATTTTAGTTGGAATGCTTTTCTTCCTTCTCTTATCTGGCTTCTGAACTTTGATAATGAAAGCAAGAAAAGGATCTTGTTACGTGCTTTAGTCATCTTGGAATATCATTCTTTTTGCTTTATGCATCATTGAGTTGGGCGTTGTAAGCTCTGTTTTCAAAATTTCAAGCTCATTGGTGACAAGAATTTGCTAGCTCAGGCGCATTCCAAGGGTAGCATTCATTTGGGTATGACTACTTTCCATTTTTTACTTCATTATTTACTTTCGGATATTGTTTCTATTCTGATTTTTTTTTTTCTAGTATCTTATTTTCCAAGAATAGAATTGGTAGATTAAACACAGCCAAAAATTAGAGGAATTAGAATATGAATGGCATGGAATTGATTTCAGTAGCCATCTGTCTTACTCATCAAAGATAGAATTGAACTCAGTTATACTAATTGAGTTCATGAATAACTGAAATAAAAATAAAGAATCCCTTATTATTTGAGTAATATACACATACAAATTATGCATAGAAATTTTTTATTGCTTCGTTATTCATTATTATTACCTAAATTCTCTACCATTTAAAATGTTATGATCAAGCAACATCTCTGTTGTCATATTCAAGTAAACTTTATTTTCCTTCGGTTTATCCTCTCTCATTTTTCGTTTTGCAGGATATTATTACCATCTCTAAAATTGTGACATTTGGGTTCATACATCTATATTCAAGTGAAGTTCTGGGTAGTATTTGAGGGCATCTCCTTACAGAAGGTACCAAAAAAAATTTATGCATTTGTAATTTTGGGATAAAATGTTTTCACTTTACTCATCATGAATTTGGTCATTATATACTCAAATCTTCATGCTCATTATTTATCATAGACTTTATTAAGTTCTAATAATAGAAGCTCAAGTGCGGATAGCATCTTATGTAGGAAGAGTAAGATTAGTTTATTAAATCTTCCTACATCAGTTCTCCCTCGCTGAAAAGAATGAAAAGAACTAGACTCCTAGCGAGTTTGTCGGGAAGAGGCTTAATTAGGTGAATGCTTCCAACAAATAAGATAACAACATACCTGATCTTGCGTAGGCATAGAATAAAGATCAATCCACATAAAAACATGAGAATCATATAGATTAGGCGAAGAGAACATCTTGTTGTCACACAAACTCTCTCAGATTTTAAAAAAACCATTCAAGTATTCTCACGAGGCTTGAAACCGCTTTATTTTGGAATTGCAAGGCTTCTAGGATCAGAGATACTAAGGTTAGGAGTACTCAATGACTTTATGAGGTTGCTTCGATAATCACTTATAAGATTCTCGAGTTCTTTTACTAGATTAGAAATTCTTTCTAATTGCAATTCAACCCGTTCAGCTAGTTGTTGGTCAGGTTACCACAAATAATTGCGGTCTCATAGACATTGAAACTCCTTTCTGTACTCCTGAATATATCTATTACCTTGATGAAAATTCTCAGATTGAACTAATAAAAACATCTCAACATGCTCATAGGAAGAAATTGAGTTTTCAAGGCACGTCTTATTTCATACTATGAGGTTTTGTACAATCTTCCATATTGACTTCTTCTTTGTCTCCAAGAAGACCCCCAAAGGAAAGCATCATCGATTACTAAATAATCAATAAATGTGACAAGACTTCCTTCTGGAACACCCATAAAAAATTCATTCCTTAATTTAGTACATTTATTAAAATCTTCTGGATGTAACAATAGAAGCTCAAATGAGCAAACATGAACTACAGAAACTAGCAAATAAAAGAACTAACAGTAATACTAATTTTTTTTTTTTTTTGTTAAATTCACAAGATTATTAGAAAATAAAAGAGAAAATCACAACAATTATTAATTTGGCCAGATCTGGTCCCACGAGGCCAAATCCGGCCTAGCCGTGCCAAGGTAGTTAGATTGTAGCCGAGAATTGTTGGATTTGGACTCATGAGGCCGAATTTGGCCAACTAGGACACTGGCCACTGGCCAAGCCCAACCACTATCCATTACCACTCTTTTCTGTGTTATGCACCTTCACACCTCTATACCACCACCGTGTTGAACACCATGCCCACCACCACTTTTGTTTTGTTAATTTTTTAGTGTTAAGAGTTATTTCAAACACTTATTTGTATTTGTGTTAAAGATTGATCATCGACTAGAGAGATATAACTCCTTCCAAAGCTGAGCATATGAAATAACATCGAACTTGTATGTGTTTTGTCCTAGCATGGTAGACTAGGTTCTTTGCTAGACATATGACACTTTGACTATCACAATATAAAAACGCTATTCTCATAATTTTGACCCAGTTCTTCTAGGAATTGTTGTAATCATATCAGCTCCTTACTAGCTGATAGGAACCACTCCCAAATTGATAAAAATTGAGCTGGGTAGTGGGCCTTCAATAGAAATTAGGCTGGGTAGTGGTGTAGGGTTTTTAATAGAATAAAGTCTGGAATTGTTGTAACTATACATAAGACTGCCAATCGCTAATGCATAAGGTACCTTGGCCATGTAGTCTCACTCATGCTCTATTATAGGTGATTGATCTTTGGATAATTTAAAGTGACTAGCCAAAGGTGTACTTATTGGCTTTGTTCCATTCATGTTGAACCTGTTGAGTACTTTCTGTATATACTTTTCTTGTGACAGCTTCAAGAAACTTTTGGCTCTATCTCTAGTTATCTTCATACCAAGGTTTTGCAACTCCCAAAACCTTCATAACAAACTCTTTTGATAGTTGCCTTTTTAGCTTGTATATTTCTTGTTTATAAGCCCTTGCAATCAACATGTCATCTATATATAGTAATAAGATGATATAGGAGTTATCAAGTTTTTTTGAAATAACAATGGTCTACTTGGCATCTTAGGAAACCGTTATTACATATAAAGCCATCAAACTTTTTGTACCGTTGTCTAGGCGCCTGTTTTAGCCCATATAGGCTCTTTTGAAGTTTGCACACCATTATCTCATTTCTTTGTACTTTAAAATCTTGTGGCTGTTGCATATAAATTTCTTCATCCAATCCTCCATGAAGAAACGCTGTCTTTACATGTAATTGCTCTAGATGAAGGTCTTCTTTTGCCATTACCCCAAGTATTGTTTTATTGTAGTCAACTTGACAACTGGAAATTTTAGTAGAGTCAATACCTTCTTTCCGTTAAAATCCTTTCACAACTAATCTTGTCTTATATTGTTAGCTACCATCATGTTCTTTTTTCACCTGATAAACCTATTTGTTTTGTAATGCCTTCTTCCCTTGTGGTAGCTCTATTAACTGTCAGGTTTGATTTGTTAATAATGAGTCCATCTCATCCTTCAGAGCTAGCTCCCACTTGATTGAGTCATCAATTTGCATTGCTTACTCATAATAATCTGTCTTTTATTCACCACTATCAGTTAGTAAAATATAGTGCAATAAAAGGGAGTACCTTTGTGGTGCTCTTATAGTCCTGGAAGATCTTCTGGGTTCAAACACGAGCATTTGTGGTTCAACTTTTGGAGCTATATATTCTTGATCTTCATGATCATTGTCTTGCATGTCATTTATTGCGAAGTCTTTCAAAAGAACTACCTCTTGTTTTTTCCCTTCAGTGCTTGGATTTTCTAACTTTTTGTTGAGTCTATCCTTACACATTACATCTTCATTGAAGATGACATCTTTGCTCTTCAAAATCTTGCATTTTTTGGTCATCCTAGAAATGATAAGCAAACTTGACGTAACCATAATTAATGAAAAAATAATTCTTAGATTTAGCATCAAACTTAGTTCTAAAAGTATAGTCAATGTGAACATAGGCTAAACAACCAAACACTCTTAACAAAGAATATTTTACCTCTTTGCCGTTCCAAACTTCTTTTGTGATCTTGCAATTCAACTGTATAGCGGGTCCTCCATTGAGCAAGTAGGCTGGGTATTAATTGTGTCAGCCTAAAATGTATTTGGTAGCTAGCATGTAATCTCATGCTTTTTGCACACCCATTTAGGATTTTGTTCATCATTTTGACGATACCATCCTGTTGAGAGTTGCAAGAATGATCTTCTCCATCTTCATCTCATTATTTGCATAATGTTTTTTGAACCCTTCATCTATGTACTCTCTCCCATTATCTGATCCAAGCACTTTACCTTTAAGTTTGTCTCATTCTTAACCATGCCTTTCCACCTTTTAAAAGTATCAAAAACATAAGATTCATTTTTCAAAAAATAAACCCATAACTTTTTGCTCGTGTCATCAATGAACGTCACATAGTGCTTTGAGCTTCCAAGGGATGACAGGGAGTGGGTCCCCACACGTTTGTATGAACAAACTCCAACTTTTTTTTCTTTGGTTCCCTTACTACTTTAGAAAAACTCACCATTACTTATTTGTCGAAGATGCAACTTCTGCACAAATTGTGATCAATTGACTTCAAATCTGGTAGTTTTCCCTTTGATTGAAGCTCCCTCATTCCTTTCGCTCATATGTCAAAGCTTACAATGCCACAAACTTGAGGTAACAATGGCATCTGAGATTGCAACTAAATCTCTACAACTATAAGTCATGTAAAAGTTCCTTCAGTAACTTTTCATGCACCACCCATAAAAGACACATTATGCCTTACATCGGCAAACTGCCCTACTGATATTAGAGTGCACATCAATCTTGGTACATGTTCTACTTTCTGGTGTTTTGACTTTTGCTTGACCGCATAATCGTAATCCTTTCACTTGCAATATTCGACTTGATTTTGAAAGAAATGAAAGATTAGAAGATTAGGGTTAGGGAAAGGATATTAGGACTTAGAATTTGAGCTTGAAGATAGAATTCTATGCCGTATGAACTCTTTTATGCAATTATGTATGCTAAAATCCTGGTAGAAGTCAGTTGAATTGTATAACATGAGATTGTTGAAATCACTAGAACGATCATATAAAACAATATAAAATTAAAGATACAAACAATTTACTTATTTGCTTATGCAAGATACATTTTCTTGATCTTGATTTTTGCCCCTTAATTCTTTACAATCCAATTCTTTATTTTCAAGAATCTCTTTATTCACATAAGCTTTAAATTCCCTTCATTTGTTATCTCTAATATTGTTCTGTCTAGCATCAGCAGGATATTGTTGTCTCTAAGATTGTGTATACAATTTGGTTTCATATATCTGAAAGTGAAGTTCTTGGTAGTGACTGAAGTGATCCCGTTGTAGAAGGTATGGAAAAACTACCTTTAATGCACTAATTTTATCTTGCTCATTTAAGGTTTTTGTCAATTATGTTAGATATTTCTATTGTGATGAAAAAAGATACTTTAAAATATTAATAAAGCTCAACCATATATATGTTCAATTCAAAGCTCAAATCCGTGGTTTCTTTTTTATCCTTTTTGTTTTATGGATAATTCCAATTTGAAATTGATATTTGAATTGAAAAAGAAGTATAGTGGTTTGTTAGATATAAGAGGATACATACATATATATATATATATTTTTTTTTTTCACATTGCTTTAAAAAGAAAAGGAGATTGTTATAATGTGCACTTGTCTGCTTGGAATAAATTGTTTTTACTTTATGATGAAGTTGGACATTGCAAGTTTTGTTCTCAAATCTTCATTCTCATTGGTGATAAGAGACTTTTGTAAAGATACAAGCTTGGGTGCATTTCTAGGATAACATCGATTCAGGTATGATTACTTATGAACTTTCAACTTCATTTTTTTTAATTGAATGGATTGAAATTTTAGCTATATCTCTTTCACTTTCAATTATTTCAATTTGTATACAAGAAAAAGAAAGATTAGAATTTAGGAGATCAAGAATTGAGAAAATATCAAGAGTACTTTTGAATATTATGTGGAAGTAATTAACTTCACTAATTGTCTATTTAACTTGTTAAAGATAGTTGGAACTTGGAAGTCACTATTGATTTTATGGAGCAATAGAATGAAAACTAAGATACAAATAAGTCACTTGTGAAATATGCATTTCTTTTTATTCATTTATATATTAATTTTATAAATATCTTGAACCTTTATTTTTTTTCCTGGTCTTTCATTCTTGACTGAAAATTGAAAATGAGAATTTATTGTTTTGTTTTGTTTTCAAGCCTTATGTTTCCTCCATTTGGCTCTTATTGAAGATAGAATTCTACACCGCATTTACTATGCAATTATATTGCTCAGAATCCTGTTTGAAGTTGGTTAAATTTTACAATGTGAGATTGGTCAAATCATTAGAACAATCTTACGAAGGAATATGAAATTGAAGATACAAACAACTAATTATTTACTTATGCACGATACTTTTTCTTGACCTTGATTTTCCTTTTTAATATTTTCTCCCTTAATTCCCTACGATCCAATACTTTATTGTCAAGCATACATTTATTCAAGTTCTATTTACATAAACTTTATTGTGTGCAGTTTGGCTTCATATATCTGTAAGTGATATTCAAGTGAAGTTCTCAGTAGTGATTGAAGTGATCTCGTTATAGTACGTACGGAAAACGAACTTTAATGCATTAATTCAGTCGTAATTCTTCATTAGGTATTCACCATACCATTAGATATTTCTATTGTGATGCAAAAAATTACTTGAAATATCAATAAAGCTCAACCATATCTTCAGTAATATAAAGCTTAAAACTGTTAATTTTTTTTTTTTTTTTTCCTTTCTTGTGTTAGGGATTGTTTCCAATACAGATTGAAGTTTGATTTGATGGAAACTTATTGTGGTTCCTTAAATATGAGAACATTAATGTTGAATTGAATGAGTTCCGCTCCGTTGACAATTCTTTTCTGACTTCAGTTTTAAAGAAAAGCTTTATGGATTGAAAGGCTCTTTAGTAATTAGTGGCTAAGTTTTAGAACTTTCCCTTACTGTTCTTGGTGATCCTCCTATTCTCATAGTTAAAAAGAATATAAAGAGAGCTTGTTATAAAGTGCAATTGTCAGCTTGACATTAAGTGTTTGTACTTATCTTGAAGTTGGACATTGAAAATTGTGATCTTGAATCTTCATGCTCATTGATGATCTCAGAACATAACATTAATATTTCTTCAAATGACAAGGTGGAATAACATTGAATCTTATTACTGAAATAACAATTAGAATTAAAGAAATAATAATTATATATAGTTTATTTGAATGCTCAAATACTTGTATATGTAGTAAACTACCTTTGTTAATTATACATCTTCCTCTTCCCTTCATTTGTTATATCTGTTACCATTCCATCTTAATTACTGTTCATTAGCAAGATATTACTTTGTCTAAGACTACTGCGATTTGCCTTCATATATCTTTAAGTGAATTCTTTAATGCACTAATTTTATCTTAATTTTTCATTTAAGATATTCGCCACTGTGTAGATATTTATATTGTAATTTAAAAAAATTTACTTAAAAATACTAATAAAGCTCAATCATATATATCTTCAATTCAAAGCATAAATCTGTGGTTTCTTTTTCATCCTTATTGTGTTGTGGAGAATTCCAATTTGAAATTGATGTTTGAATTGAGGAAGAAGTAGTACTTTGTCAAGTATAAGTAGATATATATGGATTCTCTTTCCTGTTTTCCTTTTTTTTTTTTTGTTTTGTTTTTTTGTAAAAATAAAAAGAACTAATTGGTGTTTTTACTTTTACCATGAAGTTGGATATTGGAAGTTGTATTCTCAAATCTCTACGCTAATTGGTAATCAGAGACTTTGCTAAACATCAATTCAGGTATATATAACTATTAATGATCTTTCAACTTCAAATATTTATGATCTATTAATAATTTTAACTACATTTCTTTCACTTTCAATTAATTTAAATTCCTTCCAAGAAAAGAAAATTAGAAGATCAAGAATAAGGATTATAAAAGACTTCTGAATATTATGTGGAAGTTATTTTGTTAGTTTTGTGTCTGATTAGTTAAAAATATAGTTGAAGTTACTATTGAATTTTATGAAGCTAATGCATCTTTTTTTAATAATAAAGATCGATCTTGTCTTTCATTCTTGAAGCAAAAATTGAAAATCTTGAATTTATTTTTGGTTTTGTGTTTAAGCCTTCTGTTTTCTGTTCATTTACAGGAAATTATTACTCTCTAAACTTGTGAGGCATCTTTAAGTGCTAGTTCAAGTAAAGTTCCTGGCATTGAATGAGAAGATTTCCTATCTAAAGGTACAAAAGCTGTTTTCATGAATTAACTATTCTTCAGCTAGGATGCTTAATCGGATATGTTTGTTACGGTGAAAAATATTAATTAGCAATTTCTAAATATTAAGATGGGAATCTAATCACATCCTCGATTCCAATGAGAAATTGAAATTTGATTTGAGCCCTTTCATGCTGTTTCTTTAAGGTTAGTGACAACCGATGGGGGCGAGCAAGGCCTTATGCCCTCATTGAACTAGGAAAGTTTTGTAATATCTTGGCATTGTCACTAATTTTTAATTTCTTTTTTTTTTTTTTTTTTTTTTGGTCAGAAATGTCAAATATTTTTTAATTTTGTTTCATTTTTATATCTTTATCTTGTGAATATTGTCACGACCTTATTTGGATTGTGTGGCTTTAGTGCACAAACAAGAGATTGAACACTAATAAGCCTAAATAAACTCACAAACTCTCAAAGAAAAATTAGAACACAAAGAACAGAGATGAAGAGAAAAAACTCTATTTTATTGCTCTCCATTGAATACAATGCTTGGAATGAATAAAACCTAAGCCTAGCTAGCCTTTATATAGTATTTTACAAGTAGATCCAACGGTTTAGATCTATACATATCCATTAAGATGGATGTCTAGGATTAAGTGTACAAGCAATAGAATCCTAGTCCTATCATATTGCCTTTTTGGGTGAGGATTATCCTGGAATTCTAGAATGACGTGACATCCTCCCCCACCTAATTGTGTGACGCCCTTGTCATACTCACTAAGTTGTCTCGACTTTTGAGCACATGTTGACGTATGCCTCTGTCATCTCTTCCTCTTTGCTCTCTTTCGTCGATTCCCAATTACATAGTCTTGCCTCCATGCATACTTTACGATATCACACGGTGGCTCATTTTTGCTTGTGTAGCTCGCCCTTGCTCCCAAGTTTTCATCCCCCACCAATTGGATCGAACTTAGATGAATCGCATGAGACTTTAATTCAGCTATTGTAGGAATGATGCATGGACCTCCATCTATTATGCAAACCACATTGCTACGAGGCATCACCACCACATTGTATTGCCTCATGAATTCCATGTCCAACACTGTAATAACTCTTTCTAGCTAGTAGACTTTGGAAAATATAATATGAAGTCACTAAATATATCATAGAAATTATATATATATATACAAAATAGTGGGCCCAAAAATTTCTTTACATTATTAAAAGTTTCATATACATAAACTCAAAAACAGTGGGCCGTAATGCCATTTTCCTTCGCTCTCGACATTCCATCCGACCGCTTCTCACCAATTTCCTGCAAAAACAGAGAAATCAACGGAGTGAGCACTAATTGCTTAGTAAGTAAATCCGCTATGATACCCTTCTATCTCCGTTGCTCATATTCTGAATTTCTTTCCTTACATCACACTTTTCTATTCTTCTTGTTTCTTTCTCTATTTCTAATTCTCTCTGTACTTTCTCTATTTCTAATTTCTCACTACTCATGATAGTAAACATGGTATCATGTATAGGTATGATGCAAATGCACAAATGCATAGGATGTGCATTTTTCTTTCTGTTTTTCCATTTCTTATTTTGTTTTTCTTTCTCTGTTTTTCTTCTTTCTTTCATTCTATTCATTCTTTTCTTTCTTACTCATTCTTTTCTTTCTTTCTTATTCTTGCCGATCGAACTCGTTTGAGACATAGATTCGGAACTTTGACCGTGTGAGTGAGTACAGTCCTCATCTACATGCACTTCTTACGGATTGTACATATTCTTCTTCTTCTTCTTAGGTTGCTCACTAAGGGCGGCGTGCATGTAGGTATATTCTTCTGGATACAGTCCTCATTCACATGCACTCTTACGGACTGTACAAATTCTTCTTCTTATTTTTAGGCCGCTCACTGAAGGCGGCGTACATTTAAGAATATTTTTCTTCTTGTCACTCACGGGTTTCCCATCGCAATAACCTTCTTTTCTCTTCTCTTTCTTTTAGAAATTAGTATTCAATTTCTTTTCTTTAATAATTCTCTTTTCTTTCTTTGCTCTTTAATATTCTTATATGCATGTATGCATGTAGATGGGTTTTTCTTATTGTTCTTTCTTAATTCAAATGATTAAATGCAAAGACGCAATATGGCATGTAAACATGTCATTCTCTACTTTCTCTACCATCTACAAACACATATCAAAAAGATAAATCAACATACTCATACATGCACTTCTCTATGAAATTTCATCAAACACTTTGCATGCACAAATAAAGCACTAAAGTGATTACACTTCCATAACAATCTCTAACCACCAAAATTTGGAGCAAAGCTCCCTAAAAACAACTTCAAACCTGGCTAGGAAAATACACTCTATAACTCTACTCAAATTCTTTCTTAGCTCATCCAAACTTCCATCAACTACTATAAACACAATCATTACTCCCATGAGTCATCATCAATTCCATCAACAAATCTCAACACTCAAGCATATAAAATATATATAAAAAATTTATCTGCACCCATTATTGCTCAAATCAAGGGCTAGGGTTGGATTTATTTACCTTGAACTTGGGTAGTTCCACACTAGAATCTCTCTCTTTGATAGATTTCCTCTTCTTCTTAAACCCTAAGCATATAAACTATAAGAATTCATCACTTTAAAAAATTAATCTCACATCTTATTGCAAGAATTCTTACCTTAGGATGCTTAGGGTTGAATATCTACCATAATCCAACCAAAAATCCTCTAAATTACCTTGAAATTTGATGAAGAAATTGATAGAATTTGGAGATGAACGTGGCGTGTGAGGGGTAGAGAATGGCGGGGTCTTCATTCTTGAACCCTTAATATCTCATTTGTTACTTGTACTTTCCCATTTTGCTCTTGTACTTTTATGAAATTCCATCTTTACCCTTTAGTTTATTACAATAATGCCCTTATTTCCATTGCATTCTTCATGAAATTCTACTACTTTTCACTCCCCACAGTTTCAACTAATTATGGGTGAAATGACCATTTTGCCTTTAAGAAAGTTTTCTAGAATTTTCTCAGAAATTCCAACAAGTTCTTTGCCTCGACAAAATTGTTTCTTCGCCTTGGCGAAACATTCCAGAGTGTATGTTGCCGCAGTGAACTTTTTTCCTTGCCGCGGCGAAGTCTGTAATTCTAAAAGCACGATTTGGGCAGTGTGTCCAATGCCATGGCGATAAAACTCCTTTGCCACGGTGAAGTCTACAAAATTCTAATTTTCAATCTTTCACCTTGAAATAAATAAATGTAAGGGCATTAAAGCATAAATAAGTTACCTCACTGTGGGTGTTACAAACATGATGTCGCATTCATCCATTGGTATTGTTGAGAGATTCACCACTCCCTTCCAATGGTCCAAAATGTAGCTCTACTCCATGAGCTATGCCATCAACAAGTATGGCTTCTGAGTGCATTGTCTTCAACCTTCCCTGCTCCCTTTCAAGCTTATGACCTACTCTCTTGGCCTCCCCAGTTCTAGTGAAGTTATGAGTTGTCCTTGTGTCAACCATAACTCTAGCTCTCTTGCCATTCATTCGTGCATCTAAGTGCATCAATGACCCCCCTTTTGGCTTGGGAGCTGCATAACTTACTCGTAGGGAATTGAAGAGTTGTAGGCTACCAATTTGTGCATGCTTTGAAGTCTCACGTTCCATAAACATGGCATTTAATGCTTTCTTTTGTGGGAAATCTCTAAGCCAGTGACCCCTATTGCAAAGAAAACACCTATGGCTTGGCTTTCGCTTGCTTCTCATTTCCTTCCTTCTATCCTTCTTTGGCAATGACACAGAGAACCCTCTCTTTCTCTATCTTCTTGCTCAGACTGAGAGTTATTGGTCTTCGAATACTTACCCTTTTGGAAATCCTCTAGTGTTTCAACAATGGTAAGTGCGTTAGCCACATCCTTCACTCCTTGCCTTCGCAACTCCTTGGAAGCCTAAGGTTGCAACCCATCCGTGAAGTTATAGAGAAGATTAACTTGACTCATGTCGTGAATCTGCAGCATCAGTGCAGAAAAGTCTTACACGCATTCTTCTATATAGTTTGTATGCTTCAACTCCTTCATTTTCTTCCCGACATCATAAGACACATTCTCCAGATGGAATTGTTGTTTCAATTCCTTTGTGAGATCCTTCCTAGTATCTATGAAATAGGTTCCCGTCTGGATTTATGCAAACTTTAGATGCCACCAACTCGCTGCAAGTTTGAAAAGATAAAAAGTAGCTTGATTTACTTTTTTTTTTCCCTCAGTTAGCTTTATTATGTCAAAGTATCTCTTCATGTGCCAAAGGAAATTGTCTAACTCCTTCGCATCCCTGTTCCCATTATATTCCTTAGGTCCAGGAGTTTCGACATGTGCTATGGCCACTGTACATGAAGATATGACTGATCCTACTGCCATCGCCTTTTTTATAGATAGCCTAGTCTGTTTTCATCTCTTCCAAGCCCATCTTCACTGCATCAACTTGAGCTTGATGCTTAGCCAATGTGTTGAACACCTTCGCTTTGAAAGCTTTGATGAAGTCTATGGTCCATTGTTGACTCTTTGTGATACTCTTACCAACAACATTGAGGATATAATCTCCAATTCTCTATAACTTGATGTTAACTTCTTCCACAAACTGATCTAATCCATCTAGCTTCTCATCATGGTGCGCCAATGCCAGCACATGTTTTGCTGAACTGGTTTCTAGAGATATCAATGCATCATGAGATCTTGATTGGCCTCGGGATTGCTTTCCTTGTTGGTGAGCACACTATTGCTCACTGCTAGCATCGCTTGAGTTAGCGTCACTTCTTGCCATCGTTCCCCTCTTTGAGATGTGGTATAAAACCCAAATAATTCACAATAACCTTGGATAGTAGTAAGTGCTAATATGAATCAAATGCACTAAGAAAATTCTCAGGAAAGATTGAAGGGGTCACAAACGGTCCCGCTTGAAACCTAGCCTCCTTAAGACTTTTATCCTTTTGTTGACAAAAATTTCCTAGACATGGACATGAACAAATAGCTACTCACTATACTAAACCAAAGTTCTGATACTAACTGTCGTGACCTTACTTGGATTGTGCAGCCTTAGTGCACAAACAAGAGATTGAACACTAAGTAAGCCTAAATAAACCCACAAACTCTCAAAGAAAAATAAGAACATGAAGGACAAAGATGGAAAGAAAAAAACTCTATTGTATTGCTCTCAATTGAATACAATGCTTGGAGTGAATAAAACCTAAGCCTAGCTAGCCTTTATATAGTATTTTACAAGTAGATCCAACAGTTCAGATCCGTACATATCCATTAAGATGGATGGTCAGGATTAAGTGTACAAACAATAGAATCCTAGTCCTATTCTACTGCCTTCTTGGGTGAGGATTATCCTGGAATTCTAGAATGGCATGACAATATGGAGTATACCTACACAAAAGCCCCTCTATACTATCATAATCAAAATTTATTTTCAATTATTTAAAACAAGACATTAAATAGTTAATTGTTTTTAGTACTAAATTCGATCAGACACAACGGCCATCTTTCCTTGCATGGCGACATCTCGCCGTGCTGCTCGCCACGTAGTCAGATTGTAGTCGGGAGTGTCCGGATTTGGCTTGGCAAGGCAAAATCCAACCAACACGACTGCCGGCCATGCCCAACCACTCTGCATCACCTCTCTTTTCAACCTTAATAAGCATCTTTACATCTCTGCAGCACCACCATGTTAAACACCATGCCCACCCCCACTTTTGTTTTCGGAGTTTATTATAGTTGAGTTGTTTCAAACACTTGTTTTTATTTGTGCTAAATTTGATTTTCATTTTCATCTTTATTTATTTTTAAATCAGTAGAGGTACTTAAGGTAAAAGGTACTTAAAAGATCTTCCTGCATTTCTACTAAAAAAATTGAAAGTAATTTTACGAAAATAATTTATACTAAAAAACACTCTTTATAGCTATTGATTTAAGGCATAGAACGATTCATTTTTATCACTATTCATTAGTTAGTTTAATAGCTCTTGACTTGGTTTGATTATGTAAATGTATTGTTGATTTGATATTTCACTTATTTGAGTTCTTAACTGCTTCAACTTAATAAAAAAACCTTCAGTGAAATTGAGTTGACTGAATTATCCTCAAGTAGTTTTCTAATAAATTAGACTTATTTGTACTCCATAAAATCTTCTCATGTTTCTTTTCAATTAAAAACTTAAATATTTGATTTTTGTTTATTTTAATCCGAATACTTGCATGTGTCTTTATTAAATTTTTAGTAATCATAGATAATCTCAAAAGTTAAAAAGAATATTAGTATTATATATTCTTTTAATTTTATCAAAGCTATTCTTAATTTATTTTCTCTCATTTCTTAAATATTTTCTGCTGCTGAATTCCAGGAAAAAGTTAGGTGGTTGTTCTTTTTAATTACTTTGTTATCCAAAGGCTGCACTACACAAACCGTGCATATATAGTTGTGCAAGGTACTTCAAATTATTTCTTACATTAATCTTGTTTAATCTTTGTTGGCTTGATAATTGCTATGGTTATTTCATTCATCTAATCAAACTTTATTATCAAATAGGTTGGAAATGGGATTAGAAATCTTGAACTGTATTTTATCAAAGATAGGAGATTATTTGCTGGATGCCACCATACGTCAAATTGGTTACATTTATCACTTCAAAACTAACATTGAATATCTGAAAAAAGACGATGAAAGTTTGAGATCCTTAAAAGATTCGGTGGAAAAAGATGTTGACATTGCCATAAGAAATACTGAAGAGATCAAGCACGACGTGAGAAAATGGCTATCGGATGCGGGCAGTGTCATGGCGGATGTTGAAAAGTTGGAAGAAGAAATACAAGTAAATAAGACATGTCTATATGGATGGTGTCCTAACTGGTTTTGGCGATATAAAATTAGTAAGAAAGCAGCAAAATTAAAGACAAAGATTATGTTGGAGTTAGACCATAGTAAAAGATTTCATGGAGTGTCCCAACATCGGGTTGCTCTACCAGGCATAGAATTCTTTGCTTCTAAAGATTTTATGCCTTTCGATTCTGCAAAAGCCACTTTTGATCGGATTGTGGAGGCATTAAAAGATGATAAGACTAATGCAGTTGGATTGTATGGGATGGGCGGGGTGGGTAAAACAACCTTGGCAAAAGAAGTAGCTAAAAGGGTCAAAGAAGAAACTATTTTTGATAATGTTGTGATGGCTGTTGTATCCCAGACACCTAACACAAAATATATTCAAGGTCAGTTAGCGGACTTGTTAAATTTTAAATTTGACGAGGAAAGTGAGCAAGGAAGAGCAGGCCGATTATATTGTAGATTAAAGGAAGAGAAGATGATACTCATAATCCTGGATGATGTTTGGAAGAAACTGGAGTTAAAAACAATAGGAATTCCTTGTGGAGATGATCACAAGGGTTGCAAAATTTTTCTAACCACTCGTCGACAACAAGTTTGTCTTGCAATGAGTTGTCAACATCAAATTCCACTAAATGTTCTCAATGAAAAAGAAGGGTTGAGTTTACTTAAAAATCAGGCAGGTATAAGTGATGAGTCTCCCGCCTTGAATGATATGGCAATTAAAGTTGCTGGAGAATGCAAAGGTTTGCCTTTAGCAATTGTATCAATTGGGAGTGCTCTAAGAGAAAAACCTATCGGTGAATGGAAAGAAGCGCTTCAGAAGCTAAAAATGTCAAAGCTTAATGTTATAGAGAATGTTGATACAGATGTTTATGCTTGTCTTCAATTGAGTTATGATTATTTGAAGAGCAAGGAGATCAAGTTTTATCTCTTATTGTGTTCGCTGTTTCTTGAAGACCATAAAATTGATTTAGAGGAATTGGTAAGATATGGAACGGGGCTAGATTTGAATCAAGGTGCTGACTCAATTGAAGACTCAAGGGGCCAACTGCGTGTAATGGTTGATAACCTCAAAGCTTCTTGTTTGTTATTAGATGCTGGTGAAGAAGATTTTATTAAAATGCATGATGTGGTTCGTGATTTTGCCTTATGGATGACATCCAAGCAGAACCGCGCATTCTTGGTTAAAGCTGGCATAAGCGAATGGCCAATAACAAAGAGCCAGGAACAATACATGGCAATCAATTTGGTAGAAATGGAAAGGGCAATAATGCTTCCTGATGGTTTGATATATCCAAATCTCCAAATTTTGATTTTGGATGCATATAGATATGGTTTGACTTTGAGCAAAGCTTCAGATGCATTTTTTGAAGGGATGAAAGCACTGAAAGTTCTTACTCTAACTAAAGTGCAGTTGTCAATGAAATCACTTCAATTCCTGACTAACCTTCGAACTCTGCATCTGAAATATTGCAAACTAGAAGGCATATCATCCTTTGGGAAGCTGAAAAGGCTTGAGATTCTTAGTTTAGAAGGTTCTGTATTTGATGAATTACCAGATGAACTAGGGGAACTTAGTCAGTTAAGATTGTTGGATTTGTTTGAATGTTCTACGTTGAAAAGGATTCCCCCTAATGTGTTGCGGAGGTTATCTCATCTTGAAGAATTATACATAGGTAGCAGCAGTTATAGCTCATGGGCGGTTGAAGGGATGGATGCAGAAACAAGCAATGTCAGCTTGTCTGAGTTGAATTCACTACGCCGATTGACCCATCTATTACTGCACATACATGATAAATGCCTCCCAAAAGACTTTGCTTTCTCTTCCACATTGCAAAGTTATGAAATAACTGTGACTCAAGATTATGAATATTCATTCTGGTACAGAAGAACAATAACAATTGCAGAAAAGAAATTTTCCAAGTCAAGAATCTTGAACATCAATAATGAAAAATTAACCACATTTGCTGCATTTAAAGCATTGTATCCGACTTTGGAACATTTTAAATTGAGAGATATTGAAGACTGTGAAAATATTGTGCCAACCATTGATCCAATGGGCTTAATTGAGTTGAAGTCTCTTCAGCTTCGATATTGTAGGGAGTTGAAACGCATAGTAGATGCGTCAATGCAGCAAGTGCCAGCCACTGCCTTCTCTAATTTGGTGGAATTATCTCTTGAAGATTTGAGAGATTTGAGAGAAATATGCCATGATGGAAGGCCTCCGAAGGAGTTTCTAGAAAAATTGGAAAGTGTATATGTAATTAGATGTCATGATATGTATACTTTATTTCCGACAATGTTGCTTCAAAGATTACATAAACTGAAAAAAGCAGATATCGGCTATTGCAATAAGCTACAAGAAGTGTTTGAACTTGAGGGGCTATGCCATAGTGGGGAAGAAAATCTTGTGTTGCTCTCAAGTTTAGAAGAGTTGACACTGCTTTACTTACCTGAATTAAGGTGTATATGGAAGGGGCCTACCCAGTATTTGAGGCTCAAAAGTCTTAAAAAGTTTGAAGTGGGAGAATGCAATAGGTTGACATATCTCTTCTCCTTGTCCCTTGCTCAAAGTCTGATACAATTAGAAGAAGTTATTGTCGATGATTGTGAGAGATTGGAGCATATCGTCTCAGAAGTAGAAGATAACAAGGGGGAGGAAAATGTAGTTGCAGCGAATGGAAATGACATCCTTCTCCCTAAGCTAAGAAAATTAAGACTTTCATGCCTACCAAGACTCATCAGCCTTTGTCCAAAAAATTATAAATCAACTTGGCCAACAACTTTAGAAGAGTTGGTACTGAGGGGATTTGGCAATTTCGCGCCGTCTTTCATTGTTGTACTTGAGGCCGTTATGAAGACTGCATTTGAGGTATGCTTTTATTTTAAGTTTATGTAAAAAATTTAACTTACTATTTGCATATGTGCATGCAATATTGTATAGTATATTATATAATACTATACAGAATATTATATGATGTTTGATAAAATATTGTATTGTATATATTTTTATACTATACTATGTTTGGTGTATATATAAACTGTATTAGATAAAAAATTAATTTTTTAAATAAAAATTAATATATATTTTTAATTATAAAGAGTAATAAATAAATTTATGAGACTCTTTAAATATGAATTTAAAAAAAAAAAAGAAACCAATACATAACATTTCTCTATAACAAATTAAATATTAAATAAAAACTAAATTTAATATTTACTAAGAAAATATTGCATAAATTTCATTATTTTTCACTTGATACTATTTAGTATTATAAAATGTGACATAAATTTAACTGAACTAGATTATTGTATTATTTAGTACTATACCATTTATTTAATGTAATACAATGTCGCATGCGAAATATGACATTTGTACATGATTTAAAGAAATGCAGTGTATAATAATAGTGCAATTAAAATTAGAGCAAAAAGTTGGATGTTATGAGAAGTTGGGCCTTTGTGGGCTACTTTTTCCTGTTTATTTTTAATTTAATATTGTGCAACCTCAACTGGACTAAAAACCAAGTTTCATGTTTTCATGTTTTGATTTAATTAGTCAATTAAGTTTCATAATTTTTCACCAAGTTTCAATTAATGATAAATATTTTAACAATAGTTCAATCACTTGACTTGGACAATTGCTCTAAGCATAAAAGATAGCTATTATTACACATATAATGTTGTCATCGCATTTTATTAGCTATATCTTCTGTATCAATTCTAATCTATTTTACTAATAACTCGTTTATTTATATTCCCCAGAAATTACGGGTTCTCAAGTTGAGTAATAACGACCTACTGTTCTGTAACACAGTTATTGGTTTGTTGAGATTTGGTCTGCCAAATTTGAAAATATTAAGTATTTGGAAGTGTGAAGTAAAAGTGGTATTTCAACTTGAAGGTCTCGCTGTTGATGGACAACATAAATTTCTACTCCCAAATTTGAAGGAAGTGGCATTATTTCATCTAGCAAAGCTAGAAAGTTTATGTAAGGGTCCCATTCACGTTTTAGGCCTGCAGAATCTTACTAACTTAGAGATATGGAAGTGCGATAGTCTGAAATATATCTTCTCGCTTACTCTTGCTCAAAATCTGGTGCAATTGAAATATCTGGAGATTGAGCATTGTTATGAATTGGAGCAAATCTTGGTTGTTGATGATGAAGAGGACCAAACCTTATTGAATGATATGGATCATCTAATATTCTTTCCAAATCTCTTTCAAATAAAGGTGAAAGAATGCCACAAATTGAAATGTGCCTTTCCTATCAACATAGGCCGACATCTTCAACAACTGCAAGTGATTGGTGTAGATAGGGCGAATCAACTAGAAGAAGTATTTAGATATACAGATAGAGCTGGCCTCATAAATGATAAAGAAATCATGTTACCTGAACTTCAAAAATTGTCACTCTTTCATTTACCAAACCTCACTAACTTCTGCTCCGTGGGTTACCACTTCATATTTCCGTCTCTTAAAGGTTTGATAGTTTCGGATTGTCCCAAGATCACTACAAGATTTTCGTATGCACAAAATAATCAATCCGTGCATGCCGAAGCAAAGGTACTTATAATCTTCGCACCCTTGAATCTATGTATTGTCTTATGTTGTTGTAGTTAAACAATAATCAAGAATTTACTAAGATATACTAACAATATTTCACTGATTTTGCCATTAAAATGGACCAGAATCATTATTATATATTCATATTTGTTTCTTGTATTGAGAATAATAACATGATAAATTAAATTTAATATCATCATTTTTGCAGGCATCCAAAACAGGCGAAGATGGAAGTGCAGAATTCCCTACAGAGATCGACGTGACTATATGGAGCAATCCTAAATTGAGTGATATATTACCGCCATACAAAGAACAATTATAAGGGAAGTGTCAAATAGCAAAAAGAAGAAAAAACAAAGGGTAACTCGAAAACATTCTCATAATGTTTATTTGTTAACAAAGTAAATATAGCTGCATTTTAGCTTCTTTCTTTAAATCGTTCTTCTTGTAGCTTCAAGTGGTTCTTCAGTAACACTAGACCGCTCAGTCTTAGCTACAAGATACCATCATACCATAACATGGACCATATCTTTTTCAAACAATCAAACATATATTTATATCTCAGCAAGTGCTTTTGTTGATCGAATTTCTTATCAATTTCCAGTTCCTGATTCCAGTAAATCCAAAGACGAAAGGAGCTGAAAAGAAATCCAACGTTTTGATATGAAGAATGCTATGGCTCTGCTATCTCTTCACAATTTCACGTGTCTTTATAGACTGAAGTGATGTCTTCTATTTCAATTGATTATATTTCTGATACTCATTAATTTTTTATTTTACTAAATTTTTATGTGGAGGGTTTGATATATCGGCTAGTGATTATGTTGACCTTTTATATTTTCTAGAAATTTCTGTTTTTTATAAGGAAACTGAGAAATTAATACTGCTACTGAAAACACACCTTTCCTACAAATTCTTGTCAGTCAAGATGGACCATTTTCAAAGACAAATTTTGGAAATATAAATGACTTATGATCAAAAGTAGTTTTCTTGCTTTATATGAGATTGTATTAAAGTTAATAGAGTTACCAGAGCTTTTATATCCTTTTATTGCCTCCTGTTAGTGGCAATGAAATTAACAATAAAAATTTAAAAAAAAAAAAACTTTTAATCATTTTAGAAACTAGATCAAACAAAGAGCTAGCTAGCACAGAGTAAATGTCAAATCTGATAATTAGTTATGAATATTCAAACTGTATACTCAGAGACGGGAGAAACCAATCCATCAATAAGAGAAAAACAAAAATTAATGGAACAACATAATTTAAATAAACTAGACAACTAAATTCTCAAAACATATAGAGCAATTTGCTCAGATGCCTCTCTCCGTGACTGGTGGTTGAAGGGCTACTTAATAGCCTAGAACGAGAAATATCAAAGATTTATATCAATTTCTCCAATCAATTTCTTCATTCCGTAAAATCATGTCTTCAACTTGCCGAAAAAGCGAGGCCATGACCAGTAGCAGCATGGATGGCAGTGGTCACATCCCACTTGAAACCACACAGCCTTCTACTAATTCATATTCACTGCATATTTTGATGGAATGACCATGCATCAACAATCATGGTCTCAAACTCTTATTCATGAGTGTTGTATGGAAACATATGCGAAACCAAATCAGAAATGACTGCTGTATTATCAGCTAAAACCATTGGCATTCTCACGGTTATATCTCTGGCATTTTTTCTTTGAACTCCTCTCTTTCCTTGAGCCACTTTCTTCATGCCTCTCCATCTCCCCTGATTCGTTAACCTTCTTCTTTCTAGACTTCTCTTTAGAAGAAGCTTTCTGCTTCTTTCCAGAAGACTGTGCACTATCTTCTCCACGCGAAAAGGATTCTTCTTCGTGATCTGACTACCAATTGCACAAAATCTCTTGTTGCTGATCCACATATTGTGTCTGTAATGGCTTCCCATCTCCAGGAAGCAAGTTGTTAAAAGTCATCTCACCATTAGATCCTCCTTTACGCTCCAGCAGAACCGGATCAGGTCTAATTATGGTACCGAGAATGATCATGTTGGGCCCTAGGCTAAAGATGGTCTTCGGATTTGTCAAGGTCGTGAATGCCATTAAAAAAGCTGATTTAATCTGCAAAAGAGGATAAATGTGAAATTCCCAGTAAAATTTCTAATACACCAAAAGATAAAATGTAGTTTTCTGTTTTCATTTTTCCCTACTGAAATAAAGGGGTAAGTATTTTCTTCTTTCTCAACCTAATAAAAACCTCTTGCAGGAGACCATGATGTAGGAGATAAGCGAATATAAGCATTTCTTTTTTCTTTATATATCAGTAAGTGATTCTGTTGATCGACTTTCATATCAATTTTCAATTCCTAATTGTGCCAAATCCAAAGACGAAAGGACCTTAAGAGAAATCCAACGTTTTGATATGAAGAAGACTATGATTATGATATCTCTTCACAATTTCATGTGTTCTATAGACTGGAGTGTTGTCCTACATTTTCACTTGTTCTGATACTTACTATTTTTTTTTTTCAAGGTACATTAAAGCAACGTGGTTCATACGAAATCATGTCAGCATACTTCATACATAGAGAGTTATATGTTTGAATTTTAGAAAAAAGGACGAACTCCCATAATAGATAATTCAAGTTCAACTCTTGTCTTGGGTAAACTCATACCTTTGAAAATTGATGTGTAAATTTCATATACATGTCAGCATAAGATGAGAAATGGAATTTATAACCTGGCCCTTACTATTATCTGTTAATAAGAAGTGGTCTCAGACAAATTTTGAGTACCCTGCTTTTTCCCTCGCTTGCAACTTCATTTTTTTTAGGACACTTCAATTGCAACATGATAAAATTCATTTTTTTTTTTTTTTGCTTTTCTTACAGTGCTTCAGTTTTATATTATTTTGCAACTATATTGAGCAACATGCTCAGATGCCTCTGCCCTGACCAGTGGTTGAAGACGCTACTCACGATTATGTTTCTGACGTATACTCTTTGAACTCCTCTTCTTTGGGCTGTTTTCCTCATACCTCTCCATTTCCTCTAATTCTTTAACCTTCTTCTTTCTCGACTTCTCTTTGGGAGAAGATGTTCGCTTCTTTCTAGAATATCTAAAGTTTGTATCTTAAATAAATTACATTTAATATATCAACGTCACATAAACAATGATATAATGCGTTTGATAACATAAAAATCTAAATTTAGTGTTATTTTATTAGTGAAGCATGGTTGATTCCTAATACATTTGGTATTTCTTGTAGTTAATAACATCTCTTGAAATTTCTGAAATAATGAAAATATTAACTTATACTCTTATAAGTTAATAAACATTTACCGAATTACTATTTATTTTAACAATAAAAGCTTAATCAATAAAAAGATTTATATTATTTCCAAATGTTGAAATGAATTTTTGTTTTTTAATTAAATTTCAGGGAGATTAATATCACTAATTTTTTTTGACAAACTTGTTTTGTTCTTCTTATTAGCTGCTTGGGCTGAGAGTCCAATTACCAATTGGGCATCCGTTTCCGGTAGACTGGGCTGGAAGTCCACTGAGCCCGTTGGCCCTGGTGACCCAGAAAAGCTGCCGTCCTTCTCTGCGTTACAACTGCTGCTGCTGCTGCTGCTGCCGCCCGCCGGGAAGAAAATAGAAAGAGAGGTAACAAGAAAAAGTAAAAACAAACAGATACTGTCCCAACAGAGAGTGAGAGCTAAATCTGAGCCCTATGTCTATTTGTTCATCATCTGGATCTTCATGTTCCTCAACTAAATCATGGATCGTGCACGGCATTGCGGCCGGAGCAGCCATTGCTGTAGCCATCGGAGCACGCGCTTATCTGGGTCAATCCATGAAGTTGCGGAGTGGGGTCGTGGGCATCATAGCCGCCCGTTTGCCTTCCTCACGGTTCTAGGGCAAACCCCTCGTTAATATCCTCGGCAAGCCCATGATCCAGGTTCCCTCTTGGCTTTCTCTATTAGATCCCTCTTGAAAAATTGTTTTTTTATTTTATTTTATTATTTCAATAATGTGAACAAGTGCATGTAAATTGAATTGCATTCTTACGTTTTAGGGGAGTTATAATTCCAATATTAAGAGACAATTCCATGATAAAGTTTTCATTTTTTTTTTTTTGATTAATTAGTTTTTTAATGAGAAAGCTTGGGTGATTTTGGTTATTTGTGTGAAATTATAATTTACAATAGTATCTTAGGATCTAGTGAACAGAAACTGTTTTGACTCACTGTTTTGAATGGTGTTCTGCAGAGAACATGGGAAAGATCAAAATTGGCAACCACATTGGATCACTTGGGTATTTTATATATTTCCTTACATGATTTTTTGTGTCAATTCAATAATGCACTATGTTAACATTTGTGGTTCATGTAATATTAACGTCGTCTTTGAGATATGTTGGTTTTGTTTGAGCTATTCAGAGTGAATGCTTGTGAAGAAGGTGTTTTTGAATTTGATTCTGGATCTAAATTCAATTGTTTGCTTCTGTTAGTTTGACTTTCTGTTTGCATCACATCTAGATACGATGCATGTTGAATAGTGCCTTTGGTAGTCAATTTCCCCTCTTTTTGTTGTACGATTATTTTGAAGGTGAGATATGCTTAGATTAACAATGTTGTTCAAAGTTTCATTTGGATATGGTAGTGAACATAGCTGATATTATAAAAGATAGAGCGTATTTTGATGTTTGCTACTTTTAATATGAGTTCTAGCAAATCATTATGAGCTTTAGGTGTTTTATATTTTATTTTTTATTTTATGTCTGTGCTTGTTGCTATGCCTGCACTTTGTGTGTATAATGTCTCATTTTGTGCTCTAATGCTCTAATTGTGGCAAAGGATGACAGAAAGATTGCAGAATGTTGCCGAGAATTTGGCGCTGATGTGATAATGACTTTAGAATCCTGCCGGAATTGTAATAATTTCATTGCAAATTTTATGTCAAGATTGGATTTGCTAATAGTCTTGTTTAACTTGTAGGTACTGAACGATGCAATGAAGCACTAGAAAAACTTGATAAGAAGTGTGATATTGTTGTCAATATTTAAGGGTTTGAGCTTCTTATTGAACCAGAGATAGTAGATGGCATTGTTAAAGCTCTGCAGGTATAGTTTTTTTTTTTTTTTTTAGCATGCAAATGCATTTAATTAAGAAAAAAAAGTTAACATGGCCTATCGTAATCCAAATAATTCAGAGAAAGTTTCTTTGAACAATATGCGGTGTCCTTTGACCTTACTTTGACATCCTGATATGGTTTGAGTAAGCTTGACTACATGTGTTACAAATGTAGTTCAATCTCTTGATTGTGTTATCATATTCACATAATACTTTATGCCTTGAGTTCATGTTGAAGTTTACTTGTTCTGCTGCAGGCAGCTCCAGATGCAGTTTTTGGCACTGCTGTCACATCTTCAAAACCTGAAGGTGAATTTGATCCAAATCGAGTGAGATGTGAGGTGCATAATTGTGGTTGTGCTATTTATTTTTCAAGGGGACTGATTCCATATACCAAGTGAGAATATATATCTGTATATGTACTATGTTACTATTATTTTTATTTTTTTTGATAACTTATTGGGCTGGTTGATGAACTTGCCTACTACTTGATACAGGTCAGGGAAGGTTAATCCACAGTTTTCATGTATGCTTTATCTTGGAATTCAGGTGTCAAAATGGCTCCACACTTTTCCTTTTCTTGAAAGAAAAAAAAGGAACTTTCCTCTTGTCAATGGTAACATTATTGTCATTATTATGTTATCTCCTGATGAGTTTTTAGTGTTTTATTGTTGGGCCAGAGCTATGATTCAAAGTTTCTGAAGATATATCCTCGGCTTCAACTTACCCCACTTCAACTAGGAAAAGATCTTGAACAGCTGAAAGTTATTGAGAATGGATATAAGATGAAGGTATAGTAGACTTCTTTTCTGTAATTGTGCCTTGAGCGACTTCTTTTATATTAAGTCATCAAAAGATAATTTCGGTAAAGCATCTTTTTTTTAGGACCTACTGTTAGAAGTGTTTGGATGTGTCTTGGAAATCTGATCATTTGGCTGTCTCCTTAATAGCATTGCTATTAAACTATTTTCTTTTTTTATCATACCTATGACGACATAGGTTTTAATCCTTATTTCACGTTATAACCTGTTTGGCAACTGCATCGTGTAAGGTGGAGTAATATAATATGCCTAACTTATATGAAAGATTTTTCATTCCATGTGGCTTGAAATACTGCATTGCAAGAATACTATATGTTCATATTATAAGTGTTCAATGTAAATATTTATTCTGGTCCACTCATAGAGGTTCGGATCTTTAATAAGCAATCGGTTATTATGCAGTCTGAATAAGGTTATTCAAATGCCCAAAAATTTAGGCTCACTGTTAAGAGTGAAATATGCATTTATGCCATGTCATTGTATTAGAAACCATTCTCTTTGCTGCACTTAATAATATATAAGCTAGTTCATTAGAAATTGGGAAGCCTGGAGTTTGTCTTCTTTTTCTGGCCATGAAGGCGTTCTCATGGTTAAGTACTTTTTTGATTCCGTTGCCTTCAAAATAATTTTTCAGGTGATAAAGGTTGACCATGAAGCCCATGGTGTTGATACTTCTGAAGATGTTGAGAAAATAGAATCATTTATGCGTGAGAGAAACTTGTCTTAGTTTTTCACAGCAGAAACAGATCATGAGGAAAGGAATCCAGTTTATTTTCTAGCAGAGAGCTTCTCCATGTTGTATTTTAGATTGATTTTAGTGGTGTGTTCTTTTTCTATGCAACAGTCTGTTCAAGGGATTTGGTGCTGATGTGATAATGACTTCAGAATCTTGCCGAAATGGTAATAATTTCACTGCAAATTTTATTTCAATAATTTCACTGCAAATTTTATGTCATGATTGGATTTGCTAATAATCTTGTTTACCTTGTAGGTACTGAACGGTGCAATGAAGCACTAGAAAAACTTGATAAGAAGTATGATATTGTAGTCAATATTCAAGGGGATGAGCCTCTTATTGAACCAGAGATAATAGATGGCATTGTTAAAGCTCTGCAGGTATTTTTTTTAGCATGCATATGCTTTTAATTAAGAAAAGAAGTTAATATGGCCCATCATAATCCAAATAATTCAGAGAAAGTTTCTTTGAACAACATGATGTGTCCTTTGACCTTACTTTGTCATCCTGATATAGGTTGAGTGAGCTTGACTATATGTTTTACAAATCTGTAGTTTGATCTCTTGATTGTGTTATCATATTCACATAATACTTTATGCCTTGAGTTCATGTTGAAGTTGACTTGTTCTGCGGCAGGCAGCGCCAGATGCAGTTTTTAGCACTGCTGTCACATCTTTAAAACCTGAAGATGCATTTGATCCAAATCAAGTGAAATGTGTGGTGGATAGTCGTGGCTATGCAATTTATTTTTCAAGGGGACTGATTCCATATAACAAGTGAGAATATATATCTCTACGTGTACTATGTTACTATTATTATTACTATTATTTTTATTTTTTATAACTTCTTGGGCTGGTTGATGAACTTGCCTACTACTTGATATAGGTCAGGAAGGGTTAATCCACAGTTTCCATACATGCTTCATCTTGGAATTCAGGTGTCAAAATGGCTCCACCCTTTTCCTTTTCTTGAAAGAAAAAGAGAAACTTTCCTCTTGTTGATGGTAACATTATTGTCATTATTATGTTATCTTCCGGTGAATTTATAGTGTTTTATTGTTGGGCCAGAGCTATGATTCAAAGTTTCTGAAGATATATCCATAGCTTCAACCTACCCCACTTCAACTAGAAGAAGATCTTGAACAGCTGAAAGTTCTTGAGAATGGGTATAAGATGAAGGTATGGTAGACTTCTTTTCTGTGCTTGTGCCTTGAGCGACTTCTTTTATATTTAGTCATCAAACGATAATTTCACTAATGCATCAATTTTTTAAAACCTACTGTTAGAAGTGTTTGGATGTGTCATGGAAATCTGATCATTTGGCTGTCTCCTTAATAGCATTGCTAGTAAACTATTTTCTTTTTGATCATTTCTATGACCACATAGGTTTTAATCCTTATTTCACGTTATAACCTGTTTGGCAACTGCATTGTGTAAGGTGGAGTAATATTAATATGCCTAACTTATATGAAAGATTTTTCATTCCATGTGGCTTGAAATACTGCATTGCAAGAATGGCTATATGTTCATATTATAAGTGTTCAATGTTGTTACAGATGTACATGACTTCCTAGATGATGGGGATCACATTAAAATCCTTGATTATAGGGATCACTTCTATCCTAATTTAGATTGATCACCTACCTAGTTTAGAACACTATAAGTGTATATAAATATGTATCCTTTTAAGCTAATAATGAGAAGTGTGAATATTCATTACGTTTATTTTACATGGTATCAGAGCCTTAAAAGATAATTAGGGTTTGGGTCTTAAATTTGGGAAATTAGGGTTTAGGTTTCAAAATTGGGAAATTAGGGTTTGGGTTTCAAATTGGGAAAACCTGTTTAGGTTGAGATTTGTTCAACACCGCCACCCAAGGGAGATTCAGAAGCCTCCGATTGGCAAAACCCTACGTTTCGGCCTTTAGAATCACCGCACATGAGCTCCATGCGCCATCCAAAACTCTGGTGAATAGTAACACGCACCAGCGGGTGAGAGCGCGTGCACAGCTGACTTCTCCTCCGATTCTCTTCGTCTGCTTCGTCGGTACTTTTACAGCACATTTTCATATTGGATTGGGTAATCTCTTACTGGTTCATTGCTGTTCTTTGTTTGGATATTTCTGAGGACTTAGTTGTGATCTTTCGGCACTTTGTTTTCGTTTGGTTATTGGTTTTTTGCTTGCTGTGACCTCTGGTTGGTGGTGACTGTTGATTGATTTGGTGTGTCACTGAAATTTAGTTAGTTTGCTTTGTTTTAACCGTTTGGTGGTGTGCATTGAGATTAACATCTGTTTAAGACATGTCTGATACAAAGCCAATGATGGAAATGATACCGACGATGTCGAAAATTACAGAACATAAGCTCATTGGTATAACTAATTACCATGATTGGCGTAAAACCATTATACTGTATTTGCGGAGTATTGATAAAAATGATCATATGACTGATGATCCACCTGAGGATGATTCGAAAAAGACATGGCTCCGGGATGATGCTCGATTGATTCTACAAATACGAAACTCTATTGACGGTGAGGTACTTGGCCTAATTAATTATTGTGAGTTTATTAAAGAACTGATGAATTATTTGGAGTTTCTGTATTCTGGAAAAGGGAATGTTTCTCATATTTATGAAGGGTGTAAGGCATTCTACCGTGCAGAGAAACAAGATAAGTCTCTTACAGCTTATTTTATAGAGTTTAAGAAGACTTATGAAGTGTTGAACATGTTGTTACCCTTCAGTGCTGATGTCAAAGTTCAACAAAAACAACGAGAGCAAATGGCAGTCATGAGTTTTCTTGCAGGTCTTCTTTCTGAATTTGAGATTGCTAAATCTCAGGTTCTAGCCAGTCAAGAGATTTCTTCATTGCAGGATGTCTTTAGTAGGGTGCTTCGCAGTAGTCAGTAAAAGAATGACTATGAATCTGGGCGATCACAATCTGGAAGTGGCAACAAAGGAGGAGGGTCAAATAGTAAAATGGGAGGAATGTGTGTCACTATTGCCATAAGCCAGGACACATGAAGCGTGATTGTAGAAAGCTTCAGAATAGAAATAGAAGAAATCCCTCTGCCCATGTTGCATCCACCAATGATACTTCGGATCAGTCAGTTCTTATCTCTGCAGATGAATTTGCCAAGTTTTCATTGTATCAGGAATCATTAAAGGCTTCACCTACTCCTGTCACGGCTATGACTGACTCAAGTAAGCCAAATACATGTCTCTTTTCCTCATCCTCCAAATTCGTCATTGACTCTGGTGCAACAAATCACATGTCAGGTAATCCCAGTCTCTTTGCTACTTATCAATCAAAAACCCTTTCGAATGTGATTTTAGCAGATGGGTCACCATCCTACGTTCTTGGGTCAGGCACAGTTACCCCTACTCCACAGCTTCCCTTGTCAAATGTCTTACATTTACTAGATTTTTCTTTTAATTTGATTTCTGTTAGCCAACTTACTCGTGCTCTTAACTGTTGTGTTTTATTCTTTCCCGATTATTACTTGTTTCAGGATCTTACGATGAAGAAGATTATGGGTAAAGGACATGAATCTGGAGGTTTATACATTCTCGACAGACCAAAATCTACACCTGTCGCTTGTTCTAGTGTTGCATCCCCATTTCAAGCACATTGTCATTTGGGCCATCCATCTCTTCCTTCATTGAAGAGATTGTGTCCTCAGTTTAATAAAGTGTCTACATTAGAGTGTGAGTCATGTCAGTTTGCTAAACATCATCGTGTCAATTTTAGTCCTAAAGTCAATAAAAGAGCTAATTCTCCCTTTGAGTTAGTTCACTTTGATGTTTGGGGTCCCCTGTCCAGGTCTGTCTAAAACTGGTTTTAGATATTTTGTTACATTTGTGGACGATTACTCGTATGACTTGGTTATTCTTAATGAAAAATCGTTCTGATTTGTTTTCTTATTTCTATGCTTTTTGTACTGAGATTAAAACTCAATTCAATGTTTCTGTTCATACATTGCGCAGTGATAATGCAAAAGAATATCTGTCAGTTTCTTTTCAAAATTACATGACCCAGAATGGCATTCTTCATCAAACTTCATGTGTTGATACTCCATCTCAAAACGGAATAGCAGAACGGAAAAACAAACATCTTCTTGAAACTGCAAGAGCCTTATTATTCCAAATGAATGTTCTTAAACCATTATGGGCTGATGCCGTTTCCACCGCCAGTTTTTTGATTAACCGCATGCCGTCTTCTGTCCTTCATGGTGAGACCCCGTATAGTATTCTTTTTCCTAACAAAACATTATTTCCTTTTGAACCTCGGGTATTTGGTAGCACTTGCTTTGTTCGGGATGTTCGACCATCAGTCACTAAATTAGATCCCAAGTCATTAAAATGTGTCTTTGTTGGTTATTCTCGACTTCAAAAAGGATATCGGTGTTATTGTCCAGGTCTTAATAAGTATCTTGTTTCCATTGATGTTACCTTTCTAGAAGAAACACCATACTTTCCCTCTTTTCTTGCAGATCGCCCGAAGGATGATGATAATGATGATTTGTTAGTTTATACCTTCACTTCCCCTGCACCAATATCTGAACCGGCATCTGTCTCTGACCTTGTCACTATTTCTACGCTTCCTACATCGGCTCCTATCTCTCGCTCCCCGCTCTCAAAGTTTACTCTCGTCTTCCACCTTCTCCTGTTTCATGTCCGGCACCAACTTCTTTGTCATCCGATCCATTTTCAAGTGATGATCTTCCTATTGCATTGCAAAAAGGTAAACGACAATGTACTTATCCTGTTTCTTCTTGTGTTTCTTATGATAATTTGTCACATTCATCATGTTCCTTTATTGCTTCCCTTGATTCTATTACTATCCCTAAAACTGTTCATGAAGCCCTTTCTCATTCTGGTTGGCGTAATGCAATGATAGAGGAAATGAATGCTTTAGATGACAATGGTACTTGGAAATTAGTAGATTTACCTTTAGGGAAACAGGCAATTGGATGCAAATGGGTGTTTACAGTTAAAGTTAATCCAGATGGGTCAGTTGCTCGACTAAAAGCTCGTCTGGTTGCTAAAGGATATGCTCAGACTTACGGAGTTGATTATTCTGATATTTTTTCCCCTGTGGCTAAGTTTGCCTCTATTCGGCTGTTTATCTCTATGACAGCTACTTATGATTGGCCTTTGCATCAGCTAGACATCAAGAATGCTTTTCTTCACGGCGATCTTCAGGAAGAGGTATATATGGAGCAACCTCCTGGGTTTGTTGCTCAGGGGCAGTATGGGAAAGTATGTTATCTTCGCAAATCTCTGTATGGTTTAAAACAGAGTCCTTGTGCTTGGTTTGGAAAGTTTAGTCATGTTGAGAGATTTGATATCTTTGAAATGTAAAAGCGACCATTACATTTTCTTTCTACAAACGGTGCAAAGCGGCATCATTCTTCTAGTTGTGTATGTGGATGATATTGTTATTACTGGGAGTGATAGTGTGGGCATCACATCTCTTAAGTCTTTTCTCCATACTCAGTTTCACATAAAAGACTTAGGGATATTGAAGTATTTCTTGGGGGTTGAAGTTACAAGGAGCAAACGAGGTATATACCTCTCTCAGAGGAAATATGTGCTCGACCTATTAACTGAGACAGGGAAATTGGGGGCAAAGCCATATAGTGTTCCGATAGTTCCTAATGTGCAGCTTACGAAAGATGGTGAACTATTTGGAGATCCTGAGAAATATAGAAGATTGGTCGGGAAGTTGAACTATCTTACGGTGACTCGTCCAGATATTGCATATTCAGTAAGTGTTGTCAGTCAGTTTATGGCCTCCCCGACAGTTCATCATTGGGCGGCTTTGGAGCAGATCTTGTGTTATTTGAAAAGAGCCCCTGGACGCGGTATATTATACGCCAATCATAGTCACTCTCATATTGAATGTTTCTCAGATGCAGATTGGGCATGTTCCAAGGTAGATAGAAGATCCACATTAGGCTATTGTGTCTTTGTCGGAGGAAATTTAATATCATGGAAGAGCAAAAAGCAGAATGTTGTGTCACGATCAAGTGCAAAGTCGGAATATAGGGCTATGACACAAGCTGTTTGTGAAATAATGTGGATATATCATTTCTGACTGAAATAGGCCTTGAAACTTCAGTACCAGCGAAATTATGGTGTGATAACCAAGCGGCTCTTCATATTGCATCTAATCTAGTGTTCCATGAACGAACAAAACACATTGAGATCGATTGCCATTTCGTCCGTAAGAAACTACAACAAGGTCTGATTTCCACTGGGTATGTGAAGACTGGAGAAGAATTGGGAGATATCTTCACAAAGACTCTAACTGGGATTCGAGTTGATTATTTTTGTAACAAGCTGGGTATGATTGATATCTATACTCCAGCTTGAGGGGGAGTGTTACAGATGTATATGACTTCCTAGATGATGGGGATCACATTAAAATCCTTGATTATAGGGATCACTTTTATCCTAATTTAGATTGATCACCTACCTAGTTTATAACACTACAAGTGTATATAAATATGTATCCTTTTAAGCTAATAATGAGAAATGTGAATATTCATTACATTTATTTTACAAAATATTTATTCTGGTCCACTCATAGAGGTTTGGATCTTTAAAAAGCAATCGGTTATTATGTAGTCTGAACAAGGTCATTCAAATGCCAAAAAATATAGGCTCATTGTTAACATTGCAATATGCATTGATGCCATGTTGTTGTATTGGAAATCGTTCTCTCTGCTGCACTTAATAATATATAAGCTAGTTCATTGGAAATTTGGAAGATGGGGGTTACTTCTTTGACTCCACTGCCTTCAAAATCATATTACTTTTCATGAATGAGTCTTCTAAAGTATTACACAGAATGTTTTGGGGCATTTCTTGTCAGAATACAAAACCCCAAAAGTTGAACCATATGTATTTTTGCAGGTGATAAAGGTTGACCATGAAGCCCATGGTGTTGATACTGCTGAAGATTTTGAGAAAATAGAATCATTTATGCGTGAGAGAAACTTGTCTTAGTTTTCCACAGCAGAATCAGATCATGAGGAAAGGAATCCAGTTTGTATTTTATAGCAGAGAGGCTCTCCATGTTGTGTTTTAGTTTGATTTAGTGGCGTGTTCTTTTTCTATATAACTGTCTGTTCAAGGGAAATAAATTCATTGATTTTTCATGCCACGTTTTCCCTTGTATTGTAGTTACGAGTTTGGTTTAATGGGTCTACCCATACCAGTAACCATGAGAGGTCAATTTTTTGAGTTAATTGATTGTGTGGCTCTGTAGAAGTCTTATACATTTCTTTTCTCCAGTTCGAGTTAAGATGTACTGTGAATATGTACCATATTACTGTTACATATCGAACGAAATGTTGCAACAGTGAACAAAACGAAACGGGAAATTATAAGTTTTGACTTATTGATTTAGTATGCAGCAACTGGTTTTATACAAATGATTCAATTACATTTTTTCATTGTGTTTTCATGCTGTGATTGTTTTTTTAAATGACGTGTTCTCTTGATCGCTCATCCTCGAATAGCGTCCACCCATTGAGATGGAAAAGATAGTTGAACACTTATGTATAATGGTTTGGAAAGGGCTTGTAGCAGCATTTTCATGAGTAACAAATGTGTCATTTGGCATGCATTCTTTTTCTAAAATTAATAAATGGTCCAATTTCTCATGTTTTGTAATTCAATCTGTTGTTTTGAGACTTAGGAGAGATGACGATGGTTGTTTCTGTATACTTCAGTTGGACCAAAATCATACATTGACCCAGACCAGTAAATTGTCTTGAGAGTTTTGTTTTACCTTGAGAAAATGCTTTCAAAGGAGACTGAGGCCATTAACAAATTGCCTTGAATGAGTTTGCAGAGTGAAATTGAGAGTTTAATAGTTGCGCTAACGACTAGTGTTTTAAAAATTAAAATTACAAGAGCTCAAAAATACCAGCTTTGTGTTATTGGTATTATGTTATCAGTTTCTCGTTCTAATTCCATATTACAATAATGTATTTTTGTAGTATCCTTATCTATGGAGTGTTTGGATTATCTATTAAAAGGAGTTAATAAAAATTTAATTCAAATTTATCGATATTTAGATTTGTCCCAGGGTTCTATATCTTTGCTGAAGCTATTCGTGTTGATTCCTTTGTTGAAGTTCAGTACGGTTTAAGTCATTCTTCTGTTGAAATTTGTGCCCTAATTTGCTTTTTAATTGTTTATATTTTCCTATGCATCACCTAAAGAGGAAGGCAAAGATAAAGTGAAGTTCCTTCGAAAACAGAGTATTCCTTCATTTTCATTATTTTATTTTCATTGGAATGCTTTTCTTCCTTCTCTTATCTGGCATCTGAGCTTTGATAATGAAAGCGAAGAAAAGGATCTTGTTACGTGCTTTAGTCATCTTGGAATATCATTCTTTTTGCTTTATGCATCATCGAGTTGGACGTTATAAGCTCTGTTTTCAAATTTTCAAGTTCATTGGTGACCAGAATCTTCTAGCTCAGGCGCATTCCAAGGGTAGCATTTCATTTGGGTATGACTGCTTTCCATTTTTTACTTCATTATTTACTATCGGATATTGTTTCTATTCTGATTTTTTTCTAGTATCAATCCTTGCACTTTCAGTTGTTTCAATCTTATTTTCCAAGAATAGAATTGGTAGATTAAACACAGTCAAAAATTAGAGGAATTAGAATATGAATGGAATGGAATTGATTTCAGTAGCCATTTGTCTTACTCATCAAAGAAGAATTGAACTCAGATGTTCTTCTTCTTTGACTTTGAATCCCTTAGTATTTGAGTAATATACACATACAAATTATGCATACAATTTTTTTTATTGCTGCGTTATTCAATATTATTTATTGAATTTATTTATTTTTATGTTCATTCTTTGCTCCATAACTATGTGTATAAAGTTGGTATGTTTAATGTTTTCTTATCTTTTCCCACATCTTGCTTCTTCTAGAGAAAGAGAAACAGAAGATGCAAAACTGTCCCTCTTTTATTACCTAAATTCCCTACCATTTAAATGGTTATGATCAAGCAACATCTCTGTTGTCATATTCAAGTAAACTTTATTTTCCATGTGGCCCAGAAAAGCTCCCGTCCTTCTCTGCATTACAACTGCTGCTGCCGGGGAGAAAATAGAAAGAGAGGTAACAAGAAGAAGTAAAAACGAACACAATACTTCAGTGAAAGTGGCCCAAAGAGAGTGTGAGAGCTAAATCTGATCCCAATGTCAATTTGTTCATAATCTGAATCTTCATCTTCCTCAACTAAATCATGGATCGTGCACGGCATTGTGGCCGGAGCAGCCATTGCTGTAGCTATCGGAGCATGCGCTTATCTGGGTCAATCGAAGAAGTTGCGGAGTCTGGTCGTGGGCATCATACCCGCCCGTTTCGCTTCCTCTCGGTTCCAGGGCAAACCCCTCGTTAATATCCTCGGCAAGCCCATGATCCAGGTTCCCTTTTGGCTTTCTCAATTAGATCCCTCTTCAAAACATTTTTTTTAATTTCAATCCGTTTTAATTTAATATGAATATGTGCATGTAAATTGAATTGAATTGAATTGCAATATTGCTTTTGGGCCCCGCCCCTGCCGCGCCCCCGGTTTTGCAGCAGTATTAAAAACGATTCCATGATAAAGTTTCATTTTTTTTTTATCTATTAGTTTTGTAATGAAAAAGCTTCGGGTGATTTTGGTTATTTGTGTGAAATTATAGGTTTTAATAGTATCTTAGGATCTAGTGAACTGAAGCTGGTTGACTCACTGTTTTCGATGGTGTCTTGCAGAGAACATGGGAAAGATCCAAATTGGCAAACACATTGGATCACTTGGGTATTTTATATATTTCCTTGCATGATTTTTGTGTCAATTAAATGATGCACTATGTTAAAATTTGTGGTTCATGTAATATCAACTTTGTTGGTATTGCTTTGAGCTATTCAGAGTGAATACTCGTGAAGAAGGTGTTTTTGAATTTGATTCTGGATCTAAATTCAATTGCTAGCTCCTGTTAGTTCAACATTCTGTTTGCATCACATCTAGATACGAATAGTGCCTTTTGTAGAAAATTTCCCCTCTCTTCGTTGTACGATTATTTTGAAGGTGAGACATCCTTAGGTTAACAATGTTGTTCAAAGTTCATTTGGATATAGTTTTGAACATAGCTGAAATTATAAAAGATGGAGCGTTTTCTGATGTTACAACTTTTAATATTAGCTCTAGCAAATCATCTCGAGCTTCTGGTGTTTTAGATTTTATTTTTTTATTTTATCTCTGTGCTTGTTCCTATGGCTGCAGTCTGTGTTTCTAATGTCTCATTTTGTGCTCTTATGATCTAGTTGTGGCAACGGATGACAAAAAGATTGCAGAATGCTGCCGAGGATTTGGCGCTGATGTGATAATGACTTCAGAATCTTGCCAAAATGGTAATAATTTCACTGCAAATTTTATGTCATGATTGGATTTGCTAATAATCTTGTTTAACTTGTAGGTACTGAAAGATGCAATGAAGCGCTAGAAAAACTTGATAAGAAGTATGATATTGTAGTCAATATTCAAGGGGATGAGCCCCTTATAGAACCAGAGATAATAGATGGCATTGTTAAAGCTCTGCAGGTATTTTTTTTTTTTTTTTTTAGCATGCATATGCTTTTAATTAAGAAAAAGAAGTTAATATGGCCCATCATAATCCAAATAATTCAGAGAAAGTTTCTTTGAACAACATGACGTGTCCTTTGACCTTACTTTGTCATCCTGATATAGGTTGAGTGAGCTTGACTATATGTTTTACAAATCTGTAGTTTGATCTCTTGATTGTGTTATCATATTCACATATTACTTTATGCCTTGAGTTCATGTGGAAGTTGACTTGTTCTGCTGTAGGCAGCTCCAGATGCAGTTTTTAGCACTGCTGTCACATCTTTAAAACCTGAAGATGCATTTGATCCAAATCGAGTGAAATGTGTGGTGGATAATCGTGGTTATGCAATTTATTTTTCAAGGGGACTGATTCCATATAACAAGTGAGAATATATATCTCTACGTGTACTTTGTTACTATTACTATTATTATTATTATTATTATTATTATTATTATTATTATTTTTTTTTTTTTATAATGTCTTGGGCTGGTTGATGAACTTGCCTACTACTTGATACAGGTCAGGAAGGGTTAATCCACAGTTTCCATATATGCTTCATCTTGGAATTCAGGTGTCAAAATGGCTCCACCCTTTTCCTTTTTTTGAAAGAAAAAAAGAAACTTTCCTCTTGTTGTGATGGTAACATTATTGTCATATTATGTTATCTTCTGGTGAATTTATAGTGTTTTATTGTTGGGCCAGAGCTATGATTCAAAGTTTCTGAAGATATATCCACAGCTTCAACCTACCCCTCTTCAACTAGAATAAGATCTTGAACAGCTGAAAGTTCTTGAGAATGGGTATAAGATGAAGGTATAGTAGACTTCTTTTCTGTACTTGTGCCTTGAGTGACTTCTTTTATATTAAGTCATCAAACGATAATTTCAGTAATGCATCAATTTTTTAAAACCTACTGTCAGAAGTGTTTGGATTGTCATGGAAATCTGATCATTTGGCTGTCTTCTTAATCGCATTGCTAGTAAACTATTTTCTTTTTGATCATTTCTATGACCACATAGGTTTTAATCCTTATTTCACGTTATAACCTGTTTGGCGACTGCATTGTGTAAGATGGAGTAATATTAATATGCCTAACTTATATGAAAGATTTTCCATGTGGCTTGAAATACTGCATTGCAAGAATGGCTATATGTTCATATTATAAGTGTTCAATGTAAATATTTATTCTGGTCCACTCATAGAGGTTTGGATCTTTAAAAAGCAATCAGTTATTATGTAGTCTGAACAAGGTTATTCAAATGTCCAAAAATATAGGCTCATTGTTAACAGTGCAATATGCATTGATGCCATGTCGTTGTATTGGAAATTGTTCTCTTTGCTGCACTTAATAATATATAGGCTAGTTCATTGGAAATTTGGAAGACGGGGGTGTATCTTCTTTTTCAGGCCATCAAGACGTTCTCATGGTTAAGTACTTCTTTGACTCCACTGCCTTCAAAATCATATTACTTTTCATGAATGAGTATTCTGAAGTATCACACAGAATGTTTTGGGGCATTTCTTGTCAGAATACAAAATTGGGGCATTTCTTGTCAGAATACAAAACCCCAAAAGTTGAACCATATGTATTTTTGCAGGTGATAAAGGTTGACCATGAAGCCCATGGTGTTGATACTGCTGAAGATGTTGAGAAAATAGAATCATTTATGCGTGAGAGAAACTTGTCTTAGTTTTCCACAGCAGAATCAGATCATGAGGAAAGGAATCCAGTTTGTATTTTATAGCAGAGAGCCTCTCCATGTTGTATTTTAGTTTGATTTAGTGGCGTGTTCTTTTTCTATATAAGTGTCTGTCCAAGGGAAATAAATTCATTGATTTTTCATGCCATGTTTTCCCTTGTTAACCATGAGAGGTCAATTTTTTAAGTTAATTGATTCTGTGGCTATGTAGAAGTCTTATACGTTTCTTTTCTCCAGTTCCAGTTAAAATGTTTGAATATGTACCATATTACTGTTACATAGTGAAGGAAATGTTACAACAATGAACAAAAGGAAACGGGAAAAATATTAAGTTTTGAGTTATTGATTTAGTATGCAGCAACTGGTTTTATTCAAATGATTCAATTACATTTTTTCATTGTGTTTTCATGCGTTGATTTTTTTTTTCTCTAAATGACGTTTTCTCTTGATCGCTCATCCTCAAATACCGTCCATCCATGGATTAATTTGGTATGTGTTGAAGGCAGGAGATGCAAAAGATAATTGAACACGCTTATGTATAATGGTTTGGAAAGGGTTTGTAGGAGTATTTTCATGTGTAACAAATGTGTCATTTGGCATGTATTCTTTTTCTAAAATTAATAAATCGTTTAAGGAGCCAATTTCTCATGTTTTGTAATTCAATCTGTTGTTTTGGGACTTTGGAGAGATGAGGATTGTTGTTTCTGTATACTTCAGTTGGACCAAAATCATACATTGACCCAGACCAGTAAATAGTACTGAGAGTTTTGTATTCTGAATGAGAATGAAAATTACCTTGAGAAAATGCTTTCAAATGAGACTGAGGCCATTAACAAATTGCCTTGAATGAGTTTGCAGAGTGAAATTGACTAATTGAGAGCTTAATAGTTGAGCTAATGACTAGTGTTTTAAAAATTAAAATTACAAGAGCTCAAAAATACCAGCTTTGTTTTATTGGTATTATGTTATCAGTTTCTCGTTCTAATTCTATATTACAATAATCTTATGAAAATGTATTTTTGTAGTATCCTTATCTATGAAGTGTTTGGATTATCAATTAAAAGGAGTTATAAACATTTGATTTATCAATATTTAGAATTTTCCCGGGGTCCTCTATCTTTGCTGAAGCTATTCGTGTTGATTCCTTTGTTGAAGTTCAGTACCGTTGAGTCATTCTTCTGTTGAAACTTGTGCTCTAATCTGCTTTTTAATTGTTTATTTTTCCTATGCATCACCTAAAGATGAAGGCAAAGATAAAGTGAAGTTCCTTCGAAAACAGAGTATTCCTTCATTTTCATTATTTTATTTTAATTGGAATGCATTTCTTCCTTCTCTTATCTGGCATCTGAGCTTTGATAATGAAAGCGAAGAAAAGGATCTTGTTACGTGCTTTAGTCATCTTGGAATATCATTCTTTTTGCTTTATGCATCATTGAGTTGGACGTTGTAAGCTCTGTTTTCAAATTTTCAAGCTCATTGGTGACCAGAATTTGCTAGCTCAGGCGCATTCCAAGGGTAGCATTCATTTGGGTATGACTACTTTCCATTTTTTACTTCATTATTTACTTTTTTCCAAGAATAGAGTTGGTAGATTAAACACAGCCCAAAATTAGAGGAACTAGAATATGAATGGAAGGGAATTGATTTCAGTAGCCATCTGTCTTACTCGTCAAAGATAGAATTGAACTCAGTTATACTAATTGAATTCATGAATAACTGAAATAAAAATAAAGATACAAACAAGTATAAACAATATTCTTCGACTTTGAATCCCTTATTATTTGAGTAATATACACATACAAATTATGCATAGAAATTTTTTATTGTTTCGTTATTCATTATTATTTACTGAATTTGTTTATTTTTATGTTTGTTCTTTGCTCCATAACTATGTGTATAAAGTTGGTATGTTTAATGTTTTCTTATCTTTTCCCACATCTTGCTTCTTCTAGAGGAAGAGAAACAGAAGATGCAAAACTGTCCCTCTTTTATTACCTAAATTCCCTACCATTTAAATGGTTATGATCAAGCAACATCTCTGTTGTCATATTCAAGTAAACTTTATTTTCCTTCAGTTTATCCTCTCTCATTTTTCGTTTTGCAGGATATTATTACCATCTCTAAAATTGTGGCATTTGGGTTCATACATCTATATTCAAGTGAAGTTCTGGATAGTATTTGAGAGCATCTCCTTACAGAAGGTGCCGAAAAAAAATTTATGCATTTGCAATTTTGGGATAAAATGTTTTCTCTTTACTCATCATGAATTTGGTTATTCTATACTCAAATCTTCATGCTCATTGTTTATAATAGACTTTGTTAAGTTCTAACAAAAGAAGCTCAAGTGCAGATAACATCTTATGTAGGAAGAGTAGGATTAGTTTATTAAATCTTCCTACATCAGTTCTCCCTCGCTGAAATGAACTCGACTCCTAGCAAGTTCGTTGGAGAAGAGGCTCAATTAGGTCATTGTTTCCAACAAATAAGATAACAACATACCTGATCTTGCATAGGCATGGAATAAAGATAAATCCACATAGCAACATGAGAATCATATAGATCAAAGAGAACAGTCCTGTTGTCACACAAACTCTCTCAGATTTTAACACCATTAAAGTATTTACATGAGGCTTGAAACTGCTTTATTCTTGCTTCAACTCAATCTCAAGATATTCTTTCATCTCATTTTGCTTGGTTTCAACTTCAGCATGAACTTCCGCGTCATCTTCCACCTTAACCTCTATTTCGTTAACAACCTCTTTAGGTTCAATTGGAGATAATTGGATAGGTTCAAAGAAGTTTCCTTCACTCTTAGGCTCATCATTCACTAGTTTCTTATATTTTGGAATTGCAAGGCTTCTAGGATCAGAGATACTAAGGTTAGGAGTACTCAATGACTTTATGAGGTTGCTTCAGTAATCACTTATAAGATTCTCGAGTTCCTTTACTAGATTAGAAATTCTTTCTAATTGCAATTCAACCCCGTTCAGCTAGTTGTTGGTCAGGTTGCCACAAATCATTGTGATCTAATAGACATTGAAACTCCTTTCTATACTCTTGAACATATCTATTACCTTGATGACAATTCTCATATTGAACTAAAAACATCTCAACATGCTTCATAGGAAGACATTGAGTGTTTAGGGCACGTCATGTTTCATACTATGAGGTTGTAGACGTAAAAATCTACCTATACGGAAGGGGGGTCAGATCCCGTGAGGTTAAGGCCACTAGCGATCCGCTGCACCTGCACACGTAGAGAAACACACGCGTGAAGCGGAACGGAAACACCGGGGTGGTGTTTGCCGTAGGCACTCCGACGCTCAAGTCAGCAAGGCTGAGAGAGGCTAATATAGTGAGGGCTAGGGAGTAGAAGTTACCGGAAGTTTAGTCAGGGACTGTGACTACGGTGGTGATGGGGAGCTCTCAAGTCAGAGCTTTCAGTGTGAAGGTGTAATGTCATCTGTCCCTTGTGAGAGGGCTGGCCTCTGTTTATATAGTGGTCGTCTGGTCTCCCAATCCTGGTAGAAGTAGGAGTCCTAGTATGACTCTGATGCAAACCCTAGAAGAATTACCAGAGTGTGGTAAGCTGTCTTACCGGAGGTGTCCAGGATAGGAAGGTGATTACGATTAGGAGAGTAACTCCGAGTAGGAAAGTGATCAGGAATAGGAAGGTGACCTTGAATGGGAGATTGATCAGGAGTAGGAAAGTATTCTGAGGGGGTTGTGGGCTCTGGATTCGCCCATAGACCTAGGAAATGGACTGGGATTAGGAGGCTCGGCCCACGTGGTTTGGGCTGGCTATATCTTGTACCGAATGGGCCTAATCTGGTTGGGTCATATCGAGGTTAAGGGCATTGGGCAGGCTTCTTCAAGTGTCGAGCCCGTTTTCCTATTCGAGCCAAGGACAATTTTTGGCCCTAACAGAGGTTTTGTACAATCTTCCATATTGACTTTTTCTTTGTCTCCAAGAAAACCCCAATGGAAAGCATCATCGACTTCCTTCTATAACACCCATAAAAAAATCATTCAATGCTTCAGTCCATTTAATAAAATCTTCTGGGCGGAGTGGGATGGTTCCCCGGAATTCCGGGGAACATTGCCATGCCTACTCTAGTTGTGTCAACCACCCACAACACATTGAAATCTGTGTACTCACACACAAGCTTCTGCTTGTATTAGTTGAATCCCACTGCACAGAAGACCTTATCCTAGGAGGCACCATCAATACATCGGGTCCTTGCACATAAGTCTCTACAATCCAATACTTTATTGTCAAGCATCTGTTGTCACGTAAGCTTTATGCCCCCCTTATTCGTTCTCTCTAATATCATTCCATTTTACTGTAGATTAGAAGGATTTTGTTCTCTAAGAGTGGGCAAATTTGGCTTCATATATCTGTAAGAGATAGTCAAGTGAAATTCTCGGTAGTGATTAAGGATATCTCCTTAAAGAAGGCATGGAAAGCTAACTTCAATGCTATTGTTTTGTCCTTATTCTTTATTTGGTATATTTGCCTTTCTGTTAGATATTTTTATTGTGATGAAAAAAATTACTTAAAATATCAATATCTTCAATTCAAAGCTTAAATCTGTGATTCTTTTTTGTCCTTTTTGTGTTATGGATTATTCCAATTAGAAATTGAAGTTTAATTTTAGGCACAAGTATAGTGGTTTCTTAGTTATGCGAACATATGGATTAATTCTCTTATTTTCTGTGATCACATAACTTGTAAATTATCATAGTGATAAAAAAAAGAGCTTGTTATAATGTGCACTTGTCTACTTGGAATAAAATGTTTTTACTTTTATCATGAAGTTTGACGTTGCAAATTGTGTTCTCAAATCTTCATGCCCATTGGTGACCAGAGACTTTGCTAAGTTGTAAAGATAAGATCGAGCTGATTTGCATTTCCAGGATAACATCAATTCAGGTATAAATATTTATGATTTTTCAACTTCATTTTTTATGATCTGTTATTAATTTTTACCACATTCCTTTCACTCTCAATAATTTCAATTTGCTTCCAAGAAAAGAAAGACTACAAGATCAAGAATTCAGAAAATATTAGAGACTTTTGAATAAAAGTAATTTTATCTCCATTTGTCCGACTAGTTAAAGATAGTTGGTTTTCTCACTATTTTAAAACCCAGACCAGATTGGTTGTTGGACTGGAAACCGACAGCCTCTGTGGTCTGGTTTAGGTTCCAAGGGGTTTCTGTTATATTTCAAACATGTAAGGACTAATTTTAATTTTATAGGGGTTTTTTTGTAATATATCAAAACTTTAGGGAATAATAGAATTATTTTGGACATTTTTGTAGTAAATTAAAATTTAAGGGACTATTCAATTTTTTGGAGTATTTTGTCATATACTAAAATTTAAGAGACTAACTTGCAATTTTTAAAAAATATTTTTGATGCTGATGTCACCAGTGCTTGGACAAATCAACCTGAGACCCGGTTAGCTGACTGGGTTGCCCCTCCGAGTCAGGCTTTAAAAGATAGGTTTTCTGAGGCTTCTGAAGCTTCTGCATCTTTATTTTTTTATTTTTTATAATAAAGATACTGAGTCCGCTACTACTATTATTTTCCTTGTTTTTCGTGCTTGAACAAAGATTGAAAAGACTATTATATGTTTTGTTTTGTGTTGAAGCCTTGTGTGCAGGATATTAATTAGTATCTAAACTTGTGTGGCATCTTTAAGAGTTAGTTCGAGTGAAGTTCTGGGCATTGAATGAGAAAATTCCATCACAAAAGGTACGAAAACTATTTTTATGAATTAGTTATCTTATATATTATTCTTCAGATTTCAATTAGGAATGTTCAGCTGATTTGTCTACTGTGGTGAAATATTAAAAAGGAAATCTAATCACATTCTCAATTCGTATGTAACTTTTTTAAATTTCTAGTGTTATGAATAATTCCAATAAGAAACTGAAGTTTTTTTGAGCCACATCATGTCGTTTGTTTAGCAAAGAACTTGAGAAGTAGCTTTCTGTGGTTGTTTATTGATTTGTATTAGATGAATTTTGTCAAAAACAGAACCAATTTTATGTCAATTGATTTAGCAAAATTTCTGTCAAACCTAACAAATACGAACTAGGACTGAAATCTAATGAAAACCTAATTAATCTCAACTAAAATGCTATGGAATTAAACCCAACAGAGTTTGTAAGTTCTTTTATAGAGTGTGTGACAACAATTATTAATCCAAAGAACATAACATGTCTTCAAATGACAAGGTGAAATGCTGCAAGAGTAAATCATTGGAAGATTTAAATTGAAAAGTTAGAAGAATTTATAGTGAGTAGAGACTAGCAAAATAAAAGAACTAATTCTAATACCATTTTTTTTTTTTTTTAAATTCACAAGATTATTAGAAAATAAAAGAGAAAATCACGTGGGTGTGTTTGTTTTATTATTTAGGGTAGAATTTTTGAAAAAATTGAGTTGGGTGGTTATTACGAGATAGGATTTGAAATTAACAAAAACACCCTCATCCACTTATTAAATGTTGGTAGCCGGCCACCACCACTGGAGGTGGTCAAAAGTTAGCGTAATGACGCACGATCGGTTATATCTAGTCGGTCATGCGTCGATATGACATTTTCCAGCTAGATCCACTATGGATCTGGCCGAAAAAAGCCAGATCTACAACCAGATCTAGCTGTTGACGACCATATTTGGTCACATTTGGTCGTCAACAATGGCCATATTTTGGCTATTGTTGATGACCAGCTACAGCCAATGATCTGTCCATCTACGGCTAAATCTTTGGCCGTAGATCTAGTCGGAAAAGGCTAGATCAGCATGCTACCGGTCAGATCCAGCCGGTAGTGTGCCATTACGCAAGGTGGCAGGAATCTAGCAAATGTGGGTGGGTGGGGGTGTTTTTGTCAATTTTTGAAAATTTTTTTTATTGAGGGTATTTAGTTAAATTAACAAACCTAGAGGGTGTTTAAAAATAGTTGAATAGAATAGAATTGGATTTTTATAATAGGGAAACAACTATGTATTTTGGGTAGGACTTCAAAAACCCTACTCAAAATAATGCCCCAAACACGGTCACAACAATTATTAATTTGGCCAAATCTGATGCCATGAGGCCAAATCTGGCCTAGCTGTTGGCCAAGGTAGTTAGATTGTAGTTGAGAATGGTTGTATTTGGAGTCACGAGGCCAAATCTCGCCAACCTGGCCACCGGCTAGGCTCAACCACTATCCACTACCACTCTTTTCTATGTTATGCACCTTCACACCTATATACCACCACCATGTTAAATGCCATGCCCACCACTACTTTTGTTTTGGCAATTTGTTATTTTTGAGTTATTTGAAACACTTATTTGTATTTGTGTTAAAGATTGATCATCGATTGGAGAGCTATAACTCCTTCCAAAGCTAAGCATATGAAATGATATCGAATCTGTATGTGTTTTATCTTAGCATGGTAGCCTAGGTTCTTTGTTAGACAAATGACACTTTGACTATCATAGTACAAAATGCTTTTCTCATAATTTTGACTCAATTCTTCTAGGAATTGTTGTAATCATATAAGCGCTTTACTAGTTTTTGTCATAGTAACGTACTGTGTTTCTGTAGTAAAGAGAGCAACAATCTTTTGTTACTTTGAAACCCAATTGACTACTGTACCACCTAATGTAAAGACATAACCTGTGCTACTCTTATGGTTATTAATGTCACTAGTCATATCAACATCTATATAACCTTGTAGTTTAAGCTTAAATCTTAAAGCATAATGGTGAATCTGTAGTATCTCTCAAATATTTGAGAATCCATTTTATTGCTTCCCAATGTTGCTTTCCTGGATTGCTCGTGTATCTACTCACAACTCTTACTGCATGTGCTATGTTTGACCTTGTACACACTATGACATACATAAAACTACCAACGACAAATGCATAGGGTACCATGGCCATTTAGTCTCGCTTATGCTCTATTGTAGGTGACTAATCTTTCGATAGTTTAAAGTGACTAGCCAAAGCGGTACTTACTGGTTTTGCTCCATCCATGTTGAATCTATTGAGTACTTTCTTAACATACTTTTCTTGTGATAGCTTTAAGAAACCTTTGGCTCTTATCTCTAGTAATCTTTATACTAAGGATTTGTTTTGCAGCTCTCAAATCCTTCATATCAAAATCCTTTGACAATTGTCTTTTTAGCTTGTCTATTTCTTGTTTACAAGCCCCTGTAATCAACTGACTTCTACATATAGTAATAAGATGATATAAGAGTTATCAAGTTTCTTGAAATAACAACAATGGTCAGCTTGGTATCTTAGGAAACCGTTACTACACATAAACCCATCAAACTTCTTGTACCACTGTCTAGATGCCTATTTTAGCCCATATAGGCTCTTTTGAAGTTTGCACACCATTCTCTCATTTCCTTGTAATTTAAAATGCTGTGGCTGCTGTATATAAATTTCTTCATCCAATTCTCCATAAAGAACTGTCTTTATATCTAACTGCTTAAGATGAAAGTCTTCTTTTACCACTAACCCAAGTACTGTTTTTATTGTAGTCAACTTGACAACTAAAGAGAAAATTTTAGTGTAGCCAATTACTTCTTTCTACTAAAATCCTTTCACGAATCACGACTGGTCTTGCCTTATATCGCTTGCTACCACCATCATATTCTTCTTTTACCCAATAAACCCATTTGTTTTGCAATGCCTTCTTCCCTTGTGATAACTCTATCAATTGGCAGGTTTGATTTGTTAATAATGAGTCTATCTCATCCTTCATAGCTAGCTCCCACTTGATTGAGTTATCAACTTGCATTGTTTCCTCGTAACACTTTGTCTTCAATTCACTACCATCGATTAATAAAGTAGAGTGCAATGAAGGGGATTACCTCTGTGGTGGTCTTATAGTCCTAGAAGATCTTTTGGGTTCAAACATGAGCGTTTGTGGTTAAACTTCTGGAGCTATATTTTCTGGGTCTTCCTGGTCATTGTCTTATATATCATTCATTAGGAAGTATTTCAAAGGAACTACCTCTTGCTTTTTCACTTTAGTGCTTGGATTTTCTAACTTCATATTGATCATATTCTTGTACATCACATCTTCATTGAAGATGATGTCTTTGCTCCTTATAATCTTGCAATTTTGGTCATTCTAGAAATAGTAACCAAACTTGACGTCATTATAACCGATGAAAAAATATTTCTTAAATTTAACATCAAGCTTAGTTTTAAGAGTAGAGTTAATATGAACATAGGATAAACAACAAAACACTTTTAATAAAGAATAATTTATCTCTTTGCCATTTCAAACTTCTTATGGGATCTTGCAATTCAGTGTACATAGAGTCCAATGTTGAACAAGTAGGCTACGCTATTAATTGCGTCAGTCTAGAATGTTTGTGGTAGTTTAGCATATAATCTCATGCTTTTTGCATGCTCATTTAGGTTCAATTCATCATTTCGACGACACCATTATGTTGATGAGTTGTAGGAATGATCTCCATCTTGATCCCATTATTTGCATAATATTCTTTGAACCCTTCATGAATGTAATTTTTCCAATTATCAGATCGCAAGTACTTCATCTTTATGTTTGTCTCATTCTTAACAATGCCTTTTCATCTTTTAAAAGTATCAAAAACATCAGATTTATGCTTGGTACATGCTTTACTTTCTAGATTTTCACATAGATCCGTTCTTCATCTTCAACCTAACATCACCCAAACCTACAATATCCAAAGGTTTTCTATATGCTAGGTATAACTTTCCATGATTTCTAATCACATAATTTTCTAGAATTCCACGGTATAGAGTGGTATGGAATGAAGGTCTTGAATCTAAAACCCAAGAGTCAATAGGACTATCAACATATAAAAGTAAAGAGTTTTGTTGCTCCTTAGTCACGACATTGGCAATGTCATTGTTGTTCTCCTCTTTCTTTGGTGCTTTGCAATTCTTTTGTATGTGGCCTTTATTGCCACAATTCTAGCATTCTATCTTTTTCCCAAACTTAGACTTTCTTCTTCCGTTCCTTGATTTTGATCTTCTTTTGCCTCGGTTTGAATTTTTAGTCTAGCCCTTACCTCTTGTTTCAACATTCAAATTATTCAATGTCGTCTCACTTGAATCTTTCCTACGAATCTCCTCAGCGAGAATTTTATCCCTGACACTGGTAAATTTTAATTTCTCAGTCCCTTTTGCATTATTAACGCTACTCTCATGGGCTCCCAACTATTTGGTAGGGAGGCCATAAGTATTAAGGCATGAAAATCTTCATCAACATCAATTTTTACAAACAACAATTGATTAATGATTGTATTAAAATCATTCATATGCTTTGTCACGGAAGCACCTTCTCTAACATCAGATTAAATAATCTTTTCATAAGACGTACCTTGTTATTCGTAGAGGGCTTCTCATACATATCAGACAACATCTTCATCAACCCTATTGTGGTTGTCTCATTCGCCACGTTACTTGCCACGTTCTTGGTCAATGTCAATTGAATGATTCATAATACTTGTCTATCAATGAGTGCCTAGTCTTCATCTGACATTTCTTCGGGTTTATTTCCTAAGAGAGGTAGATGTAATTTTCTGTCATACAGATGATCTTCAATTTGCATCTTCCAAAATGCATAATATCTCCATCAAACTTGTTGATCCCAGACGCAAATCCTCCTTCTTCTCTAACCATCGCTTTCTTCCTCAAACCATGGCTCTGATATCCGTTGTTGTGAGGATTTAATTAAATACTAGCAAATCCTAAATCCTTATGAAAGCGAAATTTAAACGAATAAGGGACAAATAATCAACCATACACACACAAATGCACTATTTATAGTGGTTCTGAGACATCCCACATCGCTTGGGAAGGAGGGGCCTGAGCTAGTTAAATACCAAGGGAACCCCCCAATAGTCAAGACGCGTTTTGGGTTTGAGCAAGGGTTCTTGGGCCTGAAAACAAAATCGTGAGGGGTTGGGTTTCGGAGTCGGACCACCTAGGTTGCTAAAGCGGACAATATATTGACTGTGTTGGGCCGGTAGTGGGCCAAGGTGTTACAATTGGTATCAGAGCCAATCCCAACTGGAAGTGTGTGGATAGTCAAGAGATCTCGCCTGACCCAAAAGGGATCACAGCACAGACTCTGGATCTTGAGAGAGAGAGAGAGAGGGGGAGGAGATTAAGACATCCCACATCGCTTGGGAGGAGAGGCTTGAGTTAGTTAAATACCAGGAGAACCCCCAATAGTTAAGACGCGTTTTAGGCTTGAGTAAGGGTTCTTGGGCCTGAAAACAAAATCATAAGAGGCTGGGCTTCAGAGTCGGACCACCCAGGCTACCAAAGCGAACAATATCTTGACTGTGTTGGCCGGCAGTGGGCCGGGGTGTTACAGGTTCACTCTCCATAAGAGAGCTATGTCCGCTTTGCCATTGCAGAATTTCAATATGAAGAAGATAAAGATTACAAAAAGTCTCTCACAAAGCCTCACAAATTGGCTCTCTCACTTAACCTCTCTTTAGTGGCTCTCACTCTTTAATTGTGACTTTGTCTTCTAATCTATTCAATTACCTAACTCTATAATTTAACCTTTTTTATAAGTAATACATTGGATATTATTCTTAATAGGACTCAAATCTCATATCCTAATAAAAATTTTATTTTAATACAATTATATTCCTATTCCTAATTGTATTCCTAAAGAAAAACAATTCTACATAAAAACAATTTAGGAAAACCCATATTCTAATGCAATACTAATTTGGTTGAATTTGACTCCACAATGTGAACAATTATTTACTTTTAATATTGTTTGTATTCTGACTTTTGCTTGATTGCATAATCGTAATCCTTTCACTTTCAATATTCGACTTGATTTTTAAAGTAATGAAAGATTAGAAGATAAAGGTCAGGGAAGGATATTAGGACTTGGAATTTGAGCTGCTTATTGAAGATAGAATTCTATGCCATATGAACTCTTTTATGCAACTATGTATACTAAAATCCTGGTAGAAGTCAGTTGAATTGTATAACATGAGATTGTTGAAATCAATAGAATGATCTTATAAAGCAAATATGAAATTAAAGATACAAACAAGTTACTTATTTGCTCATGCAAGATACATTTTCTTGATCTTGATTTCTGCCTCTTAATTCTTTACAATCCAATTCTTTATTGTCAAGAGTCTCTTTAGTCACATAAGCTTTAGGTTCCCTTCATTTGTAATCTCTCTTATCGTTCTGTCTAACATCAGTAGGATATTGTTGTCTCTAAGATTGTGTATACAATTTGGCTTCGTATATCTGTATGTGAAGTTCTTGGTAGTGATTGAAGTGACCCGTTGCAGAAGATATGGGAAAACTAACTTTAATGCACTAATTTTATCTTAATTGTTCATTTAAGGTTTTTGCCAATTCTGTTAGATATTTCTATTGTAATGAAAAAAGATACTTTAAAAATATTAATGATGCTCAACCATACATATGTTCAATTCAAAGCTTAAAGCTCAACCTTATATATATGTTCAATTCAAGGCTTAAAGCTCAACCTTATATATATGTTCAATTCAAAGCTTAAATATGTCCTTCTTGTTTTATGGATAATTCCAATTTGAAATTGATGTTTTAATTGAGGAAGAAGTATAGTGGTTTGTTAGATATAAGATATGGATTATTTTCTGTTCTTTTTTTCACATTGCTTTAAAAAGAAAAGGAGCTTGTTATAATGTGCACTTAACTGGTTGGAATAAATTGTTTTCACTTTATGATGCAGTTGGACATTGCAAGTTGTGTTCTCAAAACTTCATTCTCATTGGTGACAAGAGAATTTACTAAGTTGTAAAGATACAAGCTTGGGTGAACTTTCAAGATAACATCAATTCAGGTATGATTATTTGTGATCTTTCTATTTCATTTGTTTAGTTTTTTAATTGATTGTATTGAAATTTTAGCTATATTCTTTCACTTTCAATTATTTCAATTTGCATCCAAGAAAAAGAAAGATTAGAATTTAGAAGATCTAGAATTGGGAAAATATCAAGAGTACTTTTGAATATTATGTGGAAGTAATTAACTTCACTAGCTGTTTGTCCGACTTGTTAAAGGTAGTTGGAAGTCACTATTGATTTTATGAAGCAATAGAATGAAAACTAAGATACAAATAAGTTATTTATGAAATATGCATTTCTTTTATTTATTTATGAATTAATTTTATGAAGATCTTGAATCCTTTATTATTTTTTTCCTGGTCTTTCATTCTTGAATAAAAATTGAAAACGGTAATTTACGATATTGTTTGTTTTCAAGCCTTATGTTTCCTCCATTTAGCTCTTATTGAAGATAGAATTCTACACCACATTTATTATGCAATTATATTACTAAGAATCCTGTTTGAAGTTGGTTGAATTTTACAATGTGAGATTGTCGAAATCATTAGAACAATCTTACGAAAGAATATGAAATTAAAGATACAAGCGAATTATTAGTTGAATCCCGCTCCATACTACCACAATGGCACACAAGACCTTATCCTAGGAGGCACCATCAATACCTCGGGTCCTTGCACATAAGTCTGTACAATCCAATACTTTATTGTCAAACATCTATTGACTTGTCACGTAACCTTTATGCTTCCGTAACCTTTATGCTCCCTTGATTCGTTATCTCTAATATTATTCTATTTTACTATAGATTAGCAGGATTGTTCTCTAAGACTCTGGGCAAATTTGGCTTCACATATCTGTAAGTGATAGTCAAGTAAAGTTCTCGGTAGTGATCAAGGATATCTCCTTGAAGAAGGTATGGAAAACTAACTTCAATGCTATAGTTTTGTCCTGATTCTTCATTTGCTGTATTTGCCCTTCTGTTAGATATTTTTATTGTGATGAAAAAAATTACTTAAAATATCAATAAAGCTCAACCATATCTTCAATTCAAAGCTTAAATCTGTGATTCTTTTTTGTCCTTTTTGTGTTATGGATTATTCAAATTAGAAATTGAAGTTTGATTTGAGGCACAAGTATAGTGGTTTCTTTGTTAAGGGAACATATGGATTAATTCTCTTAATTCCTTTGATCACATAGCTTGTAAATTATCATAGGGATAAAGATAAGAGCTTGTTATAATGTGCACTTGTCTACTTGGAATAAAGTGTTTTTACTTTTATCATGAAGTTGGACGATGCAAGTTGTGTTCTCAAATCTTCATGCCCATTGGTGACTAGAGACTTTATGAAGTTGTAAAGATATGATTGAGCTGGCTTGCACTTCTAGGATAACATCAATTCAGGTATAATTATTTATGATCTTTCAACTTCATTTTTTACAATCTGTTAGTTATTTTTACCACATTCCTTTCACTTTCTATAATTTCAATTTGCTTCCAAGAAAAGAAAGGTTAGAAGATTAAGAATTGGGAAAATATCAGAGACTTTTGAATATTATGTGGAAGTAATTTTACCTTTCTATCTGATACTCTGATTAGTTAAAGATAGTTGAAGTCACAGTTGATTTTTTGAAGCTTCTGCATTTTTTTTAATTTTTTATAATAAAGATACTGAATCCTCTGTTACTCTTATTTTCCTTTTTTTTTTTTTTTTCGTGCTTGAACAAAAATTGAAAAGGCTATTATATTTTTTGTTTTGTGTTGAAGCCTTGTGTGCGGGATATTAATTACTATCTAAACTTATGTGGCATCTTTAAGAGTTAGTTCAAGTGAAGTTCTGGGCATTGAATGAGAAGATTCCTTCACTAAAGGTACGAAAGCTATTTTTATGAATTAATTATCTTATATATTATTCAGACTTCAATTAGGATGTTCAGTTGATTTGTCTGCTGTGATGAAAAATATTAAAAAGGAAATCTAATCACACCCTCAGTTCGCATATTATCATAGTACGTAGGGGCCAAGGTAGTTAGACTGTAGCCAAGAATGGTTGGATTTGGACTCAGGAGGCCAGTGATCTGGCCAACCCGGCCGCTGGCCAAGCCCAACCACCATCCACCCCTACTCTTTTCTATGTTATACACCTTCACACCTCTATACCACCACCATGTTAAACATTATGCCCACCACCACTTTTCTTTTGTTAATTTGTTATTGTTGAGTTATTTCAAAGTATTTGTATTTGTGTTAAAGATTGACTATCAACTGTTAAGTTTTGGATGTTAAAGATTTGTTCATGCATAAAGAAAATGAAAGTTAAAATTGTATTTGCCCAGAAAGTCGTTTGTCACTAGTTAGTCTGCTAGAATTTTTAGTGATTTTGTCACTAATTGATTGTGTTTTGCTGGATTATGTTCTCTTCACAACTGAATTCAGTTTTACCTGTCCATGGCAACATTGGTCCTTCTGGTTCTTGGTTTCTAATTGGTAAATAAAAAATCTGAGTCAACCCATAAACGTAAGAAAATCTAACCATTGTTGGGGTAACAAAGTAATTCATAAAAAATTGAATTGGTTACTGTGGTTTAAATCTTCAATTCCTACAGCTCTGGTTTGCTTAGTTCTGAGAGCCTTTGTTTTATGACACAACAAAACGTGTTTCCAACCTTTCCAATTAATTAAATGGACTGTTGATTTGATTTGATATTTCACTGATTTGAGTTATCTTAATAAAAGCACCCAGTTAAATTAAGTGACTCAATTATATAAAATTAATTTTCTAATGGATTAGACTTATATGTACTTTATAAGAACTTGTCATACCTGTTTTCTATGTATAGTAACAATTAAAACTTTAAAATTTGATTTTTATTGTACATATTTTTGTTTTCAACACATAATTAGTTAATTAAAAGAAAATAAAAGAAAGCTAAAATTTTGTTGGGAATTGATCGGAAAATTATTTTAGAACTTTTTTGATGTTTCAATGTTTATATACATGCATAAATATCTTACATTGTTTTTCTACTCTCACCATGTTATACACAACTCTAATGCAACAACCAAACTTTATTATGTTAGTATTAATTTTATAAATCATACAATCTAAAATATCATTTTTTTTAATATTAATTTATCAATTCTTTATTGATGAATCTTGATAATTGAAATAAAAAATTAGAAAGAAATCTTTATTCAATTTTAGAATCATGGATATTCTTAAAAGATAAGAAAATTATTTTTATTTTCCATGTTAATTATATGATCATCTTAGCATTATATGATTTAATTGTATCATAACCATTTTTACATTGTTTTCTTAAATACTTTTTACTTCTAAATACAGGTGATTAAAGCTAGGTGGTTGTTCTTTTTAATTACTTTGTTATCCAAAGGCTGCACTACACAAACCGTGCATCTGTAGTCGTGCAAGGTACTTCAAATTATTTCTTACATTAATCTTGTTTAATCCGTGTTGGCTTTATAATTGCTATGGTTATTTCATTCATCCTAATCAAATTTTTGTATCAAATAGGCTGGATTGCTGGAAATGGAATCAGAAATCTTGAACTGTATTTTGTCAAAGATTGGAGATTATTTGCTGGATGCCACTGTACGTCAAATTGGTTACATATATCACTTCAAAACTAACATTGAAGATCTGAAGGAAAAAGATGAAAGTTTGAGATCCTTAAAAGATTCGGTGCAACACGATGTTGAAATTGCCATAAGAAATACTGAAGAGATCAAGAACGATGTGAAAAAATGGCTATCGGATGCGGACAATGTCATGGCGGATGTTGAGAAGTTGGAAGAAGAAATACAAGTAAATAAGACATGTCTATATGGATGGTGTCCTAACTGGTTTTGGCAATATAAAATTAGTAAGAAAGCAGCAAAAAAGACAAAGATTATGTTGGAGTTAGAGCATAGTAAAAGATTTGATAGAGTGTCCCAACATCGGGTTGCTCTACCAGGCATAGATGTCTTTGCTCCTAAAGATTTTATGCCTTTCGACTCAACAAAAGCCACTCTTGATCAGATTGTGGAGGCACTAAAAGATGATAAGACTAATGCGGTTGGATTGTATGGGATGGGCGGGGTGGGTAAAACAACCTTGGCAAAAGTAGTAGCTAAAAGGGTCATAGACGGAAATTTATTTGATAAGGTTGTGATGGCTGTTGTATCCCAGACTCCTAACGCAATAAATATCCAAGGTCAGATAGCAGACTCGTTAAATTTTGAATTAAAGGAGGAAAGTGAGCAAGGAAGAGCACGGCGATTGTATTTCAGATTGAAGGAAGAGAAGAGGATACTCATAATCTTGGATGATGTTTGGGCAAAACTTGACTTGACAACAATAGGAATTCCCTTTGCTGATGATCAAAAGGGTTGCAAGATCTTTCTAACCACTCGTAGACTACATGTATGTCTTGCCATGAGTTGTCAACATCAAATTCCACTAAATGTTCTCAATGAAAAAGAAGGGTTGAGTTTACTTAAAAGTCATGCAGGTATAAGTGATGAGTCTCCCACCTTGAATGATGTGGCTATTAAAGTTGCTGGAGAATGCAAAGGTTTGCCTTTAGCAATTGTATCAATTGGGAGTGCTCTAAGAGAAAAAGCTATCGGTGAATGGAAAGCAGCGCTTCAGAAGATAAAAAAGTCAAAACTTAATGTTATAGAGAATGTTGATACAGATGTTTATGCTTGTCTTCAATTGAGTTATGATTATTTGAAGAGCGAGGAGATCAAGTTTTATTTCTTATTGTGTTCGCTGTTTCCTGAAGACCATAAAATTGATTTGGAGGAATTGGTAAGATATGGAATGGGGTTAGGTTTGAATCCAGATGCTGACTCAATTGAAGACTCAAGGGGCGAACTGCGTGTAATGGTTGATAACCTCAAAGCTTCTTGTTTGTTATTAGATACTGGTGAAAAAGATTTTATTAAAATGCATGATGTGGTTCGTGATTTTGCCTTATGGAAGGCATCCAAGCAGAACCATGCATTCTTTGTTAAAGATGGCATAAGCGAGTGGCCAACAGCAGAGAGCCAGGAACAATACATGGCAATCAATTTGGTAGCAATGGAATTTCCTGATGGTTTGGTATATCCAAATCTCAAAATTTTGCAGTTGAAAGCAGCGAAATGTGCATTTCACTCCTCTACCACTGGGGAGTATTATGTTCCAGATTTCTTTCAAATAACCAATATTTCAGGTGCATTTTTTGAAGAGATGAAAGCACTGAAAGTTGTTACTCTAACTCATGTGCAGTTGTCAACGAAATCACTTCAATTCCTGACTAACCTTCGAACTCTGCATCTGATATATTGCAAACTGGAAGGCATTTCTTCCCTTGGAAAGCTGAAAAGGCTTGAGATTCTTAGTTTAGAAGGTTCTGTATTTGGCGAATTACCAGATGAACTAGGGGAACTTAGTCAATTAAGGTTGTTGAATTTGTTTGGCTGTATTAGCTTGAAAAGGATTCCCCCTAATGTGTTGCGGAGGTTATCTCATCTTGAAGAATTATACATAGGTAGTCAGAGTTATTGGTCATGGGCGGTTGAAGGGATGAATGCAGGAACAAGCAATGTCAGCCTGTCTGAGTTGAATTCACTACCCCGATTGACCCATCTATTACTGGAAATACATGATAAATGCCTCCCAAAGGACTTTGCTTTCTCTTCCGCATTGCAAAGTTATGAAATAAAAATGAATGCAGATATCGAATATCAAGTGGTTGGGGGAGGATTGCGTCACTGTATAACTAAAATATATATTGGGAAAAAAAAATTTCCCAAGTCAAGAATCTTGAACATCAATGATACAAAATTAACCAGATTTGCTGCATTTAAAGCATTGTATCCGACTTTGGAACATTTTAAATTGAAAGATATTGAAGACTGTGAAAATATTGTGCCCACCATTGATCCAATGGGCCTAGTTGAGTTGAAGTCTCTTCGGCTTCAATTTTGTAAGGAGTTGAAATGCATCGTAGATGCATCACTGCGGCAAGTGCCAGCCACTGCCTTCTCTAATTTGGTGGAATTATCTCTTGATAATTTGCCAGGTTTGAGAGAAATCTGCCATGATGGAAGGCCTCCGAAGGAGTTTCTGCAAAAATTGGAAAGTATACAAGTATTTGATTGTGATGATATGCACACTTTATTTCCGCCAATGTTGCTTCAAAGATTACATAAACTGAAAAAAGCATCTATCGGCAATTGCAATAAGCTAGAAGAAGTATTTGAACTTGAGGGGCTATGCCATGGTGGGGAAGAAATCCTTGTGTTGCTCTGAAGTTTAGCTGCGTTAACACTATTTGAGTTACCTCAATTAAGGTGTATATGGAAGGGGCCTGCCCACTATTTGAGGCTCAAAAGTCTTAAAAAGTTTGAAGTGAAACATTGCGATAGGTTGACATATCTCTTCTCATTGTCCCTTGCTCAAAGTCTGGTACAATTAGAAGAAGTCATTGTCGGGAATTGTGGGAGATTGGAGCATATCGTCTCAGAAGGAGAAGATAACAAGGGGGAGATAAATGTAGTTGCAGCAAATGGAAATGACATCCTTCTCCCTAGGCTAAGAAAATTTGGACTTGAAGACCTACCAAGCCTCATCGGCCTTTGTCCAAAAAATTATAAATCAACTTGCCCAGCAACTTTGGAAGAGTTAAAACTGTATGGATTTCTAAATGACGCGCCGCCTCTCATTGTTGAACTTGAAGACAATATGAAGACTGCACTTGAGGTATGCTTTTGTTTTATTTAAAATTTTTAACTTACTATTTGGGTTTGCATATAATATTGTGTAGTATAGTATTGTATTGCATTGTTTGGTAAAATATTGTATAGCATTATTTGGTAAAATATTGTATTGTACATATTTTTATAAAAAAATTAGATTTTTATTTAGAGTTAATATATATTTTTAATAATGAAGATTAATAAAAAAATTTATTAGACTCTTTAAATAAGTATTTAAAATGAAACCAATACATAACGTTTCTCTGTAACAAATTAAATATTAAATTAAAAATAAATTTAATATTTGTGAAGATATGAATATTGTTGATTAGGAAAACTAATATTTACTAGTATGACAAATATTATGTTGTTATTACGTAGCTTAATTCATGGTAATCACATCCCTAATTGTGTGTGATTACAGAATTAAGACATGATATATGTTTACCTTTTAGAGATTCTTATATTTGTATAAATTGACACTTTGTACAAAACATTAATATATGAAAAATACAAGAATCTTTTCTTTGGTCTTTACTCTTCTTTCTTAGGTAGTCTCTGGTAGATACTCTGCTCCTTTACCTTCTTCTTCTTCTTCTTTAGTTTCTGACAATATTTACTAAGAAAATATTGCAAATCATGCTGCAATTTTTTAAAATAAAATGATAACAATATTTAAAATATTATCTCGTGCTTAATAAAAACATAAATTATACAACATAAAAAACAGTTTTTAAAAATGTAGTGTTATCTAAACTTTACTAAATAAAATCTTGGTTTTATTTGTTATTCTAAAATGTGACTTAAATTTAACTAAATATCGTATTGTATTATGATATACTATACAATTTATTTAATATATTACAATGTCGCATGCAAAATATGACATTTGTACTTCATTTAAAGAAATGCAATGTGTAATAATAGTGCAATTCAAATTTCTGGGCTATTTTTTTCTGTTTATTTTTAAATTAAGAAGTTTGCAACCTCAACTGGGTTAAAAATCAAGTTTCATGGCTTCAATGTTTGATTTAATTAGTCAATTAAGTTTCATAATTTTTCACTGAGTTTCAATTAATAATTATAAATATTTTAACCATAATTCAATCACTTGAATTGGACAATTGCTCTAAGCATAAAAGATAGCCATTATTATTATACATATAAAGTTGTCATTGCATTTTCTTTGCTATAAATTAGCTAACCATTATATCTTCTGTATCAACTCTAATATATTTTACTAATGAGTTGTTTATTTATATTCTCCAGAAATTACGAGTGCTCATGTTGAAAGGTAACAACTTACAGTTTTGTAACACAGTTCTTGGTGTGCTGAGATTTGGTCTACCAAATTTGGAAATATTAAGTATTGAGTTTTGTGAAGTAGAAGTGGTATTTCAACTTGAAGGTCTTACTGTTGATGGACATGGACAACATAAATTTCTACTCCCAAATTTGAAGAAAGTGGAATTAAATTTTCTAAATAATCTAGAAAGTCTATGTAAGGGCCCCATTCATGTTTTAGGCCTTCAAAATCTTACCACTTTAAAGATATGTACTTGTAGTCTGAAACATATCTTCTCACTTACTCTTGCTCAAAATATGTTGCAATTGAAATATCTAAAGATTGAGCATTGTAAAGAATTGGAGCAAATCTTGGTTGTTGATGATGAAACCCTATTGAAAAATAAGGATCATCTATTCTTTCCAAATCTCTTTCAAATAATAGTGGTAAGTTGCCACAAACTGAAATGTGTCTTTCCTATCAACTTACTCCAAGGTCTTCAACAACTGAAATATCTGGAGATTGAGAATTGTTATGGATTGGAGCAAATCTTGGTTGTTGATGATGAAAATTTATTGAATAATAAGGATCATCTATTCTTTCCAAATCTCTTTGAAATAAAGGTGGACGGTTGCCACAAATTGAAATGTGTCTTTCCTATCAACATAGGCCGACATCTTCAACAACTGCAAGTGATGAAGGTTCGATGGGCTGATCAACTAGAAGAAGTATTTGGACATACAAAGAGAGGTGACCTCATAAATGAAGAAGAAATCATGTTACCTCAACTTCAAGAATTGTCACTCTATCGTTTACCAAACCTCACCAACTTCTGCTCTGTGGGTTACCACTTCATATTTCCGTCTCTTAAAAGTTTGTCAGTTGAGAATTGTCCCAAGATCAGTACAAGATTTTCCTATGCCCAAAATAACCAAACTGTGCATGCCGAAGCAAAGGTACTTGCAAGTCTTCACACCATCAAATCTATATATTGTCTTATGTTGATATAGGTAAACAGTAATATCAAGAATTTACTAAGATACTAAACAGTATTTTGCTGATTTTGCCATTAAGGTGGACCAGAATCATTATTATATTCGTGTTTGTTTCTTGTATTTAGAATAATAACATGATAATTAAATTAACTTTAATATTTTCATTTGTGCAGGCATCCAAAACAGGCAAAGAAGATGGAAGTGAAGAATTCCCTGCAAAGATCGTTGTGACTACATGGAGCCGTTTTAAATTCAATGACATATTACCGCCATACAAAGAACAATGATAAGGGAAGTGTCAAAGAGAAGAAAGAAGAAAAAACAAAAGGTAACTCAAAAACATTCTCATAAATCATAATTGTTAATTGTTAGCAAAGTAATGTAGCCACAGTTTAATTTTTCTCTTTTTATTGTTCTTCTTGTAGCTTCTAATGGTTATCAGTAACACTAGACCGCTCAATCTTAGTTATAAGATACGATTGTATCATTTTCATGGACCATATGTTCAAGTTCAAAGCAGAGACCACAGCAGGAGGCTTTGTAAAAGGTAAATAAGCTGTATAAATCTTTCTCAAACAATCAAACACATATTTCATATATCAGCAAGTGATTTATTGACCGAATTTCTCATGAATTTGCAGTTCCTAACCCCTCCAAATCCAAAGAAGAAAGGGGCTTGTTTCAAGGCAAGAAAAATCCAACTCTCTTCAATTCCTACGTTTGGATATGTTATTATGATATGCTGCATTGTGTAAAGAAGGCTATGGTTCTGACATCTCTTCACGATTTCATGTGTTTTTATAGAATGAAGTGTTGTCCTTCATTTCACTTGATTATGTTTTTGATACTCATTAATATTTTTTATTTCAAGGCCACATTGAAGCATGTCTTAAGAAAAAATTTGAAGTCTTGATTCACTTCAAATCATCATAACCGGCAACCGCATTGTATATTACTTTTTCTTGCTGACCATTTTTTTTCTTCTAACTTAGACTTCAACTCCATGAATCAGAGAATTTAGGAACTTTTCTGTTTTTTTTTTTTCTTTTACTAAATTCTTACATGCAGAGTTGATATATCAGCTGGTGATTCTACAAGTTTTATTATTTCTACAAGTTTCTTTTCGGTTTATGAGGAAACTGAGAAATTAATACTATTATTGAAATGAAATCACACCTTTCCTACAAATTCTTACCAGTCAAGATGGACCATTTTAAAGACAAATTTTGGAAATATAAATGACATATAATAAAAGTAGTCTTCTTGCTTTATATGAGATTGTATTAAAGTCAATAGACTTATCAGGGCTTTTAATCTTTTTTATATCCTTTTATTGCCTCCTGTGGCAAGGAAATTAATAATAATAAAAATTTAAATAAATAAACCTTTTAATCATTTTAGAAACTAGATCAAACAAAGAGGTAGCACAGAGTACATGTCAAAACTGATAATTAATTATGAATGAGTAAATGACACTGTCCCACCCAAGGTTTGCCTTAATGACCCTTTCCCACCCAAAAAGTTTCATAATACCAAATTACCACCCACAACATATTTCTGTCAAAAAATTTAGTTATAAGGAAGGGTAAGATGGTCAAAAGTCATTTATTATTAAGGGCAGATGGTCATTTTATTATTAAATTAAAAATTGAAGTGGTGGGCTAAGGCATTGACATGTGTCCAGGGTAGTTGAACTTAGAAATAAAGGACAGTTTATTAAAAGGCCATTTCAAGTTTGCATTTAATTAAAAGGCTATCAAGTTTTAAAGTGTTAACTCAATAGCCATATTATTGATTAAGGGTAATTAGTGCTTAATTATGATTAATGAAGTATTATGTAATCTTTTCAAAATTATACTATATTCCCACAAACCCGAAATTATTGCAAACAAACCCAAACACCTTCCCACCATTAACGCATCTCTACCTCTGCATCTTCTTCTCTTCTTCTTAGCTTCGTCTACATCTTCTTCTTCCTCTGCATTTTCTTCTTCTTCTTCCTCCTTCCTCTACATCTTCTTCTTCCTCATTCCTCTATATCTTCTTGTTCCTCCGCCATTAACACTTTATTCCTCCTCCACCACTAACATCTTCTCCGCCAAAGATCCCCCTCCTCCTCCTCTTGACATTTCCTCTAAGTATGTGTATCTCCTTTTTACATTTTATATTTAGATTTACAAAAATTTAATAATGGATGGGGTTTGGGTTATGATTTTGATTTAGTTGTTCAGGTTGTTGGGTTGTGTTTGATGTAATGCAAGTTGAAATGAGTGAAATTTGTTGAAAATTTATTCTGGGTATGTGTTCTCTGGGTATGATGGAATCGATTGTAGGTGGAAATGACTGAAAATGTGTTCTGGGTATGATCGATCGCTTAAGCGATCTGGTGTATCGCTTAAGCAATCTGGTAATGCAGCAGATAGATCGCTTAAGCGATCAGTTATGCAGCAGATAGATTGCTTAAGCGATCCGGGTAAAAGTGCGTGTATAGGAGCAAATCGCTTAAGCTATCGATGGCCGACATAAGATCGCTTAAGCGATCAAGAATGGCATAAGATCGCTTAAGCGATACAGGAGACCATATAAGCGACTGTGCAGATTCTTTTTAAAATATTTGAACCCTTAGTACCTCATTTAAGAATTTTTTTTTCTTGCATTACAGATAGTTGGCTATTATTACACATGGGACAAGTTGTTTTGGATGTTGAATATTTTGGTGAGTGGGTGGAGGAAGGATGTAGCTAGCAGTGGATTGGGAAGAGCAAAGAAGGTATACCAATTGCTGTGAGCACGAGGTTAGTTTTGATGAGTTGATTGATGAAATAATTAGAAGAGTAATTTGAGTTGCTTGCATAGTGATATAGTTGTAAAGTATGTTTTAAGCAGAGTTCTTGAACATTATAAGGTACCTCCTGTTATATTAAAGTCGGATGAAAGTGTGAAGTTATATATGATTGATGTGGCCGATAATGGTTCGAGGCTGATTTTAAGGGTTTCTCTTGTAGAAAAACCGTTCGAAGTTGGTTCAAAGGAAGGGGATAACGAGGAAGTAGGCAGAGATTTGCCTGGTTTTAATTTGAACTACGAGGCCATTGATTTGTTAGTTAAAAAATCAAGAGTAGATGGTGAATTGGGTAATGAGGAGGACACTGTAGAAGAGGTTGGTGATGGGGGGCAGAGTGAAAATGTTGAGGAGGAGGACCTCGCAGATGTTCCCACAGATGTAGAGATTCCTTTAAATACGACATTATGCGGTGCGTAATGTGAGGAAGAGAACATCATGGTCGTTTATATAGGTTCAGAGAGGGCAATTGGAGGTAGTAGTGAATCAGCTCATGTTTTTATGGATGAATCGGATTTGCACATAGGGTATTTATTTGACAACAAAGAGGAAGTGATGAGGAAGCTAAAACTTGTTGCTGTGAGAGGTAATTTTGAGTTCATCACCAAAAAGTCAAATTCATTCGGTGTAACGGTTGCATGTCGTGACCGAAAGTGCAAGTGGCAGATTTATTGTAGAAGGTTGGCAGAGTCGAAAAAATTTATGCTTAGCACATATACCCGTGAGCACACTTATGGTTTGGGACATTTTTCAGGTGAGCATCAACAAGCGTCCGTTGATGTTATCGGACAATTTGTCAAAAGTCAGTTCGTTGAAGGGAAAGGTCCATCTCCTAAAGACATTCAGAGACTTGTGCGCACAGAGTTGGGATGTGATATTAGTTACTGGAAATGCTAGAAAGGGAAACAATATGCACAAGATTTTGTGAGGGACACACCGGAGCACGGGTATGCAATATTAGAAGCGTATCGTTATATGCTTGAGTTGACAAACCAAGGTAGCAAGACGGCTTTGAAGTGGGACAGGAATATGATGTTTAAATATTTTTTTGTTGCTTACGCTTCGCTATAAGGGGTTTTGTAAACATGAGAAAGGTGTTGGTACGTTGATGGTTGCTTTTTGAGAGAAAGTATGGAGGTACATTGTTGGTGGCCAATGCGAGAGTGAGAATCACATATATCCCTGTTGCATGGTGTGGTTGACTATGAGAATGACGAGTCGTGGACTTGGTTTTTTCGGCGATTCACGTACGATAGTGCACTGACGAGTTGTGCATAATATCCGATAGGCACAACTCTATAAAGAAGGGGATTACCACTATTTACCGTCAAGCACATCACGGATTCTGTATGAGGCACCTTGGTGAGAACATAAAACAAAAGTTTAAGTGTGCTGGCCTCCTTCATACATACTACATGGCAGCAAAAGCTTATTGGGTTGATGCGTTCGAGAAGCAGTTCCAGGAAATCCGAATCAAGGATGATAGAGTTGCTAAGTATCTTGAGCATGACGTTGGTTTCGAGCGATGGAGTAGAGCTTACTTTCCTGGAAGAAGGTTTGATGTCATGACCACGAACATAGCCGAGTCCATAAATTCGAAGTTGTTAATAGAAAGAGAGTTTCCAATAGTTGCACTTTTTGATGCAATCCAAAGGACACTGTCGCGGTGGTTCCATGAGCATCGTACGGAGTTAGATAATTTTACTACAACCCTTGTTCCGTCAGCTAAAAAATTATTGCGAGAACGTATGGAACTATCAAATGCACTGTTTGCCTATCCTCTTAATGCTCAAGAGTTCACTGTGCGTGGCTATGGTCCGGATGCTCTAGTTAACCTTGTTAGAAAAACTTGCACTGTAAAGTGTTTGACATTCAACGTTTACCTTGTCCTCATGCACTAGCAAAGATTGAAACACCAACTAAGCCGATTTTGGTTCAAGAATTTACATGGAACTTTGCTCCCCTCTCTATATGATAGATCACTACATGCTAGCTTATTCAGAAACGATATATCCGGTGCCTCTAGAAGAGCAGTGGGTGGTGCCGCCAGAGGTGGCTAACATTATCATCCACTCGCCATTCAAGAAGACAAAGAAAGGGGAGAAAAAAAGTTAAGCGTATTCCATCAGCCTTTGAGGTTCCCCTAAGATGAACAAGTGCTCAATTTGCAAGCAACCTGGCCACAAGAGAAGCGGTTGCCAAAAGCAATCACATGCATCCGTAAAATTAGGTTCAAGAAGGATGAAATTCAGGGAGTTGCCAAGGCCAACTGTTGATGAGTTATTGTTTTCAATTATTGATGTTATAAATTTTATTGTTACCTTTAATAAATCATTCTTTATATTTCTTGTTACATGGCCTAAATATTTGTTGTTGATTTTAGTTTGGAATTAGGTTGTCAAATTGAGGAGAAAGTATGGAATTAATACGTGTTGGTAATTTTAGTTTGTCAAAATTCAGGAGAAAAGCAGGAAAAATATATATTGCCAATGATCGCTTAAGCGACAAAGGGTTTTTCAAACAGGATCGCTTAAGTGATATCACGGATCGCTTAGGCGATCGTGCCCCACGGCGAGATGATTACGCCAGGGGGCACGATCGCCTAAGTGATCTGTGATATCGCTTAAGCGACCAAGACAAAAAGACAAGAATCGCTAAGCGATATCTTCGGATCGCTTAAGCGATTCATGATCGCTTAATCGACAAAGACAAAAGAGAAGAATCGCTTAAGCGATATATAGGATCGCTTGCGATCATGCACTGAAGCATTTGATTCGCCAATCACATGATCGCTTTAATCGACCAAGTAAAAAAAGAAAAGAATCGTTTAAGTGATATATAAGATCGCTTAAGCGTTTTATTACGATCGATTAATCGACCAACGAAGATTTGACAAATACACCCCCACCTACCCAACTTCCCAGATTCTGGCCACCACCGCTGGAAACCTACCGAGAAAGGGTGTTACGACGCATTGCGGTCGAATCAGGCTGATAGGGCATCGATATGGCCTTTTCCGCCAGATCGACCTACGATGTGGTCCGAAAAGGCCAGATCACAGCCATATCTGGCCATCGACGGACGAAAAAGGCGACATCCGGCCGTCTACGATGGCCAAAGATATGGTCGTTGTTTTCGATCAATGATGCCCAAGATTCGGCCGTCATTGACCGTCAACGTCAGCCATTTCATTTGAAAGTCGATGATGGCCCGATGTGGCCTTTTCCGGCCAGATCCACAAGGTGGATCCGGGCTGGAAAATGTCACATCTGGTGGTTAATTGAAACCACTTTCGATCGCTTGTAGCCAGTCGGTGGTGTCGAAGTCAGGGAAGTTTGGTGGGTGAGGGTGTTTTTGTTACTTTTGAAACTTTTTCAAAGCGGTATTAATGAAATTAATTCAGTTAATGGGTCTAAAATTTATTAAAAAAATACTAATATTTGCTAAATAATTAAACAAAGAAATATTATGGGAATAGGATTTATAATATTTATACGAATATTCAACTAAACGCACCCTTTATGTTCTGAACATAGACGAATCATAAACCCTATATGTTTAGCATAGACGTAAACATTCTACAATTTATATGTTTCATACTGACGTAAAAGAACTAAATATAAATATAATAACGGTCATAGTCCACAAAGACGAATCGTAAACCCTATATGTTTAGCATAGACATAAACATTCTACACTTTATATGTTTCATACTGACATAAAAGAATATATGTTTAATATAAATATAATAATGGTCATAGTCCACAAAGACGAATCGTAAATCCTATATGTTTAGCATAGACATATTCTACACTTTATATGTTTCATATTGACGTAAAGGAACTATATGTTTAATATAAATATAATAACGGTCATAGTCCACAAAGACGAATCGTAAACCTTATATGTTTAGCATAGACGTAAACATTCTATACTTTATATGTTTCATACTGGCGTAAAAGAACTATATGTTTAATATAAATATAATAACGGTCATAGTCCACAAAGACGAATCATAAACCCTATATGTTTAGCATAGACGTAAACATTCTACACTTTATATGTTTCATACTGAAGTAAAAGAACTATATGTTTAATATAAATATAATAACAATCATAGTCCACAAAGACGAATCGTAAACCCTATATGTTTAGCATAGACGTAAACATTCTACACTTTATATGTTCATACTGACATAAAGGAACTATATGTTTAATATAAATATAATAACGGTCATAGTCCACAAAGATGAATCGTAAACCCTATATGTTTAGAATAGACGTAAACATTCTATACTTTATATGTTTCATATTGACGTAAAAGAACTATATGTTTAATATAAATATAATAATGGTCATAGTCCACAAAGACGAATTGTAAACCCTATATGTTTAGCATAGACGTAAACATTCTACACTTTATATGTTTCATACTAACGTAAAAGAACTATATGTTTAATATAAATATAATAATGGTCATAGTCCACAAAGACGAATCGTAAACCCTATATGTTTAGTATAGACGTAAACATTCTACACTTTATATGTTTCATACTGGCGTAAAAGAACTATATGTTTAATATAAATATAATAACGGTCATAGTCCACTGAACGAATCGTAAACCCTATATGTTTAGCCCTAATGAATTTCGATTAAGCGAGGTGAATAGTTAGTGGGGCTTGTTTTGAGAAATTTCAAATTTTAAAAACTTTTATTATGTCTATTTGGCCCAAATATGTTTTAATCCTTTCATTTTAATCCATTTTACGTGTTTAGTTAGCAGGTGGGGATTCCTCGGGCTTGGCGCATGTTTATCTCTTCCAAGGCATGGTAAAATCCCCTGTATCTCAGATAGATGATCGCTTAAGCGATCCTCCGCGGGTATCGCAGATTTAAGATGATGCTATCTTCCAAGGCAGAGGGGTAAAACCGCTCGCATCTATAATCACTTAAGCGATCCTATTGTATCGCTTAAGCGATTTAAGATCGCTTAAGCGATTCTTCTTAGGCGTAAAATACGCGGATCTATAATCATAAGCGATCCTATTGTATCGCTTAAGCGATTCCTCGCATTTACTCTTGGTCGCTTAAGCGATTTAAGATCGCTTAAGCGATCTCTTCCGAGGCAGAATAAAATCTGCCCAGATCTATGATCGCTTAAGTGAGCCTCTTGTATCGCTTAAACGATTCCTCACTTTTACTCTTGGTCGCTTAAGCAATTTAAGATTGCTTAAGCGATCTCTTCCGAGGCCGAATAAAATCTGCCTAGGTTTATGTAACACCTGCTCTCTATGACTATTTTTATAATACATACTATGTTAATTATAGATATACATAACGTATGAAAAATAGTGGGCTCAAATTTTCTTTACTCATAAAATATAATTCTTTACAAATACAAAATACTATGTATTAAAAACTTTCTACTTAATACAAAATATTATAGCTGGTGGACAGTGGTGCCAATACTCTCCGCTCCTCGACGTCCATCCGATCAGCTGCTTCTATTTCCTACAAAACAGAGAAGAACAACGGGGTGAGCGCAACAAGGCTCAGTAAGTAAAACTTCTACTACTTGTTCCCGTAACTCACTTTTTGGTCCTTCCTTACTCTATCGTTCTTCTTTTTCTAATTATCACTGTTTTCTCTCTATTCTTATTCTCTTTTCTCCTTCTCTTATTCTTACTCACCATGAAGGAAAATCATGGTTCTCTCTCTTATTCCCATCATACTCACCATAAAGGAAAATCATGGTTCTCTTTCTTATTCTCGTCATACTCTCACTAACCATGGAAGAACTCATGGTGCATGCATATATGAGATGTACATGCAATGAATGCAAAAGAACTGCTTGTTTCTTTCTTCTACTCTTTATTCGTACTAACTCAAACTCTCTCATTCTTTCTCATACTCTCTCTCTTTCTATCTCATTCTTTCTCAAGCTTTCTCATTCTCTCCATTATCTCATTCCCATTCCTCATAATTCATTTATACTAACTCGCTCTTTGAATGTCACGGCCCCATCTTACAGGAGGCACGGCCGGGACTTCTCCCACTCTACGTGACTTCTACTGATTCTCTTTCTGTCTCTCTTTCTCATAACTCTTTTCTATTAACCTTCTATTGTAGGTCACGACCGCATCTTACCGGAGGCACGGTTGGGTACTCATCCCACTCTTCGTAACCCTACTCATTCTCTCTCATTACTCTTTCTCATGTTTACTCATTCTTCCTCACTTGCATGTCACGACCTCATCTTATTCACTGGAACTCAACCCGCTCTTTGTGACTTTACTCTTTTTCTCTTTCTGTTCTTTCTATTCCTTTGTTTCTCATTCTTACTCATTGGAATGTCACGACCTCATCTGATCGGAGGCATGGCTGGGCGCTACCACTCTACGTGACTTTTACTCATTTCTCTACCGATCGGATTTGGTCATACATGGATTCGGAACCCTTGGCCACGTGAGTGTATTCTCTCTCTCTCTGAATGTCACAGCCCCATCTTACCGGAGGCACGGCTGGAACCTCATGTTCCACTCTTCATGATGGTCACGGCCTCATCTTACCGGAGGCACGGCTGGGGATCACAAAGCACCCACTCTCGTGACTTTACTCATCACTCACGGGTTCCCCATCGCACAACCTACTCTATTATCTTCTGTAGCACTTTTCTCTCTTTTATTCGTTAGTGCTCAATCTCTCTCTCTTTCTCTTTACTATTAGAGTGTTCTCATTCTCTTTACTCTTAGAGTTGCTATTCTCAACATTCTCTACTCTTTCTTACTCAAACTATTACTCATAGTATAACTTATACTCAAAATACTCTTGCTCAAGCTAATACTCATCTCTTTCTCAAGCTAATACTCATAATATATCTTAACTCTTATAGTAGTCTATTCACAAAGCTCTTTCTCAAGCTATTTCTCAATGAATAACCAATGCCTAAGGATGGCTCATGCTCATTAATGCACTCAAGAAATGCCAACATGCAATGTTGCAAGAATTAAGGTTCATAACTCATTCTCATGCTTCTCTTAAGCATTTCATCAAACAACTCATGTGCATACAAAAACTCTACTTTATTGGAGAACTCTATTTCTCTCTTAGGCCATCCCAAAAAGGGAGGAAATTCTCTTGCATGATCTCATTCCCTGTCAAGGAAACACACTCCCAAACATCTACTCCAACCTCTTCCAATCTCAATCAAACTCAACTCATCATCATGCAAGTAGAACACTTCTCATAACTCAAATATATTCACAATCAACATAAATAACTACTCATATCATCTCAATCTCTACACAAGCATAATATAAACATGTATAAAGAAATCTCCACTCATTAGATTCCTTAAATCTCAACTTGAGTTGGATTTACTTACCTCATACTTGAGTAGTCTCCACTAAAGCTCTCTACTCTTGTTGGACCATAGCTTTCCCTTATTTCCTAAGCATAAACTTGGTAAGAACTTAACCCTTACATAAATAAAACTCATATCTAGAGTAGGGGTTCTTACCTCTTCTTGCTTGGGATCACTTCTTTGTCAAATTCCAACTCAACACTCTCACAAATCCCTTGGAAAATTGGTGAGAAATTGAGAGAAAATGAGGGATGAAGAAGGTGTGGAAATGGGTGAAATGAATGGGTTTAGAGAACTCAACCCTTATTAGCTCATAATAATACACTCTTTCCCATTTTGCCCTTACTCTTTCTTGAATTTTCCACCTTTATCCTTTAACTCTTTACAAACTCACCCCCATTTTACACTATTCTCCATGAAATTTCCTTACATTTTACTCCCCCTTTTCTTTTTCGCTAATTAGGGGTAGAAAGGTCATTTTACCCCCTATGGAGAAATCTCTAGAAACCTCAAGAAACTTTTTCATGCCGCCTGCCGCCTACTTCAAGAACTTTTCGTCACCGCATAAACATGCCGGAATCAACATTGCAAATTCGTGAGCCAACGTCGCCGCGGTGAAGCTTCTTGGTTTTATCCCTACCAAGGTCAAGCAACTCCAAAATCTGCCAAGTCTTGATCCATTCCATGGTAAACACTCAACCAAACCCAAAACATAAGCTCAACCAAGGGCCAACCAAACAACATGAACAATATACAAACTCATTTAGGAGCAATTCAGTAACTCTTTAGGCCATACCATAAACAATGGCTACGTATCTCAAGTGGGGTGTTACAGTTTATGATCGCTTAAGCGATTCCTCGCTTTTACTCTTGTTCACTTAAGCGATCTTCAAGCGTAATAAAATCTGCCCTGTATAGATGATCGCTAAGCGATCCTCTGTATCGCTTAAGCGATTCTTCGCTTTTACACTTGGTCGCTTTAGCGATTTAAGATCGCTTAAGCTATCTCTTCCGAGGCAGAATAAAATCTGCCCAAATCTATGATCGCTTAAGCGATCCTCTGGTATCTCTTATGCGATTCTTCGCTTTCAATCTTGGTCGCTTAAGCGAATTCAGATCGCTTAAGCGATCATTTGAGAAAAAATCTTGGTTGCTTAAGAGATATATGTGGTCGCTCATATATCGCTTAAGCGATCATGACAAAAAGAGAAGAATCCTACATTTCTCCCGTATTATGTAATAATCTGTCATTTATAACTCATTTTCCTCCTAAATACGAAAAGAATAAGCAGCAAAATGAAGTCATTTATATCAATCTAATCCATCACAGATCAAAATATAAGAGACATCAATGTAATTGAAAGTTTAAACTTAAAATCATTCATAATAGTGCCAAAAATGAATAAATCCTAGGCCACTTTGACAAGTTTTGGAATTCGGTATAATCACTGTCTGAGATCATTCTTTGGTACCATGCCTTGCTAGCAGCCTTGATTGCAGATGCTGCCACTTTGAGAAGTTTTCAAATTCGGTATAATCACCTGTCTGAGATCATTTCATGGTACCATGGCTTGCCGCCACCTTGATTGCGATGGCTCCTCCCGCCACCACCTTGATTGCAGATGCCTTACCCAGGGCACTACTCGATAGCCTCCCAAGCCAGTTTAAGGAGTTCCCTTTCATTGTTTACTAGCAACTTGCAAAATTATCTCGCACACCTGCAGCCACGTCATTTCTAAATAAAACACAAAAAAACAAAAAGTTTTTTAGGGCCAATTTGTTAAATGGAAAGTTGGGATGTCCGAGGAGTAAAATTTTCTCTCTTAGATGAGTAAAATTTTCTCTCTTCAAGAACCCAAGTTATGGAGTGCAAGATTGAAAAGTTCACTAAGTCCGTCTATTTCGGTAAAGTTGTATAAGCATGACCCCGCAAAGATCAGCACCACAACCCAAGTATCAACATCAACATCACATAAACTACAAAATTAAAAGTACAAGTTCCAAACCTTTTCATTGGGTTGTGGTCACTCAAAACGGATCCATTTCCCCATGGAAGCACTCAACAGCCCAAACGCTTCCCAAAAGATGGTCATTGTTTCGTCATTCAATCCGTCCATCGGGTTGTTGGTCATGTCGAACTGAATAAATTTCAGGGCATATGCCCCACAATCAACACTACAATAGGAAGATGACATTAGCATTAGAATCAGCTTATAGAACAATTCTATTATGTAAGTTAGTTTTATACAAAATTTACCTTGACCCATTTGTTAGGACGGGAACACGCTTGAGTGGCGACTTTCCTGTCAATGCTTCATCACTAAGGTGCTCAAACATCCCGCTCTCGAGTAACAGCCGTGGGAACAACATGGACAGTGGCTCCAACTCGGCCTCCAACAGCTTGTCTCGACAAATTGTTAGGTTACGCTCAAGGATCTTCAACCTCTCCTCTAAGAGCGCGATGACTACTATCTAGTGCATTTCCTTAACCAGGATGATGCAATAGACACTTTTAACCTTTGCCTAACTGTGACCATATTTGGGCCTGTCCCCCATTACATACTGCATTATCTTGTCATCAAACTTAAAATCATTAGGGACGTAGTCCAAGTCTTCTATGCCCGATCGTTTTCGCTTAGCTCCTTTTGCTACAAATGTACTAATGGCCTTTTTTCAATAAATTGCGATATGTCGATACCAGTGTTTGGCCAAAGGCCACATCGGTGATGGCATAATCGGGATACAGTAGATCACCATTACTGGTTTGTCGCAGCCTCATCAGTGCCAATACCTCATCGATGTGCTGCATTAAATAAAAACAACATGATAAGTATACAATACCTCATGGAAAACATAAGCAAGAATAAGGAAAATTAAGCGAAAATAACTCACCGAGTCGTGAAGCCAGTTGCCCATCGTCAAAATCTTTTCAAACAATCCTGAGAATAATCCCCGGTCTTACACTTTACAAGGGCATCACTTCCGGATTCATTGTAATAGGCATAAAAAGGTTTTTTCTTTTCCTCCTCTATTGGCCTATACAAATCGACAGTGGACTCTATTTTTGCTTGCCCGCTTCCTCCCACTTCCTCCATTTGTACATCCCCGCTTCCTTTGCCTCCCGCCTCAACCTCCTCCATTATAACTGCCCCACTTCCTCCAGAAACCTCTTTAACCCCCTCAATTTTGGCTTCTTCCTCAATTTGTTTCTTTGTTTTCCTCTTAATTCCACGTGTTAGTACTGTAAGGCGATTTCACAAACTCCGCACTTTCGGCTCTCTTTTCATTTTCAGCCCAGGTTGCACTTTAACCGTCTTCAATACTCCACCAACTTCCTCCCCGCACCCTACCAACTTCCTCCTCCACCCTAACAACTTTCTCTGCCACCTTATCCACTTTCTCCTCCACCCTTTTCAACTGCTCTTCCATCTTATCAAACAAACTCTTTATGAGGTCAACCACCTCACTCTTGACCCTCCCGACGCCTCCGAAAACAAGTACTTGTTGTATCGGTTTGCTGAGGCATACGAACCTCTTCCTCCCTCCCCTTCTCCTCCCTCCTACTTATTGCGGCTTCATCCTCCTCGGCGTCAACCACATTCTCAAGCAGTGGCCTTGCAACTGCCCTCACATATGTGACCCCTTGTACGTCCCGCGTCAGGCGGTCTATCCTTTCATCCCTTTGATCCTCCAGTGCTTGGAAAGATGTGATATAGTGCTGTTGCGCTTCACCCCCAGTAGCGGTGAGGAAGGGACGGACAACCCCCTACAATAAGAAACAAAATCAATCAGATTTAATCGACATTTTAAAGCAAGTGCATGTTCAAGCTTAATCCTTTAATCTTACCTAAGCTGATTGAATTTCAATCTCTATTTGCTCATAATCCAAATGGGTACACTTCTGGTCGTGCCGCCGCAACATCCTAGGAAATGTCTGTTGCACAACCGAAGCCCTAATCCTCCCCCCTGCCTTAGCTATGACAGGGATGGCCTCATACATCCAAGCCTACATTGTAAAAAAAACAGTCCATATCATAATTCAAACACATATATTAAAAAAAATATAACAAAAAGCTATTAATATTTACCCGCATTGCCCATGGGAAGCCAAACAAATTGTACGTCACGGTCTTTTCTTCTCAACCCATTGGGAGTGCTTTAACGCTGTCTTTTGCTTGAAGGGACTCCATGGTTCACTTAAATGATACCCGTCCCCACGGATAAGCATTAAAGAAGTTCAAGTTGCTTACAAACTTCACCCAATCAATATCAATGGCTTTTGTTGAGTCACTAGCCATTAGGATCGAATGTAAGAACAATACCAAACACAGTTTGAACGTCTCTGAATCGTTAAACTCACCATCTTTTAACCTGTCCTCTAATTCCTGTGCCTTAATAGACTTGTTCTCCGCCAAAACCTTGTTAGCCAACCTTTTGGCTCCCGTACTATCCGTTATTCTTTTTTCCTCAACCTCACCTGGCAATTCCCCACATCTTAAGCTAGTCACCAACGCATATTCTATCATCCCGAAACGTACTGGCTTTCCATCCACCATGAACCACATTTCGTGCTTTTTGTTGCTTTTTATTGAGTGCACAACATATAATGCACTCCCGACCCCCATAATGTCTTTTTCCATTTTGTGTCCATATCCCAAAAATGACTAAAGCAAGTCTCTTTGAATCTCCTTTCACCATTCCTCACTGTCCCTAAAATCCCCGTTATTCTCGTTAAAACATCCCAACTTGACCTCACTGTCACCCTCACAGAGTAGCGACGGTACCGTATCGCTTACAACCTCCAATCTCACACTCTATAGTTTACGCTCCGGAAAATCTAAACAATCGATATAAACAAAATATCAGCAAAAAAATTAAACCAAATCAAATATAAACAAAATACGCCTAAAAGAATCACTGCGATAGGCGATGATTCTCGCCTCATACAAGATCTCTTAAGCGATTTGAAATCGTTTAAGCGATACAAAGGATCGCTTAAAAGATTATAGATCGGGTAGATTTGGTTTTGCCTCGGAAGAGATCGCAAGCGACCAAGAGTAAAAGCAATTCATCACTTTTACTTCTTCGCTAAGCGATACGATCGCTTTAAGAGATCTTGTACGAGTAATCAACATCTGCTAGATCTAAGATCGCTTAAGCGATCGCTTATATCGCTAAGCGATTCATCGCTTTTACTCTTAAGCAATCCAAAATAGCTTGCGACCAAGAGTAAAAGTCATCAATCGCTTAAGTGACACAAAGGACCGCTTAAGCGATCTTAGGTCTCGGCAAGTACAGATACCTTTTCTTCGACGGCCTCCTCTTCTTTGGCGGCCTCCTTCTCCTCCTCTGAACTCTCGCAAGACTCCTCTTCTTGGCCTGAATTCCGCCCGACCTCCTCTTCCTCTTCGTAATCTGCTTTTGCTCCCATTCTCTCTTGTTGTGCCGCCGCGCTCTCGATGCCGGAACACCTTCACCGATCGGAGGATCCACGTGAGCCATTGAATCGTTATGCGGCCGGACTCTACGATTCGAAGAAGCGTTGGGTTTTCCTCCTCATTGTTAATGTCAGCCATAGTTTTAAGAAAGGAAGAAGCTTTAGGATTGAATTTGGGTGTGAAAATTTGCTGGAATGTGGACTGTTATCGCTAGAAATTGCACAGATGCGTTTAGGGATTGAAGATATCGATTTTTGCCTTAATTGGTTTCGATTAAGCGATTTGAATATTTGGGGCTCTTTTTCAATTTTCAAATTTTAAAAACTTTCATTAATTATATTTTGTCCTTATATGTTTTAATCTTTTCATTTTAACCCATTTTACATGTTTAATGGATCCTAACTGTGTCACGTCAACTTCTAAAAAAAAAAAATGTTAAACAGTTTCAAGGCCATTTTTTTAAATCCAAACTTGGGATGGCCGGTCAGCTAAATTTTCTCTAGAAATAAAAACAAAAGAAACGATGACTTTTGCGTTTTTTGGAAGCAGCGACTTTTGGGTTTTGGCTGATAGCTTCAACTGCATTTCGGTGATTGTTTATGGTGATCGGTGAGTGTTAATGACGAAGTAGAATGGTGGAGCGGACCTGTGGTTGGCGATTTTGGAGTTTTTCATTTACAGTGTTGACGATAAGGGTTTGGGGTTGTTATCAGAGGTTTTTTTCAACGAAGGACTTCTTTTTTGGGTGGACAACAAGTTCTTTGGTCAGTGATAGTTGGTCTACTAACTCACGGCTTTTGAAGTCATTCATCGTTGAGGTTGGTAATGATAGCGTTTGCGTTTACGAGTGGTTGAACTTGTGGAAGACTGGAGGTAGTCGTCTTTTCTTTCACCTTTGTTGGTTTTGTTTACTGTAGTTTGCATGGGGAAAAATGTTGTTTTTGTTTTGTTGCTTTCGTTTGCAAATGGGTTAGTGACAGGAAGATTTGTTTGTTATTTTCGTGTACATAGGGTTAGTGCTTTATGATTCTCATGGTACATTTTCAGGCTATTGCTGGTATGGGATCACAATCACAAAATGTTGTTCATGTCTCTGCTGCATTAAGAAATTTCACAATGTCTCAAAAGAAAAAAACTTCGGATGAGCTGGTGTAGGACAAGTGCCTTTGTTACACAGAAGATGGTAAAATAGGACTTGGTGTCAGGTCTTGCCTTGTTTTGCGGAGTTGGTTCCGCAATCTGGATGTTCCTTCCTATGAAGTGTGCAATGAAGCTATAATGAAGGTTGTATTCAAGTGTTTCTTTGCGGCTCTACTTTCTAGATCTGATTGATGTCTGTTTAGTGCAAAGTTTTGTTTTTATTTTTAATTTGATTAGTCCATATGATTGTTTTACCCAATTAGCTTTTATTCGATACCCTTAAAGCAAGTTTTTTCTAGGCTATTCTTGATCCTTTATAAAAAAAAATAATAATTAAGTTTGTAACGCTTCCAGCTAATATAGCTTTTATACAGGTCAGTTAGTTGGAGGTTAAGATATATTTAAAGATATGCTCAGATGCATAGTATCAAAGATAAAATGTAATATGAGGATCCTTTTGGCAGTATAATTTGCTTATCAAATGGAAAATTAGTAAATCACAATGCAAAATTGTTGTAGAGTGCAGACATGTATCATTATTTAAGTTGTATCGTTTGTTCCAAGCTGCACTTGTTTTGGTAGAGGTGAATTTGAGGTGATTCAGAGTGAAAAATGGCTTGTTTTTTATTTGCTTTGGCTAGAAATTTTTATGTGTAAAACTAGTAATTATTTGTATACTATTATATGTATTATAACTTTATAAGTTTGTGAAAATTCTGAGAGGAAGTTATTGAGTTAATTTGTTTCAGGTCATAACCCTTGGAGATCATCAAGGGTTTGGAGTATAGGAAGCACCAGAATTAAAGCCTCATTAACCATGTTTGTCACCCACAATAGATTGAATACTGATCATATTTTTTGCTCTATGTATATATTATTGATCATAGATTTATGATGGTGGCAAGTAAGGAGATTGAGACTGAATTGGCTTTGATATTTTTGAGTGAGAATTGTGACAATGACAATTAATTGGTTTTGATCATTTTTAATGAGATTTTTGACAATAACAATGAAGTGATTTTAACTCCATTTTGTGATTAAAACCTGCTTGTTTATTTACATAGATTGAAGATATTTGTATTGTATTGCCAATTGCTTTTTTTGGGTTTCAATTCAAGGAATTGTATTGTGATTTTCAAATCTGCACTCTTGCTGCATTTTAATTGATAAAATTCATTATATAAATGTGAGCTTATTTTGCATAAAACATAGGGACAAAATGGTAATATTAACTGCTTCAAAATTTTAAAATCTCAACAGTTACTGATTGATTTTTGGGGGAGTTTATTAAAAAGACATTTGAAGTTTACATTTAATTAAAAGGCTATCAGTTTTAAAATGTTAACTAAATAGGCATATTATTGATTAAGGGTAATTAGTGCTTAATTAAGATTAATGTAATCTTTTCAAAATTATACTATATTTCCACAAACCCGAAATTGTTGCAAATAAACCCAAAAACATTCTTCTTCCTCCCGCCATTAACGCATCTCTACCTCTGCATCTTCTTCTCTTCTTCTTGGCTTCGCTACATCTTCTTCTTCCTCGCATCTTCTTCTTCTTCCTTCCTTCCCCGTACATCTTCTTCTTCCTCATTCCTCTATATCTTCTTGTTCCTCCGCCATTAACACTTTCTTCTCCTCCACCATTAACATCTTCTCCGGCAAAGATCCCCCTCCTCCTCCTCCTGACATTTCGTCTAAGTATGTGTATCTCCTTTTTACATTTTATATTTAGATTTACAAAGATTTAATAATGGATGGGGTTTGGGTTATGATTTTGATTTAGTTGTTTAGGTTGTTGGGTTGTGTTTGATGTAATGCAACTTGAAAGGAGTGAAATTTGTTGAAAATTTGTTCTGGGTATTTATTTTCTTGGGTATGATGGATCGATTGTAGGTGGAGATGACTGAAAATGTATTCTAGGTACGATGGATCGCTTAAGCGATCTGGTGTATCGCTTAAGCGATCCGGTAGGTCTAGTAATGCAGCAGATAGATCGCTTAAGCGATCAGGTATGTGGCATATGATCGGTTAAGCGATCTGGTTAAAGTCTGTTAGTGGGAGCCGATCGCTTAAGCGATCAAGAATGGCATAAGATCGCTTAGCGATCATGGTTGTTTATACCGGATCGCTTGCGATCAAGTGTATCGCTTAAGCGATCCAAGATAAATAACCATGATCCCTTAAGCGATACATCGCACCAAATATGCGAATGTGCGTATTCTTTTTAAAATATTTGAACCCTTAGTACAAAGATTTAAGAATATTGTTTTTCTTGCATTACAGGTAGTTGGCTATTATTATACATGGGAAAAGTTGTTTTGGGTGTTGAATATTTTGGTGAGTGGGTGGAGGAAGAAAGTAGGTGGAAGTGGATTGGGAAGAGCAAAGAAGTTATACCAATTGCTGTGAGCACAGAGGTTAGTTTTGATGAGTTGATTGATGAAATAATTAGAAGAGGTAATTTGAGTTGCTCGCGTAGTGATATAGTTGTGAAGTATATTTTAAGCAGAGCTCCTGAAAATTATAAGGTACCTCCTGCTGTATTAAAGTCGGATGAAAGTGTGAAGTTATATATGATTGATATGGCCGATAGTGGTTCGAGGCCGATTTTAAGGGTTTCTTATGTAGAAAAACCGTTGGACATTGGTTCCAAGGAAGGGGATAACGAGGATGTAGGCGGAGATTTGCCTGGTTTTAATTTGAACTACGAGGCCATTGATTTGTTAGCTGAAAAATCAAGAGTAGACGGTGAATTGGGTGGTGAGGAGGACACTATAGAAGAGGTTGGTGATGGGGGCAGAATGAAAATGTTGAGGAGGAGTACCCCGTAGATGTTCCCCACGATGTAGAGATTCCTTTAAATACGATTATGCGAAGGCGTACATTGTGAGGAAGAGAACACTATGGTCGTTTATGTAGGTTCAAAGGGGGCAATTGGAGCTAGTAGTGAATCAGCTCATGTCTTTACGGATGGATCGGAGTTGCACATAGGGTATTTATTTGACAACAAAGAAGAAGTGGTGAGGAAGCTAAAACTTGTTGCTGTGAAAGGTAATTTTGAGTTCATCACCAAAAAGTCAAATTCATTGGCTATGACGGTTGCATGTCGTGACCGAAATTGCAAGTGGCGGATTTATTGTAGAAGGTTGGCGGAGTCGGAAAAGTTTATTCTTAGCACATATACCCGTGAGCACACATGTGGTTTGGGACATATTTCAGGTGAGCATCGACAAGCGTCCGTGATGTTATTGGACAATTTGTCAAAAGTCGGTTCGCCGGGAAGGAAAGGTCCATCTCCTAAAGACATTCGAGAGACTTGTGCGCACGAGTTGGGATGTCTTGTTAGTTACCGGAAATGTTGGAAAGGGAGACAACATGCACAAGATTTTGTGAGGGGCACGCCGAGCACGGTACGCAGATAGAAGCGCATCTATATGCTTGAGTTGACAAACCAAGGTAGCAAGACGGCTTTGAAGTGGGACAGGAATATGATGTTTAAATATTTTTTTGTTGCTTATGGTTCTGCTATAAGGGGTTTTGTAAACATGAGAAAGGTGTTGGCTGTTGATGGTTTGTAACATCTACTTAAAACTGTACAATGCATGCATAATAACAATAGAAAAGTTGGGCTCAAGGTTTTCTTTTCATTACAATTCATGTGTCTTTTATACATAAAGAGTACTGTTTACAAAAATGTATTTTAAAAGACAAAACAGGGAAACAAGTAGCTATTCCTTATTGCTTGCCGACGCCCCTCCGACCGCAACATCACCTAGAACCTGCATCCACAAAGGAAAATAACGGGGTGAGCACAGAATAATGCTCAGTAAGTAAAACTCTCTATCTGTCTGTCCCCGTATGAATAACTCTTAATTCTTTCCTTATGCTATCTCTGATTCTATTTCTGTTTCTAATAACATCATGGCCTCATCTTACGGGAGGTACGGCCGGATGGCGTTCTACACAGACCATCTCACTCTCTATGGCTATCGGGTGAAATTCACACAGTACCAACCCGTTCTTAGTGACTACCGAGTAAGGATCACAATGCACCAACTCGGTTCTTTCTAACTATCGGGTGGAGATCACCCAGCGCCTACCAGTTCCTCATGAATTTTGGGTAACGATCACCAAGCATTTACCCATCTCTAGTCACTATCGGGTGATGGTCACAAAGCATCAACCCGTTTCTACTAAGTGTTGGATGATGATCACAAAGCATCAACCTACTTATCTATCACTAACCGGGTAGCGGTCACAAAGCATCTACCCATTTCTACTACTCATCGGGTGACGATCACAAAGCATCGACCCATCACTCCAAGGGCTATTCGGATGATGATCACCAAGCATCAATCCGATTCCTATAACTGTCGGGTGATGATCACAAAGCATCATCCCAACTATACTACTCTTCTAATTCATTCTATTGTAGCATTTTTCAATGCTCTCTACCCTTAGAGTAATTTTACCCACTAAGCTCTCTACTCATAGAGTAATTGCATAAACCATTTCCTTACACTTTCTTAGGTCACTTTTCCATGTACAACTAGTGCCTATGGATGGTTCATCTTCACCAATGCACTTATGAGATGCCAACATGCAATGTTGCAAGAATTAAGGTTCATTTCTCATACTCAAACCTCTATTAGGCATTTCATCAAACAACTCATGTGCACTATAAAACTCTATCATAGCCATGATTCTAAAACTTTTCTTAACCATCTAAAATGGGGAAAAACCCCTTCACAAAGCCACAAAACCTGCCATAGAAAACACTTCCAAAAAGGGGATACATAATACCCCTTAAATTCCATCTCAACTACCTTGCCAAACCAACAACCCATTTCTCAAATTTGCAAGGTATAAACAATCACAAAGCATAGAAATCTCTATTTAATCCTTCATACATGCTATATTACATGCACATCACATACATACATCATTTCTATCAAAACCCTAATCAAGAAAATTCATAAATCTCAACTTGGGTTGGGTTTTACTTACTTGTTAAGGAGAGACTTCACAAACTTTTCCTTTCACTTGATTAGCTTGATTTCTCCTCAAATCTTAACCAAAAGAATGAAAACCCTCACACACCAAAATGAACTAAAACTCACAAATATCACAACTTAAGGAGAAATCCTTACCTTAGGAAGCCCTAGGTTGCTTTTCTACTCCAAATCACTTCAAAAACCCCTTGAAAAACCTTGATCAAAAGAAAAGAGAAATTGAGAGGAGAAGAATGAAGAGTCACTTTTGAGAAGAAGAAATGAAGGGTTTCTTTGATTCTAATTCCTTTTAATGAAATATTAACACACTCATTCCCATTTTGCCCTTGTTCTACTTTGGGAATTCCATCCATATCCTTTGATTCATTACAAACTCACCCCTATCTCAACCTATTCTCCATGAAATATCCTTACAATTAACTCCCCACTTTTCCTGCTAATTAGGGGTAGAAAGGTCAAATTGTCCTTAAGGAAGAAAATATCTAAAACTCAATCAACCTTTTATTCGGCCCGTCGCCGCGGCGAAGAAACCTCTGTCGCCGCGGCGAAACTGTCCAGGGAGTTCCCTTGGTTTCAACACATCTTCGCCGCGGCGAAGCTTCTTCTTCGCCCGAGAAGCACGGCAGACCCTGAACTTCTTCTGTTTTCAACCAATTTTCAGGGCAAACATTCAACACAACACTCAATCAAACAATAATAACAAAAACCAACTCGATCAAGGGCAAAAGAGGAAACAACAACAACGTACCTCAAGCGGGGCGTTACATGGTTGCTTTCTGACGGGAAAGTATGGAGGTACATTGTTGGTGGCCACTGCACAGGACAGCGAGAATCACACATATCCTGTTGCATGGTGTGTGGTTGACTCTGAGAATAACGAGTCGTGGACTTGGTTTTTTCAGCAGTTACGTACTATAGTGCCTGACAGTGACGAGTTGTGCATAATATCCGATAGGCACAACTCTATAAAGAAGCGGGATTGCCACTATTTACAAGTGAAGCACATCACGGATTCTCGAGATGAGGCACCTTGGTGAGAACATAAAACAAAAGTTTAAGTGTCTTGGCCTCCTTCGGACATACTACATGGCAAAGAAAAGCTTATCGGGTTGATGAGTTCGAGGAGCACTTCCAAGAAATCCGAATGAAGGATGTTAGAGTTGCTAAGTATCTTGAGCATGATGTTGGTTTCGAGAGATGGAGTAGAGCTTACTTTCCCCGGAAGAAGGTTTGATGTCATGACCACGAACATATGAGTCCATAAATTCAAGTTGTTAATAGAAAGAGAGTTTCCAATAGTTGCACTTTTTGATGCAATCCAAAGGACACTATCACGGTGGTTCCATGAGCATCGTGCGGGGAATCGATAATTTTACTACAACCCTTGTTCCATCCCTGAAAAATTATTACGAGAACGTATGGAACTCACAAATGCACTGTTTGCCTATCCTCTTAATGCTCAAGAGTTCCGATCTGGCGCGGCTATGGTCCGGATGCTCTAGTTAACCTTGTTAGAAAAACTTGCATTGTAAAGTGTTTGACATTCAACGTTTACCTTGTCCTCATGCACTAGCAAAAGACTAAAACACCAACGGAAGCCAGATTTTGGTTCAAGAATTTACACGGAACTTTGCTCCCCTCTCTATATGACAGATCACTACATGCTAGCATATTCAGAAACAATATATCCGGTGCCTCCAGAAGAGCAGAGGGTAGTGCCGCCAGAGGTGGCCGACATTATCCTCCCGCCGCCATTCAAGAAGACACCAAAGGGGAGAAAAAAGGGTTAAGCGTATTCCATCAGCCTTTGAGGTTCCCCGGAAGATGAATAAGTGCTCAATTTGCAAGCAACCTCGCCACAAGAGAAGCAGTTGCCAGAAGTAATTAGGTTCGAAGAAGGATGAAATTGAGGGAGTTGCGAAGGGCAACCATTGATGAGTTATTGTTTTCAATTATTGATGTTTTATATTTTATTGCTACCTTTAATAAATTATCATTTATATTGTGCATTCTTATTACATGGTGTAAATATGTAAGTTAGTTATTTTAGTTTGGAATTAGGTTGTCAAATTGAGGAAAAATTATGGAATTAATACGTGTTGGTAATTTTAGTTTGTCAAAATTCGGGAGAAAAGGTGATAAAGTATACATTGCCCACGATCGCTTAAGCGATACACAGATCGCTTAAGCGATCGTGCACCTGGACTGATTGATTCTTCCCAGGTGCATGATCGCTTAAGCGATCCCTGTTATCGCTTAATCGACCATGGGAAAAAAAGATTCGCTTAAGCGATGTCACGGATCTCTTGCGATCATGCACCGCGATTTGTTTGCGCAACCACATGATCGCAAGCGATCCGTGACATCGCTTAATCGACCATGGGAAAAAGACAAATTCGCAGAAGGCGATATCACGTCGCTTAAGCGATCATGCACTGGGCGGATTTGTCTCGCTAATCACATGATCGCAAGCGATCCACCGAATCGCTTAAGCGATTCTTGTGTAAATGGTTTTAAAATTTAATGATACACCCCCACCTACCCACCCACTGCGGCATTCTCCGCCACCGAGGGCCGAATCTTACGGGAAAGGCCGTTACGATGCACAAGGTGGATCTCGCCCTGACAGGCCTCTATATGGCCTTTTCCGCCGTATCGACCCTACGGATGTGGCCTGGAAAAGGCCGATGATCCGCCGTAATCGGCCGTAGACGAACGGAGAGGTCAGATCTTGCCGCCTTCGATGCCAAATATATGGCCTTCGTTGTCCGGCCAACGATGGCCAACATTTGGCCGCGCTTGACGCCAACGCTGGACATTTCATTGAAAGTCCGTGGACGGCAAGATGTGGCCTTTTCCGCCACATCCACGGTGAATCGGCCGGAAAAGGTCACAAGTGGCCATTACGGACATTTTCGGTCGCTTGTTACCGTCTTGGCAGAGCTAATCCGAAGTTGGGTGGGTGGGGGTGTTTTTGTTAATTTTTAAACTTTTCGGGTATGCTCTGAAATTAATTCACTTAATGGGTCGAAAATTAATTAAAAATATACTAATATTTAAGTAAATAATTAAGCAAACAAATATAAAAATATCTTGACGAATCGTAAACCCCATATGTTTACTAATAACGTCACGCCTAATCGTAAACCCGATGTGTAAAAGAATTGTATGTTTAATATAAATGTAATAACTAACAGGTGAATCGTAAACCCCCATATGTTTACTAATAACTAACAGTGCTCAACGAATCGTAAACCCTATAAACCTATAGGGGTTCATACCGATGTAAAAGAATTGTATGTTTAATATAAATGTAATAACGGAAGTCTGCGAATCCTCGTATGAACCCTATAGGGTTCATACCTATATGCAAAAAGAACCGTATGTTTAATATAAATGTAATAACGGAGTGCTTTCGAACGAATCGTAAACCCCATATGTTTACTAATAATCTAACAGTGCCCGACGAATCGTATGAACCCTATAGGGTTCATACCGACGCAAAAGAACGTATGTTTAATATAAATGTAATAAGCAGGTGCTCAACGAATCGTAAACCCCATATGTTTACTAATAACGGACAGTGTGCTCGACGAATCGTAAATGAAACCCTCGATATAGGGTTCATACGACGCAAAAGAATTGTATGTTTAATATAAACGTAATAATACACGACAGATGTTTAATATGTTCTTTTACTCAGATGAATTGTATCGCTTAAGCGATTCTTCCTTAAAGACACATAGTCGCTTAAGCGATTTATGATCGCTTAAGCGATTTTAATAAAAGAAACATGGTCGCTTAAGCGATTTATGATCGCTTAAGCGATTCCCCTAAAGACAAATAGTCGCTTAAGCGACCCAACTTTATCGCTTAAGCGATTCTTCCTAAAAGACATGTGATCGCTTGCGATCGTTTCCGGAGCGTAATCGACTTCGCCTGCATAATGATCGCTGCGACCCTCCACCGTGTCGCTTGCGATTCTTCCTAAAGACATGTGATCGCTTGCGATCATAGATTGCTTAAGCGATCGCTTTCCGAGGCGTAATCGACTTCGCCTGGCACTATGATCGCTAGCGACCCACCGTACGCTTAAGCGATTCTTCTAAAAAGACATGTGATCGCAAGCGATCGCCCTTAGCGTAATCGACTTCGCCTGGACTATGATCGCAAGCGACCCAACCATATCGCTTAAGTGATTCTTCCTAAAAGACATGTGATAGCTTAAGCGATCGTAGATCGCTTAAGCGATCTTTTCCGAGCGTAATGACATCGCCTGACTATGATCGCAGACCCACCTGTATCGCTTAAGCGATTCTTCCTAAAAGACATGTGATCGCTTAAGCGATCATAGATCGCTTAAGCGATCTTTTCCGAGCAGAATGACATCTGCCCAGACTATGATCGCTTAAGCGACCTTTCGTATCGCTTAAGCGATTCTTTCTAAAATGACACCTGCCCACACCTTGGTCGCTTAAGCGATTTAAGATCGCTTAAGCGATCGTATCTGGAAAAGTCTTGGTCGTTTAAGAGAAATATGTGGACAAACAAAATTATCTTATATGGACACACCATACATAGTAAATTGAAATCACGATGAATTATCTTATATGGACAAACAAAAATATATCCCAAATATCGGATCCAATTCTTTACAATGATCACACCATACATAGTAAATTATTTACAATTTCGTATTAACCGCCTTTAATTTAGTTTTTGATGCCAAAGAGTTTAGAGTCCACAAGTGAATGGTATCGGGCGATCCATGCTTGAAAAGATGCCCACGACATCATTCTTCCCGATGCTTTCGCTCAACTAGCATCCAACAAATTCAAGATGGTGCCTCCGTTGACTTTCTGTGGAGATTGACCATTCCATCTTTCATAAACTACAAGTCAAAAAACTTCGGTGTGCAATGAAGTTATATGGTTTAGAATAAATACAATCAACTCAAAAAACCCAAGTATGAACATCAACATCACATAAACTACAAAAATTCAGCGTCCCAACATTCATACCCTTTGATTGGGTTCTCGTCACTCAAAACGGATCCATCTCGCCCATGGAAGCGATACTGACTCTGCCGATAGCTCTCATTGTTTCGTCATTCAAGCGCCCATCGGCCGTTGGTCATGTCAAATGAATAAATTTCGGGCATATGCCCCACATTCGGCTTACAATAGGAAGAAGACATTAGCATTATAATAAACTTATAGAACAATTATATTATGTAAGTTAGTTTTAAACAAAATTTACCTTGACTCATTTATTGGGCAGGTAGAGCGCTGAATTGGCCATTTTCCGGTTAGTACCTGATCACCGAAGTGCCCAAACATCCCATTGCCACGCAACGTACGCGGGCTGGGAACAACCTCCGACAGGGTCCAACTCGACCTCCAACTGCTTGTCTCGACAAATGGTTGGGTTGCAGTCAAGGATCTTCAGAAACCCTTCCTCTAGATACGCAACGACTGCTATCTAGTGCATCTGTTTGACGAGGATGATGCAGTACACTCTTTTAACAAAGGCCCAACCGTGGCCATATTTGGGCCGATCCCCCCTTACGTACTGCATAATCCTGTCATCAAACCGAAAATCATCGAGGGATGCACCTCCATTGACAGTACCCAATCGCTTTTGCCGGTCCTTTTCCTACACCACTAGCAACGGCATTTTTAATTAAAGTGCGATATAAACAAGCGTTTGCCCAAACGCCACATCGGTGATAGCACAGTCAGGATACAGCAGATCACCATCACTAGTCTGTCGTAGTCTCATCAGTGCCAATATCTCATCGATGTGCTGCATCAAATAAAAACAACAAGATAAGTATAGAAAACACAGGCAAAAATAAGGAAAATTATGTGAAAATAACTCACCGAGTCCTCAAGCCACGTCCCCATTGTCAACAACTTCTGAAACCATTCCCGGGGATAATCCCCTGTCTTACACTTTATATGGCCATCAATTCCCGATCCATTGTAATAGGCATAAAAGAGTTTGTTCCTTTCCTCTATTGGCCTATACAAATCGACATTTGAGTCTAATTTCCCTTCCCCACTTCCTCTCCCTTCCTCCATTTTTACATCCCCGCTTCCTTCGCCTCCCACCCCTCCTCCATTATCACCGCCCCACTTCCACCACCAACCTCCTCAACCTCCTCCATTTCTGGTTGTTCCTCCATTTGTTTCTTCATTTTCTTCTTCTTTACCTGTGTCACTACCATGTAAGGCGATTTCACAAACTTGCTCTTTCGGCTCTCTCTTTTCAAGCCGGTTGCACTTCAACCGCCTTTAATTCTCCACCAACTTCCTCCTCCATTGTACCAACTTCGCCTCCATTGTACCTACTTTCTCTCCCACTTATCCACTTTCTCCTCCACCCTTTTCATTGTTTCTTCCATCTTCTCAAGCTTTGCATAAACGCGTTGTAAAACTCTCAACAGCCGTTTATGAGGTCAACAACCTCATTCTCCCTACGCCCGATGTCTCGGCAAAGCGGTACTTGTTGTACCGGTTTGGTTTCTTTGAGGCATACGAACCTCTTCCTCCCTCTTCTCCTCCTCATCCTCGGCCCCCCGAGCTTCATTATCCTCAGCATCAACGACATTGTCAAGCAATGGCCCTGCAACTGCCATCACATGCGTGACCCCTTTTAGGTCCCGCATCAGGTGGTCTATCTGTTCATCCCTTTCATCCTTCATTGCTCTGAAAGATGTGACATAGTCCTCTTCCGCTTCATCCCCAATAAGCGGTAAAAAAGGGACGGATGACTCCCTGCAATAAGAAATAAAAATCAATCAGATTGAAGCAAAATAAAAAAGCAACTGCATATTCAAAAGCTTAATCCTTCAATCTTACCCCAGCTGCTTGAATCTCAATCTCTAATTGGCCATAATCCCAATGGTTATAGCTCGACATGCCACCGCAACATCCTAGGAAATTGCTGTTGCACATTCACATTTTGCTCCTCCCCCCCGCCTTAGCGAAGACGGGGATGGCCTCGTACATCCAAGCCTACATTGTAAAAAAATAGTCCATGTCATTATTCAAACACACATATTATAAAAAATATAACATAGAGCTATTAATATTTGCATTGCCCATGGGAAGCCAAACAAATTATACGTGCTTGGTTTAGCCTTCCCGCCCCATTCGACATGCTTTAACGCCATGTCTGGTTTTTTCAGGCTCTTGATGGTTCGCTCAAATGATATCCGTCCCCACGGATAAGAATTAAAGAACTCCAAGTCGCTTACAAACAGCAACCAATCTTTCTCAACAGCTTTTGTTGAGTCACCAGCCAATAAGATAGAATGTAAAAACAATATCAAGCACACTTTTTATCTTCTCTCGCATCACTAAACCGAATCGTATATAGCCTCTTCTCTAAAACTTTTCCTGTAATAGACTTTTGCCCCTTTCAAAACCTTTTTACAAAAGTTTATGGCTCCCGCACTTCCCTTCCTCTGCGTCGCCTCCGCCTTAGTTGGCATTTTCCCGCATCCTAAGCCCGTCACCAACGCATACTCCATCATACCAAACCGTAGTGGCTTTCCCTCCACCACGAACCACATTTCATTTTTTTTGTTGCATTTTACTGAGTGCATCAACATGTAATGCACTCCCTGCCCCAAAATGACTTTTTCCACTTTTTTCCGATTCTTAAAAACTGACCGAAACAAGTGTCACCAAAATCTCTTTCACCGTGCCTCATTCTAGCTAAAATGGCCCTTATTCTGTCAAAAACCTCCCAGCTTGACCTCACCGTCACCCTTGCAGGGAAGTAGGGTACCTTCTCACTTATAGGCTCCAACTCGTACTCTCTATAGTTTACGGTCCGCACAATCTGCACAATCGATATAAATAAAATGTCATCAACAAAAATAAATAAACCAAAACCACTGTAGTCGCTTAAGCGATCTCGGATCGCTTAAGAGATCTTTACTGTCTCATGCAAGATCGCTTAAGCGATTTTAAATCGCTTAAAATCGCTTAAGCGACCAGAAGTTAACTGAGAATCTCTTAATCTGTGATTCTGCCCAGACCTAAGATCGCTTAAGCAACCAAGAGTAAACACTCATGATCTCTTAAGCGATCTTTGGTCTGGGCAGAATCATCTGCCCAGATCTCAGATCGCTTAAGCGATCATTTTTATCGCTTAAGCGATCATTGCTGCGATCACGAGTAAAACGAATAATCGCTTAAGCGATACAAATGATCGCAAGCGAAATTACAAGCAAATTCCCAAACTATGTACCCTATCTTCGCCAGGCCTTCTCCATCACTCAGGATCCTCCAGCGACTCCTCCCAACCCTAACTTTGCAATTCTCATTGGAATCCACCTCTAACTCCCGAATTCTCTCAGGAATCCTCCTTAACCTGGCACAATTCTCGCCTTTGACTCCTCGTCTTGACACCCTTTGCCTTTGGTTCTTCCCTCTGTTCTTGTGCCGCCGGCGTCTCCTCTACATGTGGACCACCTTCAATGGTCAGATGATCCACCGGTGCAGCCATTGAACTCCTTGCGCCACCGGAATCTAGGATTAGAAGTGGCGTTGGGCTTCCCTCCTCATTGTCAGTGTCACTCATGGTTTTGGATTGAATTTGGTGTCAACGTTTGCAGGTTCGATCAGAAATCTGGACTATATCGCCGGAAATGGCACAGTTTTCGTTTACGGTTAAGGAAATCGATTTTAGGGTTCAACAAATCGATCGAAAATCGCGACTATATCGCCGAAAATCGCGATTGTATTCGGTTTAGGGTTCAAGAAATTGATTTAGGGTGCAAATCAATTAGTGTTCGATCGGAAAGAATCGCGTCTCCCTTTCGTTCAAGAAATCGTGTTTTCAACTGATGAATTTCGATTAAGCGACGTGAATAGTTTGTGGGGCTTGTTTTGCGAAATTTCAAATTTTGAAAACTTTCATTATTTCTGATTCGGCCCACATATGTTTTAATCTTTTCATTTTAACCCATTTTACGTGTTTAAATAATCCTAACTATGCCACGTCATCTTCTCTAAATTATAAAAAATTTGATGAACAGTTTCAAGGCCATTTTCTTAAATACATACTTGGGGGGACCGCGCAGCTAAATTTTCTCTTGATTTTTAGCATTAGGGATAAATTGGTCATTTAATCTTTACATATAGTTGGGGGTATTCAGTAATTACACAATTAAAAAAGGGTATTATGGTAATTGGTTGATTGACATGACATATACTAATAAAAAAAATTTCCACTCAATTGTTAAGGGCATTTCCATCTTCACAGTTAAAATCACTGTATTTAACCAAATTTACTAATGGAGCATGAGGTTCGGGTGGTAATTTGGCATTTTGAAAATTTTGGGTGGAAAAGCATCTTTAAGACAAACCTTGGGTGTGAAATAGCCGTTTGCTCGAATCTTCAAACTATATACACGGAGACGGGAGAAACCAATCCATCAATATGAGAAAAACAAAAATTAATGGAACAACATGCGTTAAATACTCAAGACAGCAAAATTCTCAGAATTGTAAAACATATTGAGCAATTTGCTCAGATGCCTCACCCCGTGACTGGTGGTTGAAGAGCTACTTAATAGCCCAGAACGAGAAAGATCAAAGATTTATATGAATTTCTCCAATCAATTTCTTCATTCCATAAAATCACGCCTTCAACTTGCCGAAAAAGCGAGGCCATGACCAGCAGCAGCATGGATGGCAGTGCTCACATCCCACTTGAAACCACACAACCTTCTACTAATTCATTTCCGTTGCATATTTTGATGGAATGACCATGCATCAACAATCATGTTCTCAAACTCTAATTCATGAGTGTTGTATGGAAACATACATGAAACCAAATCAGAAATAACTGATGTATTATCAGCTAAAACCATTGGCATTCTCACGGTTATGTCTCTAGCTTTTTTTCTTTGAACTCCTCTCTTTCCTTGAGCCACTTTCTTCATGCCTCTCCATCTCCCCTGATTCTTTAACCTTCTTCTTTCTAGACCTCTCTTTAGAAGAAGCTTTCCGCTTCTTTCCAGAAGACTGTGCACTATCTTCTCCACGCGGAAAGGATTCTTCTTCATAATCTGACTGCCAATTGCACAAAACCACTTGTTGCTGATCCACATATTGTGTCTGTAATGGCTCTCGGTTCCAGGAAGCAAGTTGTTAAAAGTCATCTCACCATTAGATCCTCCTTTACGCTCCAACAAGACCGGATCAGGTCTAATTATGGTACCAAGAATGCTCCTGTTGGGCCCTAGGCTAAAGCTGGTCTTCGGATTTGTCAAGGTCGTAAAGGCCATTAAAAAAGCTGATTTAATCTGCAAAAGAGGAGAAATGTTTAATTCCAAGTAAAATTTCTGATACACCAAAAGATAAAATGTAGTTTTCTGTTTTCATTTTTCCCTACTGAAATAAAAGGGTAAGATCAACCTAGCCAATAAACCTCACTAAGTATTTTCTTCTTTCTCAACCTAATAAAAACCTACGGTAGGAGGTCCTCTACAAGACCAGGATGTAAGAGATAACCGAGTATAAACATTTCTTTTTTCTTTATTTTATTTTATTTTTGTAAAGTGAGAAAGTAAACTCTTTGTTGTGTAACATCTCTTGAATTATGAAATAATAAAAAATCTCATGAAATTTCTGAAATAATGAAAATATTTATTAACATATACTCTTATAAGTTAATAAACATTTATCGAATTACTATTTATTTTAACAATAAAAGCTTAATAATAAAAAGATTTATATTATTTCCAAATGTTGAAATGAATTTTTTTTATTTAATTAAATTTCAGGGAGATTAATATCACTAAATCTTTTTGACAAACTTGTTTTGTTCTTCTTATTAGCTGCTTGGGCTGGGAGTCTAATTACCAATTGGGCATCCGTTTCCGGTGGACCGGGCTAGAAGTCCACTGAGCCCGTTGGCCCTGGTGACCCAGAAAAGCTCCGGTCCTTCACCGCATTACAACTGCTGCTGCTGCCCGCCAGGAAGAAAATAGAGAGAGAGGTAACGAGAAAAAGTAAAAAACAAACACGATCTTTGCGGTGAACGTAGCCCAAACAGAGTGTGAGAGCTAAATCTGAGCCCAACGTCTATTTGTTCATCGTCTGGATCTTCATTTTCCTCAACTAAATCATGGATCGTGCACAGCATTGTGGCGGGAGGCCATTCTTGTAGCCATCGAGCACGCCCTTATCTGGGTCAATCCATGAAGTTGGCAGTCGGGTCGTGGGCATCATAGCCGCCCGTTTTGCTTCCTCACGGTTTTAGGGCAAACCCCTCGTTAATATCCTCGGCAAGCCCATGATCCAGGTTCCCTCTTGGCTTTCTCTATTAGATCCCTCTTGAAAAATATTTTTTTTTATTATTTTATTATTTCAATCCCTTTTAATTTAATATGAACAAGTGCATGTAAATTGAATTGCATTCTTGCGTTTAGGGGAGTTATAATTCCAATATTAAGGGACAATTCCATGATAAAGTTTTCATTTTTTTTTTTTTTTTTATTCATTAGTTTTTTAATGAGAAAGCTTGGGGTGATTTTGGTTAGTTGTGTGAAATTATAATTTATAATAGTATCTTAGGATCAAGTGAACAGAAAATGTTTGACTGACTGTTTTGAATGGTGTTCTGCAGAGAACATGGGAAAGATCCAAATTGGCAACCACATTGGATCACTTGGCTATTGTATATATTTCCTTACATGATTTTTGTGTCAATTCAATAATGCACTATGTTAACATTTGTGGTTCATGTAATATTAACTTCGTCTTCGAGATATGTTGGTTTTGTTTGAGCTATTCACAGTGAACATGGTGCGCCAACGCGACGGCCGGCCATGCCCAACCGCTCTACATCACCTCTTTTCAACCTTAATAAGCATCTTTACATCTCTGCAGCACCACCATATTAAACACCATGCCCACCCCCACTTTTGTTTTCGGAGTTTATTATAGTTTCAAACACTTATTTTTATTTGTGCTAAATGTGATTTTCATTTTCATTTTTATTTATTTTTAAATCAGTAGAGGTACTTAAGGTAAAAGGTACTTAAAAGATCTTCCTGCATTTCTACTAAAAAAATTGAAAGTAATTTTACGAAAATAATTTATACTAAAAAACACTCTTTATGGCTATTGATTTAAGACATAGGGCGATTCATTTTTATCACTATTCATTAGTTAGTTTAATAGCTCTTCACTTGGTTTGATTATGTAAATGGATTATTGATTGGATATTTCACTTATTTGAGTTCTTAACTGCTTCAACTTAATAAAAAAACCTTCAGTGAAATTGAGTTGACTGAGTTATCCTAAAGTAATCTTCTAATAAATTAGAATTATTTGTACTCCATAAAATCTTTCAATTAAAAACTTAAATATTTGATTTTTGTTTATTTTAATCCGAATACTTGCATTTATCTTTATTAAATTTTTAGTAATCATAGATAATCTCAAAAGTTAAAAAGAATATTAGTATTATATATTCGTTTAATTTTATCAAAGCTATTCTTAATTTATTTTGTCTCATTTCTTAAATACTTTTCCTGCCAAATTCCACGAAAAAGCTAGGTGGTTGTTCTTTTTGATTACTTTGTTATCCAAAGGCTGCACTACACAAACCGTGCATATATAGTTGTGCAAGGTACTTAAAATTATTTCTTACATTAATCTTGTTTAATCTTTGTTGGCTTTATAATTGCTAAGGTTGTTTCATTCATCCTACTTAAATTTTGTTATCAACTAGGCTGGAAATGGAATCAGAAATCTTGAACTGTATTTTATCAAAGATAGGAGATTATTTGCTGGATGCCACCATACGTCAAATTGGTTAATTTATCACTTCAAAACTAACATTGAAAGTTTGAGATCCTTAAAAGATTCGGTGAAACAAGATGTTGACACTGCCATAAGAAATACTGAAGAGATCAAGAACAACGTGAGAGAATGGCTATCGGATGTTGAGAAGTTGGAAGAAGAAATACAAGTAAATAAGACATGTCTATATGGAAGGTGTCCTAACTGGTTTTGGCGATATAAAATTAGTAAGAAAGCAGCAAAATTAAAGACAAAGATTATGTTGGAGTTAGACCATAGTAAAAGATTTCATGGAGTGTCCGAACATAAGGTTGCTCTACCAGGCGTAGAATTCTTTGCTTCTAAAGATTTTATGCCTTTCGATTCTACAAAAGCCACTTTTGATCGGATTGTGGAGGCATTAAAAGATGATAAGACTAATGCAGTTGGATTGTATGGGATGGGCAGGGTGGGGTGGGTAAAACAACCTTGGCAAAAGAAGTACCTAAAAGGGTCAAAGAAGAAACTATTTTTGATAATGTTGTGATGGCTGTTGTATCCCAGACTCCTAACACGAAATATATTCAAGGTCAGTTAGCGGACTTGTTAAATTTTAAATTTGATGAGGAAAGTGAGCAAGGAAGAGCAGGCCGATTGTATTTAAGATTAAAGGAAGAGAAGAGGATACTTATAATCTTGGATGATGTTTGGGCAAAACTTGAGTTAAAAACAATAGGAATTCCCTTTGGAGATGATCAAAAGGGTTGCAAGATCTTTCTAACCACTCGTAGACTATATGTATGCCTTGCAATGAGCTGTCAACATCAAATTCCACTAAATGTTCTCAACGAAAAAGAAGGGTTGAGTTTACTTAAAAGTCATGCAGGTATAAGTGATGAGTCTCCCGCCTTGAATGATGTGGCTATTAAAGTTGCTGGAGAATGCAAAGGTTTGCCTTTAGCAATTGTATCAATTGGGAGTGCTCTAAGAAAAAAAAACTATCGGTGAATGGAAAGAAGCGCTTCAGAAGCTAAAAATGTCAAAACTTAATGTTATAGAGAATGTTGATACAGATGTTTATGCTTGTCTTCAATTGAGTTATGATTATTTGAAGAGCAAGGAGAGCAAGTTTTATTTCTTATTGTGTTCGCTGTTTCCTGAAGACTATAAAATTGATTTAGAGGAATTGGTAAGATATGGAATGGGGTTAGGTTTGAATCAAGATGCTGACTCTATTGAAGACTCAAGGGACCAACTGCGTGTAATGGTTGATAACCTCAAAGCTTCTTGTTTGTTTGTAGACACTGGTGAAGAAGATTTTATCAAAATGCATGATGTGGTTTGTGATTTTGCCTTATGGACGGCATCCAAACAGAACCGCGCATTCTTGGTTAAAGCTAGCATAAGCGAATGGCCAATAACAAAGAGCCAGGAACAATACATGGCAATCAATTTGGTAGAAATGGAAAGGGGAATAATGCTTCCTGATGGTTTGATATATCCAAATCTCCAAATTTTGATTTTGGATGCATATAGATATGGTTTGACTTTGAGCGAAGCTTCAGATGCATTTTTTGAAGGGATGAAAGCACTGAAAGTTCTTACTCTAACTAAAGTGCAGTTGTCAATGAAATCACTTCAATCCCTGACTAACCTTCGAACTCTGCATCTGAAATATTGCAAACTAGAAGGCATATCATCCTTTGGGAAGCTGAAAAGGCTTGAGATTCTTAGTTTAGAAGGTTCTGTATTTGATGAATTACCAGATGAACTAGGGGAACTTAGTCAGTTAAGATTGTTGGATTTGTTTGAATGTTCTACGTTGAAAAGGATTCCCCCTAATGTGTTGCGGAGGTTATCTCATCTTGAAGAATTATACATAGGTGGAACGTATTATAGCTCATGGGCGGTTGAAGGGATGAATGCAGAAACAAGCAATGTCAGCTTGTCTGAGTTGAATTCACTACCCCGATTAACCCATCTATCACTGCATATAAATGATAAATGCCCCCCAAAAGACTTTGCTTTCTCTTCCACATTGCAAAGTTATGAAATAAAAGTGAATGAAGATTTTTTATTTGCAAAAAAGAAATTTTCCAAGTCAAGAATCTTGAACATCGGGAGTGGAAATTTCGCCACATGTGCTTCATTCAAAGCATTGTATCCGACTTTGGAACCTTTTAGATTGGGAGATATTAAAGGCGGTGAAAATATTGTGCCAACCATTGATCCAAAGGGCTTGAATGCGTTGAAGTCTCTTCAGCTTGAATATTGTGAAGAGTTGAAATGCATCGTAGATGCGTCACTGCAGCAAGTGCCAGCCACTGCCTTCTCTAATTTGGTGGAATTATCTTTTTATAGATTGCTAGGTTTGAGAGAAGCATGCCATGATGGAAGGCCTCCGAAGGAGTTTCTAGAAAAATTGGAAAATATAGATGTGCTTATATGTCATGATATGTATAATTTATTTCCGACAATGTTGGTTCAAAGATTACATAAACTGAAAAAAGCAGATATAAACTCCTGCTATAAGCTACAAGAAGTGTTTGAACTTGAGGGGCTATGCCATAGTGGGGAAGAAAATCTTGTTTTGCTCTCAAGTTTAGCAGAGTTAACACTAGCTGACTTACCTCAATTAAGGTGTATATGGAAGGGGCCTACCCAGTATTTGAGGCTCAAATGTCTTAAAAAGTTTGAAGTGGGAAAATGCAATAGGTTGGCATATCTCTTCTCATTGTCCGTTGCTCAAAGTCTGGTACAATTAGAAGAAGTCATTGTCTGGAGTTGTGGGAGATTGGAGCATTTCGTCTCATCAGAAGAAGAAGATAACAGGGGGGAGGAAAATGCAGTTGCAGCGAATGAAATGACATCCTTCTCCCTAAGCTAAGAAAATTATAACTTGAAGGCCTACCAAGCCTCATTAGCCCTTGTCCAAAAACATTATAAATCAACTTGGCCAACAACTTTAGAAGAGTTAGTAATGTGGGGATTTGGCAGTTTCGCGCCGTCTTTCATTGTTGGACTTGAAGCCGTTATGAAGACTGCATTTGAGGCATGCTATTTTTTTTATTTTTTATTTTTTATTTTTTAAAGAAAGAGACGAAGTCACCTGTTGAGTGCCTTCCTCCCAATTTTTATTACAAGGCCTCACTTGTGGCTGAGGAAAACAGTGGAACAAACCGAAAAAAACCTGGGATAACAGAAATTCTAAAACAATCCTAACAACGGAAATAATAAGGAAAACAAACCATCCTGAACCAAAACCCACAAATTCAAGTTTACCACTCAACTGAGGCAAACTCGCCTTGTCCAATCGAAGAATGCCTTTCAACTTCCTAGGTAAAGAAATAAAATCCAGGAAGGTATTATTTTTACCCTCCTCTCCCCGTCTAGTGAGGAAATCTGCTACGCTATTCCCTTCGTGTAATTGATGAGTTATGGTGAAATGAACGTCTCTTAACAGAATCAAAAGCTCATCCCAATAGTCCCATAAGTACCAAGCCGTGCACTTTCGACCACTCAACCAAGAGACAATCAAAGTGGAGTCACTCTCAATATTTAACTGATTAAAACCCAACTGTTTACACAGTGAAACACCAGCTAGTAACGCTCTCAATTCAGCGTCATTATTAGTGCCATGCCCGAAAGAAGAAGAGAAAGCCCCTTTTAAATTGCCTTGCACATCTCGAATGACACCTCCTCCCCCATAGCTGCCCGGGTTGCCCCGGCAACAGCCATCAACATTCAGTTTAATCCACCCTTCAGCTGGTTTCCTCCAATAAACCAGTTTCGGAGTAGTCCGTGCTCTCTCCACATAAGGCACTTCAAGATCTCGAAGAATAACCTCATCCCTAGCAGATATTGGCCAATGTTTCACCATAAGAGAGGAGATTTTACGTATCCATACTTTCACTGCCAACCAGACATTTTCCACTGATTCAGCTGAGTTCTCCATGCGAGCTTTGCAACGACGCCTCCAGAGACGCCAGGTAATGATAGACAGTATGAGACCGAGAAGGACCCCTCTGTGACTCGACTTCCTTGCAGCATTAAACCACTGCATTACAGTCGACCACCAAGAAAGACCATGGACATGGTTAATACCCAGCGAGATGGACGCTGTCTTCCATACCTCCGCAGCAATACTCCCATTACAAAGCACATGACTTAAGCTTTCTGTGTGGCCATGAGTACAACAATTACATCGAGATGCCAACGGGATTCCAAGCAGTTGTACCCAAGAGTCCAGCGCTAGCCCATTAAACCTGGCTTTCCACATACACACAGAGATTTTCTTTGAAAGCAGGTGTTGCCAAATCCAGACCATGCCTAGATGTTCAGTTCCTTTCACACGTATAAGGTCCCATGAGGAAGCCGACGTGAAATCTCCCTTAACAGCTGGTTTCCAAATGGTAATGTCCGTTCCCACCTTACCAGCCACCACACCGTTCATTATTTCCTCTGTTTTGTCTAGACCGACAAGATCCACCAGAAAATTCTCATCCCATGAACCATCAATCCATACATCTTTAATTTTGAGCTGAGAGTGCCCTAAGTCTCTACTAGCACATAAAGGCCCATTTGCCAACCACCTATCAAACCAAAAGGAAGAGTTGCCCTCTCTTACCTTTACAAGCACATTTTCGGCCATATTAGGAACCACCTTCATAATAGACTTCCAGAACCGGGAAGCATTTCTTCTAGTCTCAGCTAAGAAAATGTGGCCGTGTTTCACATATTTCGCACGGAAAAACTTGGTCCAAAGATTATCAACAGTAACCAATCTCCAAGCAAATTTCATGTGTAGTGAACGCTGCACCTCATGGAAATTTTTGATGCCAAGACCCCCATTCCTTGTACGGTTTGCATATCTTATCCCAAGCACACCATTTCATTCTTGGTTTCCCATTCACATCACCCCAGAAAAATGTCGACATCAAAGAGTTTAGTCGACTGAAAACCTTCATCGGCACATTTAAAACTGCCAAGAGATGTGTTGACATACATGCTAAAACATGTTTCATGAGTGTAAGCCTACCACCTTGAGAAAGAAGTTTTGATTTCCATCCAGCAATTTTCCTCCTAATTTTCTCCACGAGTGGTTCCAAATGCCTAGATGTGAGTCGACCAGAAACCAGAGGGACACCCAAATAGGTAACCAGAAACTTGCCTTCCACAAAACCTATCGATCGCATGAGATTACGTCTCCGGGCAGGTGTAATGGAATTTGAGAAAAAGAAAGCCGATTTTTCCTTATTGATAAGCTGCCCTGACCACTTTTCATAAACCTCCAAAGTACTTAGGAGACGTTGAACATATCGTTTACCCCCATTCACAAACACTGAAAGATCATCAGCATAAAGTAAGTGTGAAACCAAAGGCGCACCCACTAGATGTGAAAAACAGCTAATTCGACCCTCTTCAAAATTCTTACAAAGTAATCTAGACAGTACCTCTTCCATAATAATAAATAAATATGGGGAAAGCGGATCACCTTGTCTTAGACCCCGAGCTAGTTGAAAGAAACCCTTGGAAGTCCCGTTCATCATAATAGAGAACCAGGGGGATGTAACACATTCCCTGACAAGATTACAAACCTGAGGAGAAAAACCAAAGGATGTTAACACATTTAACAGAAATTTCCAGTCGACATGATCATAGGCTTTGGCCATATCAATCTTCACCATAATGTTTCCGCCCTTGGTTTTCTTATTCAGAGAATGAACCAATTCCTATGCCAGGGTAATATTCTCAAAAATGTTACGGCCGGGAATAAAAGCGCCTTGTTCATGAGATATCAACTGTGATAAAAAAGGGGTCATCCTTTGCACTATCACCTTTGAGAAAATCTTGTAAGCAACAGAACAAAGGCTAATCGGGTGAAACTTGTCAAAACTCTTAGGCTCCTCTACCTTCGGAATCAACACCAAATAAGATGCCGTATAAAATTTAGGTAATATAGTACCCGAAAAGAAATCCTTTGCAGCATTGATTACATCCTCCTTGATCAGATCCCAACAGCTTAGAAACCCGAACCAAAACCGTCTGGTCTAGGTGAGCTTTCTTTCGGAATAGATTTCAATGCAGCCAAAATCTCTATCTCCGTCGGGGCTAAAGTAAGAGCTAAATTATTTTTCCTCAGATACAGACTTCTGAATAAGGGAAGTAAGATCCACGTGTTCCACCATAGGAGGATTTGAGAGATAATCTTAGAAATATTTTAAAGCTCCTTGATGCACCTGATCCGGTGAATTCAAAATCGTACCATTCTCTAGCCTCATGTTAGATATGACATTACATTTCCTCCATTGGTTAACAACAGCATGAAAGAATTTAGTATTTTGATCACCTTTTGAAAGCCATTTCTTTTTTTCCAATTGAGAAAGCTGAAGTTCTTCACGTTGTTTCCAAGTCTCCAGTTCAAGCTTTGTAACCAAGTAATCACATTCTACTTCTTTATCATGTCCACCTTGTAAATGACTCTCTAAAACCTCCAATCTCTCCTCCAATTCTTTAATAGTCTGCCCAACATGCCCAAAAACTTTTTTATTCCAAGCTCGTAACACTAGTTTCGTTTTCTTTAATTTTTCCGCCAACCGACGTAGGCCCACAAAAGTAGTAGGTTCCTTCCAAACTTCTTCAACACATCTCCTAAAGTCTGCATGGGTAACCCACATATTTTGAAAGCGAAAAGAATGAGGGTCGTAGCCTACCTCTTGTTTTTGGAAATGAATGAGCATAGGACAATGATGCGAAGTCTTCCGATTTAGGTACTCGAAGAAAGCTGAAGGAAATCTGTTGGCACAATGGATATTAATCAGAGCTCTATCAAGACGTGCCCAGCTACGAGTATGCCCCTCGTGGCCATTACACCACGAGAGGAGTCTTCCCATAACCTGAAGATCCAATAAACCACAATGATCAATACAATTATTAAACTCTTCCATCGACATAGTAGGCCTTGGGTGACCCCTAACTCTTTTACTATCTTCCCGAATAATATTGAAATCCCCAACCACCAGCCATGGAGATTCATTAGAATCTACCAACTCCAAGCTTTGCCATAAATCTCTACGTTCTATACTATGGCACTTAGCATAAATAAAAGAAATGAAAAGGTTCTCTTCACCAAACTGAAAAATCCCTGATATTACTTGGTTAGTCATAGATAACACCTCCCAATCACAATCATCACTCCAGAAAATCCAAATTTTACCGTCAAAAGCCGCATTACTACAAAAATTCGGTAACCCCAACAAATAGGCCAGACAATTCATCTCATCATCCGCAACAAAAGGTTCCAGAATCCCAACAATAGACACACCAAACTTCTTAACTAAAATTTTTAACCGATTACGGGAACTACCTAGCCCTCGCAAATTCCAAACCAAAATTTTATCAATCATAAATTGAGTTTAGAAGGTCGGGATAAAACCCGTTGGGATTGTCTCACTGTGTGTTTCTTTGAGTCCATCTTGCGACTAGGTTGGTTACTCTCAGTATCCAAATTGTACTGTTTTTGTATAGCCAGTGCGCTCGAACCATCTTTGTCCTCTGGATCTGAAAGTGTCACATGATTGTCCTCCCTTACGGCAGCATCATTGCTAAGATCTCTTCCAGTTCTACATTCCAATTCTAGAATTTCGGAGGCCAGATCTATGTTGCCCCCCTCGTACGAACCATGGTTCGGGTCATCTTCCTTAACCAGCAAACCCACCGTAGGACTACCAACATCAACCTTCGCTTCCCTATGCTCGCCTTCTTTTCCCTGCAAAGAAACTGACTCTTTTTTTATCACTGGTTCCACAACAACTTCATCCACCGGTTGTTCCTCTGCGACGGAGTTATTTTTTGCCATATCCATGCACTCTGAAAGCTGTAGCATTGGCCTGTCCTTTCCATGATTTTCCGTAATACCATCCTCTACCAGAGCCGACATATGGTTAATCACTGGTACCTCGTTCTGCCTCAATTTGTCTGGCTGCACCAGATTTCCTGTATTAATATTATCCATAACATGCTCTGTCTCCCTCTCCTTCTCACTCGTTTTTTTCTTTCTCACTTGTTTTTTCTTTCCAAACTTGCTGGTACTTGATCAAAGTTCTGTTGTTTGTTTCCTCTCCTGCCTTCCATCTAGTCTCCCTTATCCGACAAACTACATTCATATGCCCTTGTCTACAGCACTTAGTGCAGTAAAAACCAGGTTTTTCATACATGACTTCTTGCCAAATAGTTCTATTTGTTGACACGATAATAGGGAACCCTTTGATAGGCTCCTCCTTAAGATTCATTTCTATGCATAATCTTGCACCCGTAGCTCTCGTTTTATTCAATGTAGCATTGTTAGTGCCAAGGAATCGGCCAAACCGAGTTGCTAGAATTTGAAGACAATCACTTCTATACAAGTGCATCGACAATCCTGGTAAGAAGATCTACTGAGGAGCCAAATGAGACTCCTTCTTAAGATCAAAATCTCTGGCCCATTTGAATAGCCGAAATGAATTCCCCTCCACAGATCTTCCTTCCCGTGTCCAACCATGAACAAAGTCACGTTCATTTTTCATGTGTATCAAAATATGATAGTCATCCATGAAACTGATCTGTGGGATCTCTATCAAACCCCAGTTTTTTACCACATGCAGACGTAACTTGTCTATGGAAGGCCTAACTCTCATGAATTTCATCACCAAGGCAAACTTCAAGTCTTCCGCAGCCTTCAACATCTCTGGTTCCGAAAACACAAAGCCCAACTCCCCATCAATATCCACTAGAAAGCGCATTGGTAACTTGAAAGATGTATTGTCTGCATGTTTAGAAACTGCCTGGGCATACGATGTATTCAAAGAATCAGTAAGAACGACGCTCCCCGCTGACGGCAAGGCCATCAGAGGGGCAACGCATGCCTTGAAAAGGCAACCCTAGGAGTGAACGCACCCAGAATAGGAAATCCGAGATCCTCAGACTTTCCAAAACTAGCGAAATATTTTTTTCCAAAACCGATGATGTCCATCCAGTGATCTGAGGTATGCTTTTATTTTAAGTTTATGTAAAAAATTTAACTTACTATTTGTATATGTGCATGCAATATTGTATATTATAGGATTGTATTACTATACATAATATTATATGATGTTTGATAAAATATTGTATTGTATATATTTTTATACTATACTATGTTTGGTGTATAAACTGTATTAGACAAAAAATTAATTTTTTTAATAAAAAATTAATATATATTTTTAATTATAAAGAGTAATAAATAAATTTATGAGACTCTTTAAATAGGAATTTAAAAAAAGAAACCAATACATAACATTTCTCTATAACAAATTAAATATTAAATAAAAAATAAATTTAATATTTACTAAGAAAATATTGCAAATCATGCTGCAATTTCTTAAAATAAAATGATAACAATATTTAAATTACTATCACGTGCCTAATAAAAACATAAATTATACAACATAAAAAACAGGTTTAAAACATAGTGTTATCTGAATTTTACTAAATAAAATCTTGGTTTTATTTGTTATTATAAAATGTGACAAAAATTAACTAAACTGGATTATTGTATTATGTAATACTATACAGTTTATTTAATGTGTTACAATGTCGCATGCGAAATATGACATTTGTACATGATTTAAAGAAATACATTATGTAATAATAGTGCAATTCAAATTAGAGCAAAAAGTTGGATGCTATGACAAGCTGTGCCTTTGTGGGCTACTTTTTCCTGTTTATTTTTAAATTAATATTTTGCAACCTCAAGTGGATTAAAAACCAAGTTTCATGGTTTCAATGTTTTGATTTAATTAGTTAAATAAGTTTCATAATTTTTCACTAAGTTTCAATTAATAATAAATATTTTAACGATAGTTCAATCACTTGACTTGGACAATTGCTCTAAGCATAAAAGATAGCTATTATTACACATATAATGTTGCCATCACATTTTATTGGTTATATCTTCTGTATCAACTATAATCTATTTTACTAATGACTCGTTTATTTATATTTCCCAGAAATTACGGATTGTCAAGTTGAGTAATAGCGACTTACAATTGTATAACACAGTTCTTGGTTTGTTGAGATTTGGTTTACCAAATTTGGAAATATTAGAAATTAATGATTGTGAAGTAAAAGTGATATTGCAACTTGAAGGTCTCACTATGATGGGCAGCATAAATTTCTACTCCCAAATTTGAAGGAAGTGAAATTACATGGTCTAGTAGAACTAGAAAGTTTATTTAAGGGTCCTATTCATGTTTTAGGCCTACAGAATCTTACCAACTTAGAGATATTGATGTGCAATAGTCTGAAACATATCTTCTCGCTTACTCTTGCTTAAAATCTGGTGCAATTGAAATATATGGAGATTAAGGAATGTGAAGAATTGGAGCAAATCTTGGTTGTTGATGATGAAACCTTATTGAATAATAAGGATCATCTATTCTTTCCAAATCTCTTTCAAATAACGGTGATCAGATGTCCCAAATTGAAATGTGTCTTTCCTATCAACATAGGCCGACATCTTCAACAACTGCAAGAGATATATGTTGGAAGGGCGAATCAACTAGAAGAAGTATTTGGACATACAGAAGAGTTGACCTCATAAATAACAAAGAAATCATGTTACCTCAACTTCAAGAATTGTCACTCTTTTATTTACCAAACCTCACCAATTTCGGCTCTGTGGGTTACCACTTCATATTTTCGTCTCTTAAAGGTTTGAGAGTTGAGAGTTGTCCCAAGATCACTACAAGATTTTCCTACGCACAAAATAATAAATCCGTGCATGCCGACGCAAAGGTACTTGTAATTCTTCACACCCTCGAATCTATGTATTGTCTTATGTTGTTGCAGTTAAACAATAATCAAGAATTTACTAAGATATACTAACAATATTTCACTCATTTGGCCATTAAAATGGACCAGAATCATTATTATATTCATGTTTGTTTCTTGTACTGAGAATAATAACATGATAAATCAACTTTAATATTGTCATTTGTGCAGGCATCCAAAACAGGCAAAGAAGATGGAAATGCAGATTTCCCTGCAAAGATCGACGTGGCTTCATGGCGCAATTCTAAATTCAGTGATGTATTACCGCCATATATAGAACAATGATAAGGGACGTGTCAAATAGCAGAAAGAAGAAAAAACAAAGGGTAACTTAAAAACATTCTCATAGTGTTTATTTGTTAACAAAGTAAATATAGCTGCATTTTAGCTTCTTTCTTTTTATCGTTCTTCTTGTAGCTTCAAGTGGTTCTTTAGTAACACTAGACCGCTCAGTCTTAGCTACAAGATATCATCATATCATAACATGGATCATATCTTTTTCAAACAATCAAACATATATTTATATATCAGCAAGTGATAATGTTGATCAAATTTTTTGTCAATTTCCAGTTCCTAATTCCAGTGAATTCAAAGACGAAAGGAGCTGAAGAGAAATCCTATTTTGATATGAAGAATGTTATGGTTCTGATATCTCTTTGCAATTTTACGTGTCTTTATGGACTGAAGTGATGTCTTCTATTTCACTTGATTATGTTTTTGATACTCATTAATTTTTTTTTTTCAAGGTCATGTTAAATCATATCTTATGATAAAATTTGAAGTCTTGATTGACTTAAAATCATGACAACCGCATTGTATTCTCTCAAGAGTTTTTTATTTATGTGCTAATTATGATTCTCTTTGCGCATTTCGTAGGCACCGACATTCAAGAGTAAATAAGAGTATATTACTTTTTTCTTGCTGACATCTTTTTTTATTTTTTGCTTCTAATTTAGACTTCAACTCTATGAGGATTTAGCAAAATTTTTGTTTTTTTATTTTACTAAATTTTTACATGGAAAACTTAATATATTGGCTAGTGATTCTGTTGACCTTTTATATTTTCTAGAAGTTTCTTATTTTTACGAGGAAATTGAGAAATTAATACTACTACTGAAAACACACCTTTCCTACAAATTCTTGTCAGTCAAGATGGACCATTTTCAAAGACAAATTTTGGAAATATAAATGACTTGTGATCAAAAGTACTTTTCTTGCTTTATATGAGATTGTATTAAAGTTAATAGACTTATCAGGGCTTTTATATCATTTTTATGTCCTTTTATTGTCCATTGTGGCAACGAAATTAACAATAATAATTAAAAAAAACCTTTTAATCATTTTAGAAACTAGATCAAACAAAGAGCTAGCTATCACAGAGTACTTGTCAAAACTGATAATTAGTTATGAATGTTCAAACTGTATACTCAAAGACTGGAGAAACCAATCCATCAATAAGAGAAAAACGAAAATTAATAGAAAAACATACGTTAAATACACAAGACAGCTAAATTCTCAAAACTGTAAAACATATTGAGCAATTTGCTCAGATGTCTCTCCCCGTAACTGGTGGTTTAATAGACCAGAATGAGAAAGATCAAAGATTTATATGAATTTCTCCAATCAATTTGTTCATTCCGTAAAATCATGTCTTCAACTTGCCGAAAAAGCGAGGCCATGACTAGTAGCAGCATGGATGGCAGTGCTCACATCCCACTTGAAAACACACAGCCTTCTACTAATTCATTTCCGCTGCATATTTTGATGGAATGACCATGCATCAACAGTTATGTTCTCAAACTCTGATTCATGAGTGTTGTATGGAAACATACACGAAACCAAATGAGAAATGACTGCTGTATTATCAGCTAAAACCATTGGCATTCTCACGGTTATGTCTCTAGCTTTTTTTCTTTGAACTCCTCTCTTTCCTTGAGCCACTTTCTTCATGCCTCTCCATCTCCCCTGATTCGTTAACCTTCTTCTTTCTAGACTTCTCTTTAGAAGAAGCTTTCCGCTTCTTTCTAGAAGACTGTGCACTATCTTCTCTACGCGGAAAGGATTCTTCTTCGTGATCTAACTGCCAATTGCACAAAATCTCTTGTTGTTGATCCACATATTGTGTCTATAATGGCTCCCTGTTATGCAACGGAAACATAAACTCTAACGCTAGTTATTGAATATAATAATAACAAGTAGTAAAACAAAAATAAATAGCCAAAATTAAATGCAAAAATAAAGAATACCAGGAATTAACGAGGTTCGGTATTGAAACCTACATCCTCGAGCGCTGCAAAAGAAAACTCCACTATCTCCAAAACATTACAAACTTTTGGGCAATACAACAAATACCCAAAACAAAAGGGAGATACAACAAAACTTACAAACTAAAGGGTCCTTAAAGAAAGAACCCTAAACAAATGAAGTATAATGGAATTACAACTTGGGATATAATTAACATTGATTTAGGTTCTTATATATAGGCCCCAAAAGTTTCCCACTTTTCATTCTTTTTCAATGTAGAACAAACTAACTCATTTTGGCGTATTACATATAAGTCCCTAAACCTTTCTCCATTATCACTTCTACCCCATGTGATTTTGCTAAAAGCCATTTTTCAACAAATCTCCACCTTGGCGAATTAGCAAATCTTCAAAGTTTTGTATTATTCTGCCAAATTTTGCAACACCTTCAAATGCACCAAAAGGCACAGTCAAGCTCGCAGGATGTTGATTAAGTTCAAATAATAAATGAACTTGACGCTTGTCACTACTGAAGTCAACATGTCTGCAGGATTATCTTCTGTGCTAATCTTCTGGAGAATCATTTTCCCATTTTCAATATAATCCCACACAAAAACTAAACCAATATCTATAGTACATAAAATATACTGTAGAAACCATTTCACAACTTGCAAATGTCCTTTACCAGGGTCATGCATATGCCTGCTCACCATACTAACTGCTTGTGAAATATCAGGCCTTGTGTACCCATGGCCTATCGTACATTGATCAAATCGCTTATACCACTGTCTTGGTGACTGCTTCAAACTATATAGCGATTTCTTCAATCTGCAAACCCAAGTTTTCTTTCCAGCAACCCTATAATCATCTGGCTGAGTCTTGTAGATTTCCTCTTCTAAACTACCATGTGAAAACACAATTTTCACATCCAATTGAACTAGTTCAAAATCAAACTGTGCCACCAAGGTTAGCAAAATTAGAATGGAAGAATACTTTACCACAGGAGAAAACACTTCACTGTAATCAAATCCTTCCATTTGAGCGTATCCCTTTACTACCAACCTAACCTTGTGTCGAACATCTTCTCTATTAGGAAATCCCTTCTTCTTTGCATACACTCATTTGCACCCAATCGCATACACTCATTTGCACCCAATCGCCTTCTTATGTAGGGATCGCATTTCATCATTCATGGCTAGTTTCCATGATTCACAATTTGAACTCCTAACTACTTCTTTATAAGTAGTAGGAATATCATCACCTACGATTGGAAGTGCATAAGCCACCATATTAGCGAAACGAGCAGGCTTGCGAATTTCTTGTCTTGGCCTATTGTATGCAATCAATTCCTGTTGCTGAGGAGATTCTTGGGGTAAAATCTCCTTTTCATCTATAGTATCCACGTTAGTCACCTCAGAATCACTTTCTGTCTCGTGGACACTATCTGGTTCAACTGTTGTTTCAAACTCCATCTGCTGCCGAGTATGCTCCACACACATATGCCACAACTTAAGCATTTATGAATCTGCATCCTTCTGCACGATTGCAGCTATCGTTTCAATAACGGTACTACCATTATAGTAATACAAGTTGTTTCTCCTCGTGCCTTTCATTACCACAAGAGCGCTTGAAGAAACTTTTAGAATTCCATCTCGCATATTCATTGTGAAGCCTTTAGATTCCAAGGCTCCCAAAGAGATGAGATTCTTTTTCAACTTCGGTACATACCGAACATTTGTCAGAGTTCTAGTTGAGCCATCATGATTCTTCAACCAAATTGAACCTATCCCAGTTGTTTTACAAGCATCATCATTGCCCATATAAACAACTCCATCATGTTCTTCAAAATTAAAGAACCAGTCCTGGTGAGGACACATATGATAGGTACTACCTGAATCCATAATCCACTCATTTGATCCAGAGGTGGATGGTAGGCTAACTAGACAGAAATCTGACTCATCCTCTTCACGCTCAACAACACATGAATCAGAAGCAGCTTTGCCCTCTTTCTTTTCCAACTTCGGATAATCTTTCTTCCAATGCCCATTCTCACAAAAAACGGCACATTGATCCCTATTGAGTTTTCCCTTCGAACGAGATCTTCCTCTTCTCTCATTCATGTATTTGTTTTCTAGCGTCTTCTATAACTTATTGGCAGAAGTCTCTTTCATGAATGGATATTTCTGCTCTCTACAAAGACATGAGCGAATCATCCCACACGCTTTTACATTCAACCTCACCCAGTCTTTCTCATAGACATCTTCGGTTTTCCTCCTCCGAGGCGATATTTAGATCCTACTGATACAAGCTATCCATTACCTCACTCGCCACAAGCCAAAATTATTTTGGCCATCAAATTTTTCAACATCAATCTTTGCATTTGAAACCGTTATCATATTTACTGGTGCGGATGGTGGTGCCGCGGACGGTGATGCCTCGGACGATGAATCCTCGGACAATGATGCCATTTATGCCTTGCTCAATTGACTTGGTAAACAAAGTTCCCAATAACCAAGCACCACAAATTATTATATTCAATAGCTAACCAACAAATCAACAATAGCCCTAGGTAGTAGTAAGTGCTGAAATGATTAAATACGCACTAGGAAAATTCCCAGGAAACAATGGAGGGGTCACAAATGGTCCCACTTAAAATCCAGTCTCCTTAGACTTTTATTGTCTTTTTGACTGAATTTTCTTAGACATGCATATAACCATACAAATAGCTACTCACTGTCCTAAACCTGGGCTCTGATATCACTTGTTATGCAACGGAAACATAAACTCTAACGCTAGCTATTGAATATAATAATAACAAGTAGTAAAGCATAAATAAATAGCCAAAATTAAATGCAAAAATAAAGAATACCAGGAATTAACGAGGTTCGGTATTGAAACCTACGTCCTCGGGCGCTGCAAAAGAAAACTCCACTATCTCCAAAACATTACAAACTTTTGGGCAATACAATAAGTACCCAAAACAAAAGGGAGATATAACAAAACTTACAAACTAAAGGGTCCTTAAAGAAAGAACCCTAAACAAAAGAAGTATAATGGAATTACAACTTGGGATACAATTAACATTGATTTAGGTCCTTATATATAGGCCCCAAAAGTTTCCCACTTTTCATTCTTTTTCAATGTAGAACAAACTAACTCATTTTGGCCTATTACATATAAGTCCCTAAACCTTTCTCCATTATCACTTCTACCCCATGTAATTTTGCTAAAAGCCATTTTTCAACACTCCCCATCTCCAGGAAGCAAGTTGTTAAAAGTCATCTCACCATTAGATCCTCCTTTACGCTCCAGCAAGACTAGATCAGGTCTAATTATGGTACCAAGAATGCTCCTGTTGGGCCCTAGGCTAAAGATGGTCTTGGGATTTGTCAAGGTCGTGAATGCCATTAAAAAAGCTGATTTAATCTGCAAAAGAGGATAAATGTGAAATTCCCAGTAAAATTTCTAATACACCAAAAGATAAAATGTAGTTTTCTGTTTTCATTCTTCCCTACTGAAATAAAGGGGTAAGTATTTTCTTCTTTCTCAACCTAATAAAAACCTCTTGCAGGAGGTCCACTACAAGACCACGATGTAGGAGATAAGCGAATATAAGCATTTCTTTTTTCTTTATTTTATTTTTTTTTTGAAAGTGAGAAAGTAAAGTCTATGTTGTGTAACAAATCTTTCATTAGTTCCCACATTAAACAAAGGATTGATTTCATGGCCGCAGCAGAACAAGGAACGAAAGTAAATAGAGTAAATAACTAAATTGTTGAACAAATCTGGAAGTTATTGAAAGAGATCTTCAATTATGAGAAAGAAGGGTACCTATTTTTGAAGTCTAAAAATTATAAGAAAGTCAAATAATTTTACTCTGAAACATTGAGGTTCAATCTCTAAGATTAGAACTATAACATGGACCATATCTTCAAGTTTAAAGCAGAGAAAAATGATGCCACAACAGAAGGCTTTCGTGGAAAGTATATAAACTGTATATATCTTTTGCAAACAATCAAACATTTATTTTATATATCAGCAAGTGATTCTGTTGATCGACTTTCATATCAATTTCCAGTTCCTAATTGTGCCAAATCCAAAGACGAAAGGACCTTAAGAGAAATCAAACGTTTTGATATGAAGAAGGCTATGATTCTGATATCTCTTCACAATTTCATGTGTTCTATAGACTGGAGTGTTGTCCTACATTTTCACTTGTTCTGATACTTACTATTTTTTTTTTTTTCAAGGCCACATTAAAGCAACGTGGTTCATACAAAATTATGTCAGCATACTTCTTACATAGAGAGTTAGATGTTTGAATTTTAGAAAAAAAGACTGAACTCCCATAATAGATAATTCAAGTTCAACTCTTGTCTTGGGTAAACTCATACCTTTGAAAATTGATGTGTAAATTTCATATACATGTCAGCATAAGATGAGAAATGGAATTTATAACCTTGCCCTTACTATTATCTGTTAATAAGGAGTGGTCTCAGACAAATTTTGAGTACCATGCTTTTTCCCTCGCTTGCAACTTCATTTTTTTTAGGACACTTCAATTGCAACATGATAAAATTCATTTTTTTTTTTTTTTTTTGCTTTTCTTACAGTGCTTCAGTTTTATATTATTTTGCAACTATATTGAGCAACATGCTCAGATGCCTCTGCCCTGACCAGTGGTTGAAGACGCTACTCACGATTATGTTTCTGACGTATACTCTTTGAACTCCTCTTCTTTGGGCTGTTTTCCTCATACCTCTCCATTTCCTCTAATTCTTTAACCTTCTTCTTTCTCGACTTCTCTTTGGGAGAAGATGTTCGCTTCTTTCTAGAATATCTAAAGTTTGTATCTTAAATAAATTACATTTAATATATCAACGTCACATAAACAATGATATAATGCGTTTGATAACATAAAAATCTAAATTTAGTGTTATTTTATTAGTGAAGCATGGTTGATTCCTAATACATTTGGTATTTCTTGTAGTTAATAACATCTCTTGAAATTTCTGAAATAATGAAAATATTAACTTATACTCTTATAAGTTAATAAACATTTACCGAATTACTATTTATTTTAACAATAAAAGCTTAATCAATAAAAAGATTTATATTATTTCCAAATGTTGAAATGAATTTTTGTTTTTTAATTAAATTTCAGGGAGATTAATATCACTAATTTTTTTTGACAAACTTGTTTTGTTCTTCTTATTAGCTGCTTGGGCTGAGAGTCCAATTACCAATTGGGCATCCGTTTCCGGTAGACTGGGCTGGAAGTCCACTGAGCCCGTTGGCCCTGGTGACCCAGAAAAGCTGCCGTCCTTCTCTGCGTTACAACTGCTGCTGCTGCTGCTGCTGCCGCCCGCCGGGAAGAAAATAGAAAGAGAGGTAACAAGAAAAAGTAAAAACAAACAGATACTGTCCCAACAGAGAGTGAGAGCTAAATCTGAGCCCTATGTCTATTTGTTCATCATCTGGATCTTCATGTTCCTCAACTAAATCATGGATCGTGCACGGCATTGCGGCCGGAGCAGCCATTGCTGTAGCCATCGGAGCACGCGCTTATCTGGGTCAATCCATGAAGTTGCGGAGTGGGGGTCGTGGGCATCATAGCCGCCCGTTTGCCTTCCTCACGGTTCTAGGGCAAACCCCTCGTTAATATCCTCGGCAAGCCCATGATCCAGGTTCCCTCTTGGCTTTCTCTATTAGATCCCTCTTGAAAAATTGTTTTTTTATTTTATTTTATTATTTCAATAATGTGAACAAGTGCATGTAAATTGAATTGCATTCTTACGTTTTAGGGGAGTTATAATTCCAATATTAAGAGACAATTCCATGATAAAGTTTTCATTTTTTTTTTTTTTTGATTAATTAGTTTTTTAATGAGAAAGCTTGGGTGATTTTGGTTATTTGTGTGAAATTATAATTTACAATAGTATCTTAGGATCTAGTGAACAGAAACTGTTTTGACTCACTGTTTTGAATGGTGTTCTGCAGAGAACATGGGAAAGATCAAAATTGGCAACCACATTGGATCACTTGGGTATTTTATATATTTCCTTACATGATTTTTGTGTCAATTCAATAATGCACTATGTTAACATTTGTGGTTCATGTAATATTAACGTCGTCTTTGAGATATGTTGGTTTTGTTTGAGCTATTCAGAGTGAATGCTTGTGAAGAAGGTGTTTTTGAATTTGATTCTGGATCTAAATTCAATTGTTTGCTTCTGTTAGTTTGACTTTCTGTTTGCATCACATCTAGATACGATGCATGTTGAATAGTGCCTTTGGTAGTCAATTTCCCCTCTTTTCGTTGTACGATTATTTTGAAGGTGAGATATGCTTAGATTAACAATGTTGTTCAAAGTTTCATTTGGATATGGTAGTGAACATAGCTGATATTATAAAAGATAGAGCGTATTTTGATGTTTGCTACTTTTAATATGAGTTCTAGCAAATCATTATGAGCTTTAGGTGTTTTATATTTTATTTTTTATTTTATGTCTGTGCTTGTTGCTATGCCTGCACTTTGTGTGTATAATGTCTCATTTTGTGCTCTAATGCTCTAATTGTGGCAAAGGATGACAGAAAGATTGCAGAATGTTGCCGAGAATTTGGCGCTGATGTGATAATGACTTTAGAATCCTGCCGGAATTGTAATAATTTCATTGCAAATTTTATGTCAAGATTGGATTTGCTAATAGTCTTGTTTAACTTGTAGGTACCGAACAATGCAATGAAGCACTAGAAAAACTTGATAAGAAGTGTGATATTGTTGTCAATATTTAAGGGGTTGAGCTTCTTATTGAACCAGAGATAGTAGATGGCATTGTTAAAGCTCTGCAGGTATAGTTTTTTTTTTTAGCATGCAAATGCATTTAATTAAGAAAAAAAAGTTAATATGGCCTATCGTAATCCAAATAATTCAGAGAAAGTTTCTTTGAACAATATGAGGTGTCCTTTGACCTTACTTTGACATCCTGATATGGTTTGAGTGAGCTTGACTATATGTGTTACAAATGTAGTTCAATCTCTTGATTGTGTTATCATATTCACATAATACTTTATGCCTTGAGTTCATGTTGAAGTTTACTTGTTCTGCTGCAGGCAGCTCCAGATGCAGTTTTTGGCACTGCTGTCACATCTTCAAAACCTGAAGGTGCATTTGATCCAAATCGAGTGAGATGTGAGGTGCATAATTGTGGTTGTGCTATTTATTTTTCAAGGGGACTGATTCCATATACCAAGTGAGAATATATATCTGTATATGTACTATGTTACTATTATTTTTATTTTTTTTGATAACTTATTGGGCTGGTTGATGAACTTGCCTACTACTTGATACAGGTCAGGGAAGGTTAATCCACAGTTTTCATGTATGCTTTATCTTGGAATTCAGTTGTCAAAATGGCTCCACACTTTTCCTTTTCTTGAAAGAAAAAAAAAGGAACTTTCCTCTTGTCAATGGTAACATTATTGTCATTATTATGTTATCTCCTGATGAGTTTTTAGTGTTTTATTGTTGGGCCAGAGCTATGATTCAAAGTTTCTGAAGATATATCCTGGGCTTCAACTTACCCCACTTCAACTAGGAAAAGATCTTGAACAGCTGAAAGTTATTGAGAATGGATATAGGATGAAGGTATAGTAGACTTCTTTTCTGTAATTGTGCCTTGAGCGACTTCTTTTATATTAAGTCACCAAACGATAATTTCGGTAAAGCATCTTTTTTTTAGAACCTACTGTTAGAAGTGTTTGGATGTGTCTTGGAAATCTGATCATTTGGCTGTCTCCTTAATAGCATTGCTATTAAACCATTTTCTTTTTTTATCATACCTATGACCACATAGGTTTTAATCCTTATTTCACGTTATAACCTGTTTGGCAACTGCATCGTGTAAGGTGGAGTAATATAATATGCCTAATATGAAAGATTTTTCATTCCATGTGGCTTGAAATACTGCATTGCAAGAATACTATATCTTCATATTATAAGTGTTCAATGTAAATATTTATTCTGGTCCACTCATAGAGGTTCGGATCTTTAATAAGAAATCGGTTATTATGCAGTCTGAATAAGGTTATTCAAATGCCCAAAAATTTAGGCTCACTGTTAAGAGTGAAATATGCATTTATGCCATGTCATTGTATTAGAAACCGTTCTCTTTGCTGCACTTAATAATATATAACCTAGTTCATTAGAAATTTGGAAGCCTGGAGTTTGTCTTCTTTTTCTGGCCATGAAGGCGTTCTCATGGTTAAGTACTTTTTTGATTCCGTTGCCTTCAAAATAATTTTTCAGGTGATAAAGGTTGACCATGAAGCCCATGGTGTTGATACTTCTGAAGATGTTGAGAAAATAGAATCATTTATGCGTGAGAGAAACTTGTCTTAGTTTTTCACAGCAGAAACAGATCATGAGGAAAGGAATCCAGTTTGTATTTTCTAGCAGAGAGCTTCTCCATGTTGTATTTTAGATTGATTTTAGTGGTGTGTTCTTTTTCTATGCAACAGTCTGTTCAAGGGATTTGGCGCTGATGTGATAATGACTTCAGAATCTTGCTGAAATGGTAATAATTTCACTGCAAATTTTATGTCAATAATTTCACTGCAAATTTTATGTCAATAATTTCACTGCAAATTTTATGTCATGATTGGATTTGCTAATAATCTTGTTTACCTTGTGGGTACTGAACGGTGCAATGAAGCACTAGAAAAACTTGATAAGAAGTATGATATTGTAGTCAATATTCAAGGGGATGAGCCTCTTATTGAACCAGAGATAATAGATGGCATTGTTAAAGCTCTGCAGGTATTTTTTTTAGCATGCATATGCTTTTAATTAAGAAAAGAAGTTAATATGGCCCATCGTAATCCAAATAATTTAGAGAAAGTTTCTTTGAACAACATGATGTGTCCTTTGACCTTACTTTGTCATCCTGATATAGGTTGAGTGAGCTTGACTATATGTTTTACAAATCTGTAGTTTGATCTCTTGATTGTGTTATCATATTCACATAATACTTTATGCCTTGAGTTCATGTTGAAGTTGACTTGTTCTGTTGCAGGCAGCGCCAGATGCAGTTTTTAGCACTGCTGTCACATCTTTAAAACCTGAAGATGCATTTGATCCAAATCAAGTGAAATGTGTGGTGGATAGTCGTGGCTATGCAATTTATTTTTCAAGGGGACTGATTCCATATAACAAGTGAGAATATATATCTCTACGTGTACTATGTTACTATTATTATTATTATTTTTATTTTTTATAACTTCTTGGGCTGGTTGATGAACTTGCCTACTATTTGATACAGGTCAGGAAGGGTTAATCCACAGTTTCCATACATGCTTCATCTTGAAATTCAGGTGTCAAAGTGGCTCCACCCTTTTCCTTTTCTTGAAAGAAAAAGAGAAACTTTCCTCTTGTTGATGGTAACATTATTGTCATTATTATGTTATCTTCCGGTGAATTTATAGTGTTTTATTGTTGGGCCAGAGCTATGATTCAAAGTTTCTGAAGATGTATCCACAGCTTCAACCTACCCCACTTCAACTAGAAGAAGATCTTGAACAGCTGAAAGTTCTTGAGAATGGGTATAAGATGAAGGTATGGTAGACTTCATTTCTGTGCTTGTGCCTTGAGCGACTTCTTTTATATTTAGTCATCAAACGATAATTTCACTAATGCATCAATTTTTTAAAACCTACTGTTAGAAGTGTTTGGATGTGTCATGGAAATCTGATCATTTGGTTGTCTCCTTAATATCATTGCTAGTAAACTATTTTCTTTTTGATCATTTCTATGACCACATAGGTTTTAATCCTTATTTCACGTTATAACCTGTTTGGCAACTGCATTGTGTAAGGTGGAGTAATATTAATATGCCTAACTTATATGAAAGATTTTTCATTCCATGTGGCTTGAAATACTGCATTGCAAGAATGGCTATATGTTCATATTATAATTGTTCAATGTTGTTCTGAGATGTACATGACTTCTAGATGATGGGGATCACATTAAAATCCTTGATTATAGGGATCACTTCTATCCTAATTTAGATTGATCACCTACCTAGTTTAGAACACTACAAGTGTATATAAATATGTATCCTTTTAAGCTAATAATGAGAAGTGTGAATATTCATTACGTTTATTTTACATGGTATCAGAGCCTTAAAAGATAATTAGGGTTTGGGTCTCAAATTTGGGAAATTAGGGTTTAGGTTTCAAAATTGGGAAATTAGGGTTTGGGTTTCAAATTGGGAAAACCTGTTTAGGTTGAGATATGTTCAACACCGCCACCCAAGGGAGATTCAGAAGCCTCCGATTGACAAAACCCTGAGTTCCGGCCTTTAGAATCACCGCGCGTGAGCTCCACGCGCCACCTGAAACTTTGGTGAACAGTAACACGCCTCCGGCGCTTCCACAGCTGACTTCTCCTCCAATTCTCTTCGTCTGCTTCGTCGGTACTTTTCTGACACATTTTAAATGCTTGGATTGGGTAATCTCTTCTTGGTTCATTCTTTGTTCTTTGTTTGGATATTTCGAGGACTTAGTTGTGATCTTTCGGCACTTTGTTTTTCGTTTGGTTATTGGTTTTTTTGCTTCTTTGTGGCCTCTCGGTTGGTGGTATTTGTTGATTGATTTGGTGTCTCACTGAAATTTAGTTAGTTTGCTTTGTTTTAACCGTTTGGTGGTGTGCATTGGGATTAACATCTGTTTAAGACATGTCTGATACAAAGCCAGTGATGGAAATGATACTGACGATGTCGAAAATTACGAGAACATAAGCTCATTGGTATAACTAATTACCATGATTGGCGTAAAACCATTATCTTGTATTTGCGGAGTATTGATAAAGATGATCATATGGTGATGATCCACCTGAGGATGATTCGAAAAAGACATGGCTCCGGGATGATGCTCGGTTGATTCTACAAATATGAAACTCTATTGACGGTGAGGTACTTGGCCTAATTACTCATTATGAGTTTATTAAAGAACGATGGATTATTTGGAGTTTACGTGATGCGGAAAAGGGAATGTTTCTCATATTTATGAAGTGTGTAAGACATTACCGTGCGGAGAAACAAGATAAGTCTCTTGACTTATTTTATAGAGTTTAAGAAGACTTATGAAGTGTTGAACATGTTGTTACCCTTCATCTTGATGTCAAAGTTCAACAAAAACAACGAGCAAATGGCGGTCATGAGTTTTCTTGAGTCTTTCTTTCCGAATTTGAGGCGCTAAATCTCGGGTGTTCTAGCATCCCAAAGATCTCTTCATTGCGGGATGTCTTTGGTAGGGTACTTGCACGTGAAGGTACCCCGCGATTCGGCTTTAGTAGTCGTCGCAAAAGAATGACTATGAATCAGGGCGATCACAATTTGGAAGTGGCAACAAAGGAGGAGGGTCAAATAGTAATATGAGAGGAATTGTGTGTCACTTATTGCCATAAGCCAGGACACATGAAGCGTGATTGTAGAAAGCTTCGCACGAAATAGAATAAATCCCTCGCCCATGTTGCATCCACTTAATGATACTTGGATCGCGGGTTCTTATCTCTGAGATGAATTTGCCAAGTTTTCATTGTACCGGGGAATCATTAAAGGCTTCACCTACTCCTGTCACGGCTATGGCTGACTCAGGTAAGCCAACTACATGTCTCCTTTCCTCATCCTCCAAATTCGTCATTGACTCTGGTGCAACAGATCACATGTTAGGTAATCCCAGTCTCTTTGCTACTTATCAATCAAAAACCCTTTCGAATGTGACTTTAGCAGATGGGTCACCATCCTACGTCCTTGGGTCTGGCACTGTTTCCCCTACTCCACAGCTTCCCTTGTCAAATGTCTTACATTTACCAGATTTTTCTTTCAATTTGATTTTTGTTAGCCAACTTACTCGTGCTTTTAACTGTTGTGTTTTATTTTTTCCCGATTATTGCTTGTTTCAGGATCTTACGACGAAGAAGATTATTGGTAAAGGACATGAGTCTGGAGATTTATACATTCTCGATAGACCAAAATCTACACCTGTCGCTTGTTCTAGTGTTGCATTCCCATTTCAAGCACATTGTCGTTTGGGCCATCCATCTCTTCCTTCATTGAAGAGATTGTGTCCTCAGTTTAATAAAGTGTCTACATTAGAGTGTGAGTCATGTTAGTTTGCTAAACATCATCGTGTCAGTTTTAGTCCTAGAGTCAATAAAAGAGCTAATTCTCCCTTTGAGTTAGTTCACTCTAATGTTTGGGGTCCCTGTCCAGTTCTGTCTAAAACTGGTTTTAGATATTTTGTTACATTTGTGGACAATTACTCTCGTATGACTTGGTTATTCTTAATGAAAAATGGTTCTGATTTGTTTTCTTATTTTTGTGCTTTTTGTACTGAGATTAAAACTCAATTCAATATTTCTATTCATACATTGCGCAGTGATAATGCAAAAGAATATCTGTCAGTTTCTTTTCAAAATTACATGACCCAGAATGGCATTCTTCATCAAACTTCATGTGTTAATACTCCATCTCAAAACGGAATAGTAGAACGGAAAAACAGACATCTTCTTGAAACTGTCAGAGCCTTATTATTCCAAATGAATGTTCCTAAACCATTCTGGGCTGATGCCGTTTCCACCGCCTATTTTTTGATTAATCGCATGCCGTCTTCTGTCCTTCATGGTGAGACCCCGTACAGTATTCTTTTTCCTAACAAAGCATTATTTCCTCTTGAACCTAGGGTATTTGGTAGCACTTGCTTTGTTCGGGATGTTTGACCATCAATCACTAAATTAGATCCCAAGTCATTAAAATGTGTCTTTCTTGGTTATTCTTGACTTAAAAAAGGATATCGGTGTTATTGTCCAAATCTTAATAAGTTTCTTGTTTCCATTGATGTTACCTTTCTAGAAGAAACACCATACTTTCCCTCTTCTCTTGCAGATCGCCCGAAGGATGATGATAATGATGATTTGTTAGTTTATACCTTCACTTCCCCTGCACCAATATCTGAACCGGCATCTCTTCTCGACCATCACTATTCCTACGCTTCCTACATCGGCTCCTATCTCTCGATCCTACTCCCCTGCTCCGTCAAAGTTTACTCGTCTTCCACCTCCTCCTGTTTCATGTCCGGCACCAACTTCTTCGTCATCCGATCCAGTTTCAAGTGATGATCTTCCTATTGCATTGCGAAAAGGTAAACGACAGTGTACTTATCCTGTTTCTTCTTGTGTTTCTTATGATCATTTGTCATATTCATCATGTTCCTTTATTGCTTCCCTTGATTCTATTACTATCCCTAAAACTGTTCATGAAGCCCTTTCTCATTCTGGTTGGCGTAATGCAATGATAGAGGAAATGAATGCCTTAGATGACAATGGTACTTGGAAATTGGTAGATTTACCTTTAGGGAAACAGGCAATTGGATGCAAATGGGTGTTTACAGTTAAAGTTAATCCAGATGGGTCAGTTGCTCGACTAAAAGCTCGTCTGGTTGCTAAAGGATATGCTCAGACTTACGGAGTTGATTATTCTGATACTTTTTCCCCCGTGGCTAAGTTGACCTCTATTCGACTGTTTATCTCTATGGCAGCTACTTATGATTGGCCTTTGCATTAGCTAGACATCAAGAATGCTTTTCTTCACGGCGATCTTCAGGAAGAGGTATATATGGAGCAACCTCCTGGGTTTGTTGCTCAGGGGCAGTATGGGAAAGTATGTTATCTTCGCAAATCTCTGTATGGTTTAAAACAGAGTCCTCGTGCTTGGTTTGGAAAGTTTAGTTAGGCTGTTGAGAGATTTGATATGCTGAAATGTAAAACTGACCATTTTGTTTTCTACAAACGATGCAAAGCGACATCATTCTTTTAGTTGTGTATGTGGATGATATTGTTATTATTGGGAGTGATAGTGTGGGCATCACATCTCTTAAGTCTTTTCTCCATACTCAGTTTCACACAAAAGACTTGGGGATATTAAAGTATTTCTTGGGGGTTGAAGTTACAAGGAGCAAACGAGGAATATACCTCTCTTAGAGGAAATATGTGCTCGACTTATTAACTGAGACAGGGAAATCGGGGGCAAAGCCATGTAGTGTTCCGATAGTTCCTAATGTGCAGCTTATGAAAGATGGTGAACTATTTGGAGATCCTTAGAAATATAGAAGATTGGTCGGGAAGTTGAACTATCTTACGGTGACTCGTCCAGATATTGCATATTCAGTAAGTGTTGTCAGTCAGTTTATGGCCTCCCCAACAGGTTCATCATTGGGCGGCTTTGGAGGCAGGATCTTGTGTTATTTGAAAAGAGCCCCTAGACGCGGTATATTATATGCCAATCATAGTCACTCTCATATTGAATGTTTCTTAGATGCAGATTGGGCAGGTTCCAAGGTAGATAGAAGATCCACATCAGGCTATTGTGTCTTTGTCGGAGGAAATTTAATATCATGGAAGAGCAAAAAGGAGAACGTTGTGTCACGATCAAGTGCAGAGTCGGAATATAGGGCTATGGCACAAGCTGTTTGTGAAATAATGTGAATATATCAGTTCCTGACTGAAATAGGCCTTGAAACTTCAGTACCAGCGAAATTATGGTGTGATAACCAAACGGCTCTTCATATTGCATCTAATCCAGTGTTCCATGAACGAACAAAACACATTGAGATCGATTGCCATTTCGTCTGTGAGAAACTACAACAAGGTCTGATTTCCACTGGGTATGTGAAGACTGGAGAACAATTGGGAGATATCTTCACAAAGGCTCTAACTGGGATTCGAGTTGATTATCTTTGTAACAAGCTGGGTATGATTGATATCTATACTCCAGCTTGAGCGGGAGTGTTAGAGATGTACATGACTTCCTAGATGATGGGGATCACATTAAAATCCTTGATTATAGGGATCACTTCTATCCCAATTTAGATTGATCATCTACCTAGTTTAGAACACTACAATTGTATATAAATATGTATCCTTTTAAGCTAATAATGAGAAGTGTGAATATTCATTACGTTTCTTTTACAAAATATTTATTCTGGTCCACTCATAGAGGTTTGGATCTTTAAAAAGCAATCGGTTATTATGTAGTCTGAACAAGGTTATTCAAATGCCCAAAAATATAGGCTCATTGTTAACATTGCAATATGCATTGATGCCATGTTGTTGTATTGGAAATCGTTCTCTTTGCTGCACTTAATAATATATAAGCTAGTTCATTGGAAATTTGGAAGATGGAGGTGTATCTTCTTTTTCAGGCCATTAAGAAGTTCTCATGGTTAAGTACTTCTTTGACTCCACTGTCTTCAAAATCATATTACTTTTCATGAATGAGTCTTTTAAAGTATTACACAGAATGTTTTGGGGCATTTCTTGTCAGCCTACAAAATTGGGGCATTTCTTGTCAGAATACAAAACCCCAAAACTTGAACCATATGTATTTTTGCAGGTGATAAAGGTTGACCATGAAGCCCATGGTGTTGATACTGCTGAAGATGTTGAGAAAATAGAATCATTTTTGCGTGAGATAAACTTGTCTTAGTTTTCCACAGCAGAATCAGATCATGAGGAAAGGAATCCAGTTTGTATTTTATAGCAGAGAGCCTCTCCATGTTGTATTTTAGTTTGATTTAGTGGCGTGTTCTTTTTCTATATAACTGTCTGTTCAAGGGAAATAAGTTCATTGATTTTTCATGCCACGTTTTCCCTTGTATTGTAGTTACGAGTTTGGTTTAATGGGTCTACCCATACCAGTAACCATGAGAGGTCAATTTTTTGAGTTAATTGATTGTGTGGCTGTGTAGAAGTCTTATACATTTCTTTTCTCCAGTTCGAGTTAAGATGTACTGTGAATATATACCATATTACTGTTACATATCGAACGAAATGTTGCAACAGTGAACAAAACAAAACGGGAAATTATAAGTTTTGACTTATTGATTTAGTATGCAGCAACTGGTTTTATACAAATGATTCAATTACATTTTTTCATTGTGTTTTCATGCTGTGATTGTTTTTTTAAATGACATGTTCTCTTGATCGCTCATCCTCGAATAGCGTCCACCCATTGAGATGGAAAAGATAGTTGAACACGCTTATGTATAATGGTTTGGAAAGGGCTTGTAGCAGCATTTTCATGAGTAACAAATGTGTCATTTGCCATGCATTCTTTTTCTAAAATTAATAAATGGTCCAATTTCTCATGTTTTGTAATTCAATCTGTTGTTTTGAGACTTAGGAGAGATGAGGATGGTTGCTTCCGTATACTTCAGTTGGACCAAAATCATACATTGACCCAGACCAGTAAATTGTCTTGAGAGTTTTGTTTTACCTTGAGAAATTGCTTTCAAATGAGACTGAGGCCATTAACAAATTGCCTTGAATGAGTTTGCAGAGCGAGATTGAGAGCTTAATAGTTGCGCTAATGACTAGTGTTTTAAAAATTAAAATTACAAGAGCTCAAAAATACCAGCTTTGTGTTATTGGTATTATGTTATCAGTTTCTCGTTCTATTCCATATTACAATAATCTTATGAAATGTATTTTTGTAGTATCCTTATCTATGGAGTGTTTGGATTATCTATTAAAAGGAGTTAATAAAAATTTAATTCAAATTTATCAATATTTAGATTTTTCCCAGGGTTCAATATCTTTGCTGAAGCTATTCGTGTTGATTCCTTTGTTGAAGTTCAGTACGGTTTAAGTCATTCTTCTGTTGAAATTTGTGCCCTAATTTGCTTTTTAATTGTTTATATTTTCGTATGCATCACCTAAAGAGGAAGGCAAAGATAAAGGGAAGTTCCTTCGAAAACAGAGTATTCCTTCATTTTCATTATTTTATTTTCATTGGAATGCTTTTCTTCCTTCTCTTATCTGGCATCTGAGCTTTGATAATGAAAGTGAAGAAAAGGATCTTGTTACGTGCTTTAGTCATCTTGGAATATCATTCTTTTTGCTTTATGCATCATCGAGTTGGACGTTATAAGCTCTGTTTTCAAATTTTCAAGCTCATTGGTGACCAGAATCTGCTAGCTCAGGCGCATTCCAAGGGTAGCATTCATTTGGGTATGACTGCTTTCCATTTTTTACTTCATTATTTACTATCGGATATTGTTTCTATTCTGATTTTTTTCTAGTATCAATCCTTGCACTTTCAGTTGTTTCAATCTTATTTTCCAAGAATAGAATTGGTAGATTAAACACAGCCAAAAATTAGAGGAATTAGAATATGAAAGGAATGGAATTGATTTCAGTAGCCATTTGTCTTACTCATCAAAGAAGAATTGAACTCAGATGTTCTTCTTCTTTGACTTTGAATCCCTTAGTATTTGAGTAATATACACATACAAATTATGCATACAATTTTTTTTATTGCTGCGTTATTCAATATTATTTATTGAATTTATTTATTTTTATGTTCATTCTTTGCTCCATAACTATGTGTATAAAGTTGGTATGTTTAATGTTTTCTTATCTTTTCTCACATCTTGCTTTCTTCTAGAAAAAGAGAAACAGAAGATGCAAAACTGTCCCCCTTTTATTCCCTAAATTCTCTACCATTTAAAATGTTATGATCAAAGCAACATCTCTGTTGTCATATTCAAGTAAACTTTATTTTCCTTCAGTTTATCCTCTCTCCTTTTTCGTTTTGCAGGATATATTACCATATCTAAAATTGTGGCATTTGGGTTCATACAGCTATATTCAAGTGAAGTTCTGGGTAGTATTTGAGGGTGTCTCCTTTCAGAAGGTACCGAAAACAAATTTATGCATTATTAATTTTGGGATAAAATATTTTCACTTTGCTCATCATGAATTTGGTCATTCTATACTCAAATCTTCATGCTCATTGTTTATAATAGACTTTGTTAAGTTCTAACAAAAGAAGCTCGAGTGCGGATACCATCTTTTGTAGGAAGAGTAGGATTAGTTTATTAAACCTTCCTACATCATTTCTCCCTCGCTGAAAAGAACTCGATTCCTAGTGAGTTTGTTGGAGAAGAGGCTCAATTAGGTCAATGTTTCAACAAATAAGATAACAACATACCTGATCTTGCATAGGCATAGAATAAAAATCAATACACATAACAACATGAGAATCATATAGATTAGGAAAGAGAATTTTAACACCATTAAAGTATTCACACGAGGCTTGAAACTGCTTTATTCTTGCTTCAACTCAATCTCAAGATATTCTTTCTTCTCATTTTGCTTGGTTTCAACTTCAACATGAACTCCTGCATTATCTTCCACTTTAACTTCTTTTTCATTAACAACGTCTTTAGGTTCATTTGGAGATAATTGGTAGGTTCAAAGAAGTTTCTTTCTCTCTTAGGCTCATCATTCACTAGTTTCTTATTCTTTGGAATTGCCAGGCTTCTAGGATCAGAGATACTAAGGTTAGGAGTACTCAATGACTTTTATGAGGCTGCTTCGATAATCACTTATAAGATTCTTGAGTTCCTTTACTAGATTAGAAATTTTTTTCTAATTGCAATTCAACTTGTTCAGCTAGTTGGGCAACATCATACGGTGTATGAGTAGGTTGTGCAACAATTTGATCTTGCATCTTTCTAGGTTGCAATCGCTTGTTGGTCGGGTTACCACAAATCATTGCGGCCTAATAGACATTGAAACTCCTTTATGTACTCTTGTAACATATTGATGAAACCCAGCACCTTCACAGACCTCTTCTCAACTTACACGCAACACACACAGCTCAAATGCAACAATAAGAACTAATCAACACACATTCAGCAATATTCCAGCACCAAATCCAACACACATCTCAAAACAATGGAAAATGATATATTGATAATAATAAGAGTTAAGAGAACAATGAGTTGTTTGAATGAAATGGTAAAACAAAAACATCAGCTGGTCTTCGAGGGCCAGCACCTCCCACACTCAATTCATGCAACAACAAAAATGATGTCTTCCTCTGTGGTACAACTACCCCTTTATTCTAACACTGAATCCTAACAACTAACAGGACAACTGTCTTTGGTGATTGACCCCTTTTGCCCTTGCCTTCCCTTACCTGTCTTGCGTGAGTACCAGTTATGTATTTTGGGTCCATCATCATTACCCTCCCCAAGGAGTGCCACCTTGTCATCAAGGTGGAAAGAAGGAAATTGGTGGCAGATGGTTGTATAGGACTCCCAGGTATTATCACAAGTCGGTAGGCCTTTCCACTTGATTAGGACCTCATAGTCTCCATTTATCAACCTTTGCTTGCGTAAGACTTGCTCAGGCTCCACTTAGAGTACCATATCTTCATCAAGAAAGGAAGGAAGTGGAAGTGAGGTGATTGGTTGAGAGGTAAACTTTTTTAGTTGGGAGACGTGGAACACGTTGTGGATGCGGGCTGTAGTGGGAAGTTGCAAACGGTAAACCACCGGACCAACCTTTTCGATCACTTCATAGGGTCCATAAAATCGGGGGCTGAGTTTTTCGTTGGGTCTTCGAGCCAGTGATTTGAGACGATAAGGTTGGAGCCTTAAGTAAACTAAGTCACCTGATTGAAATTGAACGCCCCTTCTCTTACCATCCACATAGGCCTTCATGGCACCTTGAGCTTGAGATAAATTGAGCTTTAATTCAACCAAAATGTGATTCCTTTCGATCATTTGCTGATCAACTGCCGCCACCACTAAGGCATGTTTGGAATATCTAAGAAGGACTGGGGGTCCCTGCCGTATAAGGGTCGAAAAGGAGACATGCCTGAGGACCGATTGAAGGTTGTGTTAAACCAGTATTCTGCCCAATTGAGCCATTTAGGCCACTATTTTGGTTGTTGTCCCGCAAAGCAATGAAGGTAGGTCTCGACACAACGGTTAACCACTTCTTACTGGCCGTCCGATTGAGGGTGATATGCTATGCTCATGTGTAGTTTCGTACCTGATTGTTTAAACATCTCGCCCCAAAAAAGGCTCATGAAGAGTCGGTCACGATCTGACATAATTGTTCATGGAAACCCATGCAGTTTAACAATGTTCTGGATGAAAAGATCAGCCACTTGTGGTGCCGTGTAAGGGTGTTGGAGGGGTATGAAGTGGCTAAACTTGGTTAACCGGTCAACCACTACTAGTATTGTATCGACCCGTTGAGTTTTTGGTAGGCCGACGATGAAATCCATAGAAAGATCCTCCCAAACTTGGGCTGGTATTGGTAATGGTTGCAGCAGTCCAGCTGGTTGAAGGTTGTCATACTTATTCTGTTGGCATGTAGCACAGTTGCGAACGAAGGTTTGGATGTCAGTCTTCATACCTTCCCAATAGACAACCTGAGATAATCGTTTGTAGGTCCTGAAAATTCCCAAATGCCCACCCATGGGAGACGAGTGAAATTCCTAAAGGAGGCATTGAACTTGCGGGCTGGTGCGAGGTAACACTAATCAGTCATCATAGAAAAGCTGGTGGCCCACCAAGTGAAAGTGTGGATGGCTATTGGGATCCGTAATCAGGTCTTGGCAGATTTTGTTTAGCTTAGGATCTTACTGAATAGCTTCTTCCCACTCCTTACGATTGCCAAAGTAACAAGTAGAGAGAGAATTGCATTCCACCCCATCATGCGTCCCGGATAAGGCATCGCAGCTCTTTTATTTTCCGACCCCGGTTTATTTTGTATCTCATAGTCCAGTCCCAACAGTTTGATTATCCATTTTTGTTGCTCTTCGCCGTGTAGTCTTTGGTCATTTAAGTAATGGAGGCTGCGCTAATCCGTTCGGATGATGAAATGCCTACCCAAAAGATAGTGTTTCCACTTCTAGACTGCGAAAACAATTTTTATCAGCTCCCGCTCATAAACGGACTTGGCTTAGGACCTTAGTGATAAGCCTTGGCTGATGAAGGCTAGTGGTCGCCCTTCTTGCATCAGAAATGCTCCTAAACCTAACCCCGAAGCATCTGTTTCAACAACAAAAGTTTTAGTAAAATCAGGCATAGCAAGAAGCGGTACCATAGTCATTATCCTTTTTAATTCGTTGAATGCAGTTTGTAAGGATTCGGTCCAACTGAAAGAATTTTCGCAAAGTAGCGCGGTGAGAGGTTTTGCTAGTGTGCCGTATCCTTGAACAAACTTTTGGTAATACCCAATCAATCCGAGAAATCCCCTTATGGCTTTAATGTCTTTAGGTGTTGGCCATGCCAAAATACATTCAATTTTCGCTGGGTCAACAGCCACTCCCTCTGAGGAAATTATGTGACCCAAATATTCCAACCGTAATTGGGCGAATGTACACTTCTTTTGGTTCATTACCAACTGATGCTGCCTTAAGATTTGAAAAGTGTGACTCAAGTGACCTTCATGGGCTGTGATATTAGGACTATAAACCAAGATGTCGTCGAAGAAAACCAGAAGGAATCGCTGAGATACGACTTGAAAATATCATTCATGAGAGCTTGAAAGGTAGAAGGAGCATTGGATAATCTGAAGGGCATTACCAAGAACTCGTAGTTGCCCTCATGGGTGCGGAAAGTGGTCTTGTAGGTGTCTTCTTCTTTGACCCGAATCCGATGATAACCAGACTTAAGATCCAATTTGGTGAACACCGAAGCTCCTCCTAACTCATCGAATAATTCGTCAATCGTCGGTATTGGAAATTTGTCGGGCACTGTAATCTTGTTCAAGGCTCTGTAATCCACACAAAATTGCCAGCCACCATCCTTTTTCTTCACCAGTAACATAGGACTTGAGAACGGGCTTTTGCTTGGTTTTATAATTTCGGATACCAACATGTCTTGGACAATACTCTTAATCTCATTTTTTAAATAGTAAAGGTACCTGTAGGGCCTGATATTGGGAGGTTGGCTCCCCTCTGTCAGTCTAATGGCATGGTCATGTATCCTGATCGGTGGCAGTCCCGGTGGAGGTTCAAACAATTCTTGATGCTGCTGTAATAAGCTCTTAATTAACTCCGAATGGCCTGATTCTTGTGTTGACTTTATCTGCATGTGCCTGAACTCAATGTAGTATCCCGATCCTTCAGTTTGTAACGTTTTCAGCATCCCCTTAAGTGACACCATAGTTCTACATAGAGCTGGATCTCCTTTAAATGTGACCATGGTACCCGAACACTGAAACTTCATTACCAGCTTCTTCCAATATGTGGTTGTTTCACCCAATGTTTCCAGCCAAGCTATACCCAAAATAACATCAACACTGCTTATCTCAAATGGGAAAAAATTATGTATTATGTCAATACCTTGCAAGCTTAGACATACCCCCTTACACTCGCCTTGACACCTGACGTTATAGCCATCACCAACCCTCACTCCGAATGTTTTCGTTGCTGTTACCAGAATCTGAAGTTCCTCCACCAAGCCCCTGTTTATGAAGTTATGCGATGCCCCGCTGTCAATTAAAATTATAACCTCCCTACCTTTAATTTCTCCACTCAACCTCATCGTTTTAGGCCTGTTAATTCCAACCACAGAATTAACTGATAACTCAGCTTCCTTGGGAACTTCTTCTTCCAACATTTCCTTGTCATTAATTGTTTCCTCTTCTTTATTTTCTCTTCATCAACTAGGAGTACTTGGAACTGCTTTTCCCCACATCTATGCCCTGGAGAATATCTTGCATCACACCTATAGCACAGGCCCCGCTCTCTCTTCCTTTGTATCTTAGATTCAGTTAACTTTTTGAATGGAAAATCTCGTCGGAAAGTGTGGGTTCTATTGCTGTTTGACGATGCTGACCCAGTGAGTTGCTGTAGCTCTCAGATAGAAGTCTTTGGTTGAAGGCTGAGGTTTGGGAAGGCACGTGGTTTTGGTGAGTTTGGTTTGCAAATCTGGAGGGTTAAAGAAATGAGTTTGAATTCTGGAGTTTTGCGTTTTCGTCAAATTTAAGTGAGTTAGAATTGGGTTTGGGTAAGTGGGAATTGGGCTTGGATAAGTAATTGATGTGACCTTGTTTTACTGTTCGGGCCAGGCCTACTTGGGCTTCTTCTAAGGCCCAGTTTCTCTCCTCAACTCGTTGGGCCATCAATGCAACCTGGGTCAAGGAATCGGGTCGAGTCACGAGATTTGGCTGTTGTAATTTGATTTCAGCCCGGATCTCTGGTTTAAGTCCGTTAAGGTAAGCTGCCGTTGGTACCTCTTCTCTCTCACCGTGAGTCAACGTCGCGACTTCTTCAAATTTTCGACGAAACTCCAACACGGTTCCCTCCTAACCCAACGACATTAGCATCTCTAGTGGAGTGACCTCCTGCGCTCCGCTGAAACGCTGCAGCAACGCCACCTTGAAGGCTGGCTAGGACATCGCCGTCGTTCGTGAATCTGTCCACTGGAACCAATGGAGTGCTTCCCCTTCCATGCAAAGGGGCTGTCGACGATACTCTGTGCTTATCAGAGATCTGATTGATCGCAAAATATCTTTCTACTCGGAAGATCCACCCATATGGATCCTCGCCGGAGAAGAGAGGAAGCTCCAGTTTCCGGCCTCCCCAGTCTCGGCGGTACCACCCTTCTCTGCCCTGGTTCGACCCTTCGCCACCGTGGTCCTCCCCTGAGCCTCCTTGTTCCCCGAAATGTCTCTGTTCAGCACGTCCTCCTTTGTCTGGATTGGTTTCATCAGACACGTTTCTCCGTCGTTCTTCCTCTTCCTCATCTTTCCTTCTCATCCAATTTTGCATATCCATCAGAATCTCTCTCATTGAGATCACTATTTCCGTCACCTTGGCTACATCCCTCTGAACCACCGTTACCTCCTTTTCAACACCTTCGATTCTGGCCTCCATTCGAGTGCCAACCATACCCGCCCCAGCACCGTGTGCTCTGATACCAGTTTGATGAAACCCAGCACCTTCACATACCTCTTCTCAACTTACACGCAACACACACATCTCAAATGCAACAATAAGAACTAATCAACACAGATTTAGCAATATTCCAGCACCAAATCCAACACACAGCTCAAAACAATGGAAAATGATATATTGATAATAATCAGAGTTAAGAGAACAATGGGTTGTTTGAATGAAACAGTAAAACAAAAACATCAGTTGATCTCCGAGAGCCAGCACCTCCCACACTCAATTCATGCAACAACAAAAATGATGTCCTTCCTCTATGGTACCACTACCCCTTTATTCTGACACTGAATCCTAACAACTAACAGGACACTTGTCTTTGGTGATTTACCCTTTTTGCCCTTGCCTTCCCTTGCCTGTCCTGCGTGAGTACCGGCTGTGTATTTTGGGTTCATCACATATCTATTACCTTGATGAAAATTCTCATATTGAACTAAAAACATCTCAACATGCTCCATAGGAAGAAATTGAGTTTTCAAGGCATGTCTTATTTCATACTATGAGGTTTTGTACATTCTTCCATATTGGCTTTTTCTTTGTCTCCAAGAAGACCCCCAACAGAAAGTATCATCAATTAATAAATAATCAATAAATGTGACATGGCTTCCTTCTGGAACACCCATAAAAAATTCAATCAATAATTCAGTGCATTTAATAAAATCTTCTGGATGTAAATGTCCACTGAAAAAGATTAAGAGGGGGCTCATGTGACACTAGAACATCGGATTTTAGTTGGGTTTCAACCTACATGTCATGCCATAAATGGCTTGAGGTTAATTGATTTTGTCTTGCCATGGACTCATCAAGGGAGTGACTCCAATTCCCGACCAATTTGTGCATGGAAGGCCAAGTCCCTTTTTTCATTGTCAAGTCCTTGATTAGCGACAAACTCCCTAACTCAACTAGGTCAAGATGTTTGAACTTTGAAGAACAACTTCCATCGGCTCCTGCACTCTCCATCTTTGGAACATTTGCTATGCACACTCTTTGTGTAACCAACAGCATTTCGAGTTTATCACAACAACTACTGTTGCCATGGTTGCCCACAAATCAGTCCGTGACATTCGTTTCCACCCATTTGCATGCACACCCTCATGCATAGTCTTCAGAGCTCCCAGTTCAGGCACAACCCTTGGACTTAAAGGAACACTAGCTCTATTAGGCGCGACTCTCCTCTAGTCGTGTCAACCACTCGCAACACCTTGAAATCTGTTTACTCACACAGAAGCTTTTGCTTGTATTAGTTGAATCCCACTCCCTACTACCATAGTGGCACACAAGACCTTATCCTAGGAGGCACAATCAATACATCAGGTCCTTGCACATAAGTCTCCACAATCCAATACTTTATTGTCAAGCATCTGTTGTCACATAACCTTTATGCTCCCTTGATTCATTATCTCTAATATCATTCCATTTTACTGTAGATTAGCAGGATATTGTTCTCTAAGAGTGTGGGCAAATTTGGCTTCATATATCTATAAGTGATAGTCAAGTGAAGCTCTCGGTAGTGATTAAGGATATCTCCTTAAAGAAGGTATGTAAAGCTAACTTCAAGGCTATAGTTTTGTCCTGATTCTTTATTTGGTGTATTTACCCTTTTTGTTAGCTATTTTAATTGTGATGAAAAAAATTACTTAAAACTATCAATAAAGCTCAACCATATCTTCAATTCAAAGCTTAAATCTATGATTCTTTTCTGTCTTTCTTGTGTTATGGATTATTCCAATTAGAAATTGAAGTTTGATTTGAGGCACAAGTATAATGGTTTCTCAGTTATGAGAACATATGAATTAATTCTCTTATTTTCTTTGATCACATAGTTTGTAAATTATCGTAGTGATAAAAACAAAGAGCTTGTTATTATGTGCACTTGTCTACTTGGAATAAAGTTTTTTTTACTTTTATCATGAAGTTGGACATTGCAAGTTGTGTTCTCAAACCTTCATGCCCATTGGTGATCAGAGACTTTGCTAAGTTGTAAAGATACGATCGAGCTGGGTTGCATTTCCAGGATAACATCAATTTAGGTATAACTATTTATGATCTTTCAACTTCATTTTTTTCGATCTGTTATTAATTTTTACCACATTGCTTTCACTTTCAATAATTTCAATTTGCTTCCAAGAAAAGAAAGACTAGAAGATCAAGAATTGGGAAAATATCAAAGACTTTTGAATATTACGAGGAAATAATTTTATATTTGTCTGTCTAACTAGTTAAAAATAGTTGAAGTCATAGTTGATTTTTTGAAGCTTCTGCATTTTTTTTTATAATAAAGATGCTGAATCCTCTATTACTATTATTTTCCTTGTTTTTCGTGCTTGAACAAAAACTGAAAAGGCTATTATATTTTTTGTTTTGTGTTAAAGCCTATATTAATTACTATCTAAATTTCTGTGGCATCTTTTAGAGTTAGTTCAAGTGAAGGGTATTGAATGAGAAGATTCCTTCACTAAAGGTATGACAGATATTTTTATGAATTAATTATCTTTTTTATTATTCTTCAGACTTTAATTAGGATGTTCAGTTGATTTGTCTACTGTGATGAAAAATATTAAAAAGGAAATCTAATCACATCCTCAATTCGCATGTAATTTTCAAATTTCTAGTGTTACGAATAATTCCAATGAGAAACTGAAGTTTGATTTGAGCCTTATCATGCCGTTTATTTACCAAAGAACCTGAGAAATAGCTTTCTGTGGTTGTTTATTGATTTGTATTTGATGAATTTTGTTAAAAACACAACCAATTTTTTGTCAATTGATTTAGCAAAATTTCTATGAAACCTAACAAATACTAAATAGGACTAAAATCTTATCAAAACCTAATTAATCTCAGCTAAAATGCTACTGAATCTAACCTCAGCTAAAATGCTACTGAATTTAACCCAACAGAGTTTGTAAGTTCTTATATAGAATGTGTGACAACAATTATTAATCCAAAGAGCATAACATGTCTTCAAATGACAAGGTGAAATGAATACACATCAACTGCAGAGATTTAAATTAAAGACGTAAAGAATTTATGATGAGTAGAGACTCGCAAAATAAAATAAATGATATAGAACTTGTATGTGTTTTGTCCTAGCATGGTAGACTAGGTTTTTTGCTAGACAAATGACACTTTGACTATCACAGTACAAAACACTCTTCTCATAATTCTAACCCAATTCTTCTTAGAATTGTTGTAACCATATCAACTCCTTACTAGTTTTTGTCACAGTAACATACTTTGCCTCTATAGTAGAGAGAGTAATAATCTTCTGTAACTTTGAAACCCAACTGACTACTATACCACCTAATATATAGACATAACCAATGGTACTCTTGTGGTTATCAATGTCACCAGCCATATCAACATCTATATAACCTTGTAACTTTAAGTCTAACTTCCTAAGTCATAATGCTGTATGTGTAGTACCTCTCAAACATCTGAGAATCCGCTTCATTGCTTCCCAATGTTGTTTTTTTGGATTGCTCATGTACCTACTCACAACTCCCATTGCATGTGCTATGTCTGGCTTTGTACACACCATGACATATATAAGATTGCTAATCGTTGATGCATATGGTACTTTAGCCATGTAGCTTCGCTTATGCTCTGTTAAAGGTGATTAATCTTTGGATAGTTTAAATTGACTAGCCAAAAGTGTACTTACTGGTTTTGCTCCATCCATGCTGAACTTGTTGAATACTTTTTTCACATACTCTTCTTATGACAACTTCAAGAAACCTTTGGCACTATCTCTAGTAATCCTCATACCAAAGATTTGTTTTGCAGCTCCCAAATCTTTCATAGCAAACTCCTTCGACGATTGCCTTTTTAGCTTGTCTATTTCTTGTTTACAAGCCCCTGCAATTAATATGTCATCTACATATAGTAATAAGATGATATAAGAGTTATCAAATTTCTTGAAATAACAATAATGGTTTGCTTAACATCTTAGGAAACCGTTACTACATATAAACCCATCAAATTTCTTGTACCACTGTCTAGGCGCCTGTTTTAGCCCATATAAGTTCTTTTGAAGTTTGCACACCATTCTCTCATTTTCTTGTACTTTAAAATCCTATGGCTACTGCATATAAATTTCTTCATCCAATTCTCCATGAAGAAACGTTGTCTTTACATCTAACTGCTGAAGATGAAGGTATTCTTTTGCCACTAACCCATGTATTGTTTTTATTAGTCAACTTGACAACTGGAGAGAAAATTTCAGTGTAGTCAATGCCTTCTTTCTGCTAGAGTCCTTTCACGACTAGTCTTGCTTTATATCGCTTCCTACCATCATGTTTCTCTTTCACTCGATAAACCCATTTGTTTTGCAATGCCTTCTTCCCTTCTAGTAACTTGATTGAGTCATCAACTTGCATCGCTTCCTTGTAGCACTTTACCTTTTATTCATCATCATCAATTAGTAAAATATAGTGCAACGAAGGGAAGTACCTCTATGATGGTCTTATAGACTTGGAAGATCTTCAGGGTTCAAAGATGAGTGTTTGTGGTTCAACTTTTAAAGCTATATTTTCTTGATCTTCCTGGTTATTGTCTTGCATGTCATTCATTGGGAAGTCTTTCAAAAGAACCACCTCTTGCTTTTTCACTTCAATGCTTGGATTTTCTAACTTAATGTTGAGCCTATCCTTGTACATTACATCTTCATTGAGGATGACGTCTTTGCTCCTTATAATCTTGTAGTTTTTTTCATCCCAGAAACGATAACCAAACTCGATATCACCATAACCAATGAAAAATATTTTTTAGATTTAGCATCAAGCTTAGTTCTAAAAGTAGAGTCATGTGAATATATGTTAAATAACCAAATACTCTTAAGAAAGAATAATTTACCTTTTTGCAGTTCCAAACTTCTTCTAAGATCTTTCAATTCAACAGTACAAAGGGTCCTCTATTGAGCAAGTAGGCTACGGTATTAATTGTGTCAGCCCAGAACGTTTATAGTAGTCTAGCATACAATCTCATGCTTTTTGCAAGCTCATTTAGGGTTCTGTTCATCATTTTGACGACACCATTTTGTTGAAGAGTTGTAGGAATGGTTTTCTCCATCTTAATCCCATTATTTGCACAATATTCTTTGAACCTTTCATTAATGTACTCTCTTCCACTATCGGACCGCAAGCACTTTACCCTTAGGTTTGTCTCATTCTCAATCATACCTTTTCACCTTTTAAAAGTATCAAAAACATCAAACTTCTTTTTCAAAAGATAAACCCATACCTTTTTGCTCACGTCATCAATGAACGTCACATAGTACCTTGGTATTCCAAGGGATGACACGGGAGTGGGCCCCACACGTCTGTATGAATAAACTTCAACTTCTTTGCCTCTGATTCCCTTGGTACTTTGGGAAAACTCACTCTTCTCTGTTTGCTGAAGATGCAACTTTCACATAAACTCTGATCAATTGACTTCAACTCTGGTTGTTTTCCTTTCAATTGAAGCTCTTTCATTCCTTTCGCTCATATACCCAAGTCTGCAATGCCACAAACTTGAGGTAACACTAGCATATGTGACTGCAACTGAATCTCTACAACTAGAAGTCATGTAGAGAGTTCCAGTTTTATTTCCTTGAGAAATCAACTATGGCACTTTTAGTAATTTTCCATGCACCACCCACAAAGGACACATTATGCCTTTCATCGACAAGCTACCCTACTGATATTAGATCGTGCATAAATCTTGGTACATGTTTTACTTTCTGAATTTTCCACAAAAATCCGTTCGTCATCTTCAACCTAACATCACTCATACCTACAATATGCAAAGGTTCTTCATAAGCTAGGTATACCTTTCCATGATTTTCAACCACATAATTTTCTAGAATTTTACGGTGTGGAGTGGTATGGAATGAAGCTCCTGAATCTAAAACTCAAGAATCAATAAGACTATCAACAAATAAAAGTAAAGCGTCTTGCACCTCCCCAGTTACGACATTAGCGGTGTCATTGTTGTTCTCCTATTTCTTTGGTGCTTTGCAATTCCTATGCATGTGACCTTTGTTGCCACAATTCCAGCATTCTATCTTTTTCCCAAACTTGAACTTGCTTCTTCTGTTTCTTGATTTTGATCTTCCTTTGCCTCAGTTTGAATTTCTATCGTAGTCCTTTCCTCTTGTTTCAACATTCAAAGCATTTGATGTCGTTGCACTTGAATCTTTCTAGCAAACCTCCTCAGCGAGAATTTTATCCCTGACAGCGGTGAGTTTTAATTTCGTATTACCTGTTGAATTATTGACTGTTGCTCTCATGGGCTCCCAACTATTTGATAGGGAGGCCATAAGTATTAGGGCATGAAGTTCTTCATCAAAATTAATTTTTACAAATGAAAATTGATTAATGATTATATTAAAATCATTCATATGCTCCATCATGGAAGCCCATTCTCTTATCATTAGATTAAATAATCTTTTCATAAGATGTATCTTGTTATTCGCATAAGGTTTCTCATACATATCTGATAAGATCTCCATCAACCATGTTGTGGTTATCTCATTTGCCACATTGCTTGCCACGTTTTTTGTCAATGTAAGTCGAATGATTCCCAATACTTGTCTATCAAGGATTATCAATTCTTCATTTGACATTTCTTCGAGTTTATTTCCTAAGAGAGGTAGATGTAAATTTCTGACATACAGATGATTTTCAATCTACATCTTCCACTAAATATCCAGTCTCAGTAGTATGAAGAGTTCGTAGCATAGCCCTAAGCGACACTATTGTTTTAACCAGGGAAGGGTCCACTTGAATTACCACCCTCTTTCCTTCCACTTCAAATTTTATTGTCAGGTTTATCCATTTCACATAGACATCACTCAATGAACTCAACCACGCAATCCCGAGGACCACATCAACTCCCCCCAAATTGAATGGAAAGAAATCTTGACTGATTTGGACTCCCTGAACCTCCAATCGAACTCCTTTACATACCCCTTTCCTTCTCACAGTCATCCCATTGCCCACCATCACGCGGAATGATTTCCTCTGAAAATCTCTAGCTCTAGTTCTTGAGAAATAAAATTGTGGGTTACCCCACCATCAACCAACACAATCAACGTTTCCTTCCCAATTTTTCCCTTTACCTTCAAGGTTTTATTAGACAAAATCCCTAAAATGGAATTTATCAATAGGTTTAGGGAGTTACCTTCCATGATTGGCTCCTCCTCGGTCTCTGGATAAGTCCCTTCTTTCTCTGGTTCATCATCATCATCCATTGCCAATAGTATTTGGAGCGATTTGCTCCGATCACTTGTGATTTGGTCCAAACTTATCAGCACATCGATAGCAAAGCCCTCGTTCTCTTTTATACTGTAGATCCACCTCTAATAGACGTCAAAAGGTATCGCCTCTATAGCTTGAAGCCATTATTTTAGTCGATTTCTCTCTTCTGGCAAGATTACGATTTGGAGAAGAGAAAGTTGAATTTGAGTTTTTATCGGTGTCAGCCCACCAAGTCGGGCGTATCAGGTCTGGGCTAAAAGAGACTCGAGTATATTGATCCACTCGCCCAAACTGGGTATTATTATACAGGCGCGTTTTGTCTATGACCTAATTTTTCTCTTCAATTCGATGTGCCTACTCCATGATTTCCAATAATGTACTGGATTGGGTCAGGCGCAATTCACCCATTATATCTTCCTTGAGTCCATTAGTGAATATGCCCATTAGTAATCCTTCTCCTACCTCATGCAAGGGAGCAGCGTTAGCTTCAAATTGCTCCTTGTACTCCGTCACGGTGGAGGTTTGCTTCAGTGCCACCAGTGCCTCATATATTGATCCCTGAAATGATGGCTAGAATCTCGCTATCAAGGCCGCCTTAAAGGCTCTCCAGGATTGAAATGGAGATCGGGATTCCACCCATTGGTACCAGTTTAGCGCCCTTCCCTCCATACATACGATGGTTCCCTCCTCCATCTCCGCCTCTTCATACCTATTGATACTGAAATTTCGGTCCGCTCTGAATATCCACCCATAAGGATTGTCTCCACTAAAGATGGGTAACTCCAATTTTTTGAACCTCCTATTCTCCTTTCCCATATCACAGCTCTTAGACCGATTGGAATCCTCGCCGTCGTGGTGGATGACATTATCCGATGATTTGGATTTCTCCTTTTCACGACTTCATCTCTCATCCCTTTCTTCCCTCATTCTCATTAATTCACGCACTTCTGTCAAGTATTCTTTCACACTACCCATATCCGCTTTAATTGAACTCATATCTTCCTTCATCGAGTTCATATTCCCCTTCATCGTGTTCACCTCAGTTTCAACATTATTCATTCTATTATCCATCTTTACTTTTACCATACTCTAAACTTAGCTGTGATACCAAAATGAAGAACACTTGCCTAGATTTCAACTATATCCTCATCCACCAACACAATTTAATTAAGAAAGAAATCAGAATTTATATTGAATAACAATAATTAAATACAAAGAAGAAAAACCAGAAAAATGATAGGTTCTAGCAGTTCGAGGAGCTAGAGGCCTCCCAAAATAACAACCTACTCACAAAATGTGAATTCTACCCAGGTAAATACAATTGTAATCCCCACTCTACAGATTCCTTAGATCCTGCCACGTGGCCTAATTAACCACCCAACTATTTTCCCACGCCTAAATGGCCTGTACTGCCCTTTCCATTCTTCCTTAAGTATTTGTGGGTGATCGAGAGTGTATCACCTTCTAATCTATTCAATTACCTAACTCTGGGATTTAACCTCTTTTATAGGTAATATATGAGATACTATTCCTAATATGACTCAAATCTTATATCCTAATAGGAGTTTTATTTTAATACAATTATATTCCTATTCCAAATTGTTTCAAATTGTTTTCCTAAAGAAAAACAATTCCACATAGAAACAATTTAGGAAAACCCATGTCCTAATGCAATACTAATTTGGTTGAATTTGGCTCCACAATCTCAACAATTATTTACTTTTACTACTGTTTGTATTTTGACTTTTGCTTGACCGCATAATCGTAATCCTTTCACTTTCAATATTCGATTTGATTTTTAAAGAAATGAAAGATTAGAAGATCAGGGTCAGGGAAGGATATTAGGACTTAGAATTTGAACTACTTATTGAAGATAGAATTCTATGCCATATGAACTCTTTTATGCAATTATGTATACTAAAGTCCTGTTAGAAGTTAGTTGAATTGTATAACATGAGATTGTTGAAATTACTAGAATGATCTTATAAAACAGTATGAAATTAAAGATACAAACAACTTACTTATTTGCTCATGCAAGATACATTTTCTTGATCTTGATTTTTGCCCCTTAATTCTTTACAATCCAATTCTTTATTGTCAAGAGTCTCTTTAGTCACATAAGCTTTAGGTTCCCTTCATTTGTAATCTCTCTTATCATTCTGTCTAACATTAGCAGGATATTGTTGTCTCTAAGATTGTGTATACAAATTGGCTTTGTATATCTGTACGTGAAGTTCTTGGTGGTGATTGAAGTGATCCCATTGCAGAAGGTATGGGAAAACAAACTTTAATGCACTAATTTTATCTTAATTGTTCATTTAAGGTCTTTGCTAATTCTGTTAGATATTTCTATTGTAATGAAAAAAGATACTTTAAAATATTAGTATAGCTCAACCATATATATGTTCAATTCAAAGCTTAAATCTGTGGTTTCTTTTTTGTCCTTCTTGTTTTATGGATAATTCCAATTTGAAATTGATGTTTGAATTGAGGAAGAGGTATAGTGGTTTTTTAGATATAAGATATGGATTATTTTCTTTTCTCTTTTTTTTCACATTGCTTTAAAAAGAAAAGGTGCTTGTTATAATGTGCACTTGACTGCTTGCAATAAATTGTTTTCACTTTATGATGTAGTTGGACATTGCAAGTTGTAACGATACAAGCTTCGGTACACTTCCAGGATAACATCAATTCAGGTATGATTATTTATGATTTTCTACATCATTTGTTTAGTTTTTTTATTGAATGTATTGAAATTTTAGCTATATTTCTTTCACTTTCAATTATTTCAATTTGCTTCCAAGACAAAGAAATATTAGAATTTAGAGGATGAAGAATTGGGAAAATATCAAGAGCATTTTTTAATATTATGTGGAAGTAATTAACTTGACTAGCTGTCTATTAAAGAAAATTGGAATTCACTCTTGATTTTATGAAGCAATAGAATGAAAACTAAGATACAAATAAGTTACTTATGAAATATGCATTTCTTTTTATTTATTTACATATTAATTTTATAAAGATCTTGAATGCTTTATTATTTTTTTCCTAGTCTTTCATTCTTGAATAAAAATTGAAAACGGGAATTTACCATATTGTTTGTTTTCAAGCCTTTTGTTTCCTTCATTTAGCTCTTAGAATTCTACACCACATTTATTTTGCAATTATATTACTCAGAATCTGGTTTGAAGTTGGTTGAATTTTTATTATTATTCAGACTTTAATTAGGATGATCAGTTGATTCGTCTGCTGTGATGAAAAATATTAAAAAGGAAATCTAATCACACCCTCAATTCGCATATTATCATAGTACGTAGGGGCCAAGGTAGTTAGACTGTAGCCAAGAATGGTTGGATTTGGACTCACGAGGCCAGGGATCTGGCCAACCCGGCCGCTGGTCAATCCCAACCACCATCCACCACTACTCTTTTCTATGTTATACACCTTCACACCTCTATGCCATCACCATGTTAAACATTATGCCCACCACCACTTTTGTTTTGTTAATTTGTTATTGTTGAGTTATTTCAACGTATTTGTATTTGTGTTAAAGATTGACCATCAACTGTTAATGTGGTTTAAATCTTCAATTCCTACAGCTCTGGTTTGCTTAGTTCTGAGAACCTTTGTTTTATGACACAACAAAACGTGTTTCCAATCTTTCCAATTAATTAAATGGAGTGTTGATTTGATTTGATATTTCACTGATTTGAGTTATCTTAATAAAAGCACCCAGTTAAATTGAGTGACTCAATTATATAAAATTAATTTTCTAATGGATTAGACTTATATGTACTTTATAAGAACTTGTCATACCTGTTTTCTATGTATAGTAACAATTAAAACTTAAAAATTTGATTTTTATTGTACATATTTTTGTTTTCAACACATAATTAGTTAATTAAAAGAAAATAAAAGAAAGCTAAAATTTTGTTGGGAATTGATCAGAAAATTATTTTAGAACTTTTTTGATGTTTCAATGTTTATAGACATGCATAAATATCTTACATTGTTTTTCTACTCTCACCATATTATACACAACTCTTATGCAACAACCAAACTTTATTATGTTAGTATTAATTTTATAAATCATACAATCTAAAATATCATTTTTTTTAATATTAATTTATCAATTCTTTATTCATGAATCTTGATAATTGAAATAAAAAATTAGAAAGAAATCTTTATTCAATTTTAGAATCATGGATATTCTTAAAAGATAAGAAAATTATTTTTATTTTCCATGTTAACTATATGATCATCTTAGCATTATATGATTTAATTGTATCATAACCATTTTTACATTGTTTTCTTAAATACTTTTTACTTCTAAATACAGGTGATTAAAGCTAGGTGGTTGTTCTTTTTAATTACTTTGTTATCCAAAGGCTGCACTACACAAACCGTGCATCTGTAGTTGTGCAAGGCACTTCAAATTATTCCTTACGTTAATCTTGTTTAATCCTTGCTGGCTTTATAATTGCTATGGTTATTCCATTTTTCCTAATAAACTTTTAGTATCAAATAGGCTGGATTGCTAGAAATGGAATCAGAAATCTTGAACTGTATTTTGTCAAAGATTGGAGATTATTTGCTGGATGCCACCGTACGTCAAATTGGTTACATATATCACTTCAAAACTAACATTGAAGATCTGAAGAAAGAAGATGGAAGTTTGAGATCCTTAAAAGATTCGGTGCAACAAGATGTTAAAATTGCCATAAGAAATACTGAAGAGATCATGAACGATGTGAAAAAATGGCTATCGGATGCAGACAGTGTCATGGTGGATGTTGAGAAGTTGGAAGAAGAAATACAAGTAAATAAGACATGTCTATATGGATGGTGTCCTAACTGGTTTTGGCGATATAAAATTAGTAAGAAAGCAGCAAAAAAGACAAAGATTATGTTGGAGTTAGTGCATAGTAAAAGATTTGATAGAGTGTCCCAACATCGGGTTAATCTACCAGGCATGGATGTCTTTGCTCCTAAAGATTTTATGCCTTTTGACTCAACAAAAGCCACTCTTGATCGGATTGTAGAGGCATTAAAAGATGATAAGACTAATGTGGTTGGATTGTATGGGATGGGCGGGGTGGGTAAAACAACCTTGGCAAAAGTAGTAGCTAAAAGGGTCATAGAAGAAACAATTTTTGATAAGGTTGTGTTGGCGTTTGTATCCCAGACTCCTAACACAACAAATATTCAAGATCAGATAGCAGACTCGTTAAATTTTAAATTTGAGGAGAAAACTGAGCAAGGAAGAGCAGACCGATTGTATTTGAGATTAAAGAAAGAGAAGAGGATACTCATAATCTTGGATGATGTTTGGGCAGAACTTGACTTGACAACAATAAGAATTCCCTTTGGAGATGATCACAAGGGTTGCAAGATCTTTCTAACCACTCGTCGACAACATGTATGTCTTGCAATGAGGTGTCAACATCAAATTCCGCTAAATGTTCTCAATGAAAAAGAAGGGTTGAGTTTACTTAAAAGTCATGCAGGTATAAGTGATGAGTCTCCCACCTTGAATGATATGGCAATTAAAGTTGCTGGAGAATGCAAGGGTTTGCCTTTAGCAATTGTATCAATTGGGAGTGCTCTAAGAGAAAATACTATCGGTGAATGGAAAGAAACACTTCGAAAGCTAAAAATGTCAAAACTTAATATGATAGAGAATGCTGATAGGGATGTTTATGCTTGTCTTCAATTGAGTTATGATTATTTGAAGAGCGAGGAGATCAAGTTTTATTTCTTATTGTGTGCGCTGTTTCCTGAAGACCATAAAATTGATTTACAGGAATTGGTAAGATATGGAATGGGGTTAGGTTTGAATCAAGATGCTGACTCAATCGAAGACTCAAGGGGCCAACTGCGTGTAAGGGTTGATAACCTCAAAGCTTCTTGTTTGTTATTAGATGCGGATGAAGAAGATTTTATTAAAATGCATGATGTGGTTCGTGATTTTGCCTTATGGATGGCATCCAAGCAGAACCACGCATTCTTGGTTAATGCTGGCATAAGCGAGTTGCAAAAAGTAGAGAGCCAGGAACAATACATGGCAATCAATTTGGTAGAATGGGAAAGGGGAATAATGCTTCCTTATGGTTTGATATATCCAAATCTCCAAATTTTGATTTTGGATGCATATAGATATGGTTCGATTTTGAGCGAAGCTTCAGATGCATTTTTTGAAGGGATGAAAGCACTGAAAGTTCTTACTCTAACTCAAGTGCAGCTGTCAATGAAATCACTTCAATTCCGGACTAACCTTCGAACTCTGCATCTGAAATATTGCAAACTGGAAGGCATATCTTCCCTCGGAAAGCTGAAAAGGCTGGAGATTCTTAGTTTAGAAGGTTCTGAATTTGATGAATTACCAGAAGAACTAGGGGAACTTAGTCAGTTAAGATTGTTGGATTTGTTTAACTGTTTTATGTTGAAAAGGATTCCCCCTAATGTGTTGCCGAGGTTATCTCATCTTGAAGAATTATACATAGGTGGTAAGAGTTATAGCTCATGGGCGGTTGAAGGGATGAATGCAGAAACAAGCAATGTCTGCTTGTCTGAGTTGAATTCACTACACCGATTGACCCATCTATTACTGCACATACATGATAAATGCCTCCCAAAAGACTTTGCTTTCTCTTCCACATTGCAAAGTTATGAAATACAAGTGAATGAAGATTTTTCAATTGCAAAAATGAAATTTTCAAAGTCAAGAATCTTGAACTTCAAGCGTACAAAAGCAACTTCATTTGCTGCATTTAAAGCATTGTATCCGACTTTGGAACATTTCACATTGAGTTCTATTGTAGACTGTGAAAATATTGTGCCAACCATTGATCCAAAGGGCTTGAATGAGTTGAAGTGTCTTCAGCTTGCATATTGTGGGGAGTTGAAATGCATAGTAGATGCGTCACTGCAGCAAGTGCCAGCCACTGCCTTCTCTAATTTGATGGAATTATCTCTTGAAGGTTTGCGAGGTTTGAGAGAAATATGCCATGATGGAAGGCCTCCGAAGGAGTTTCTAGAAAAATTGGAAAGTATATCTTTATATAAATGTGATGATTTGTATACTTTGTTTCCATAATGTTGTTTGCAAGATTACATAAACTGAAAAAAGCACGTATCAGATTTTGCAATAAGCTACAAAAAGTAATTGAACTTGAGGGGCCAAGCCATAGTGGGGAAGAAAATCTTGTGTTGCTCTCAAGTTTAGCAGAGTTAACACTACTTTACTTACCTCAATTAAGGTGTATATGGAAGGGGCCTACCCAGTATTTGAGGCTCAAAAGTCTTAAAAAGTTTGAAGTGGGAGGATGCAATAGCTTGACATATCTCTTCTCATCGTCCCTTGCTCAAAGTCTGGTACAATTAGAAGAAGTCATTGTCTGGGGTTGTGGGAGATTGGAGCATTTCGTCTCATCAGAAGTAGAAGATAACAAGGGGGAGGAAAATGTAGTTGCAGCGAATGGAAATGACATCCTTCTGCCTAAGCTAAGAAAATTAGGACTTGAATACCTACCAAACCTCATCAGCCTTTGTCCAAAAAATTATAAATCAACTTGGCCAACAACTTTAGAAGAGTTAGTACTGAGGGGATTTGGCAATTTCGCGCCGTCTTTCATTGTTGAACTTGAAGCCGTTATGAAGACTGCATTTGAGGTACGCTTTTATTTTAAGTTTATTTTTCACTTGATACTATTTAGTGTTATAAAATGTGACATAAATTTAACTAAACTGGATTATTGTATTATGTAATATTATACAATTTATTTAATGTATTACAATGTTGCATGCTAAATATGACATTTGTACATGATTTAAAGAAATGCAGTGTGTAATAATAGTGCAATTCAAATTCGAACAAAAAGTTGGATGTTATGAGAAGCTGGGCCTTTGTGGGGCTACTTTTTCCTGTTTATTTTTAAATTAATATTTTGCAACCTCAACTGGATTAAAACCAAGTTTCATGGTTTCAATGTTTTGATTTAATAGTCAAATAAGTTTTATAATTTTTCACTAAGTTTCAATTAATAATAAATATTTTAACAATAGTTCAATCACTTGACTTGGACAACTGTTCTAAGCATAAAAGATAGCTATTATTACACATATAATGTTGCCATCACATTTTATTGGTTATATCTTCTGTATCAACTCTAATCTATTTTACTAATGACTTGTTTATTTATATTTCCCAGAAATTACGGATTCTCGTATTGAGTAATAGCAACCTACAGTTGTGTAACACAGTCCTTGATTTGTTGAGATTTGATTTACCAAATTTAGAAATATTAAAAATTTATGATTGTGAAGTAAAAGTGATATTGCACCTTGAAGGTCTCAGTGCTGATGGGCAGCATAAATTTCTACTCCCAAATTTGAAGAAACTTAAATTAAAACATCTAGAAGAACTAGAAAGTTTATGTAAGGGTCCTATTCATGTTTTAGGCTTGCAGAATCTTACCAACTTAGAGATATGGTGGTGTGATAATCTAAAACATATCTTCTCGCTTACTCTTGCTCAAAATCTGGTGCAATTGAAATATATGGAGATTGGGAAATGTGAAGAATTGGAGCAAATCTTGGTTGTTGATGATGAAACTTTATTGAATAATAAAGATCATCTATTCTTTCCAAATCTCTTTCAAATGAAGGTGATTAAATGCCACAAGTTGAAATGTGTCTTTCCAGTCAACATAGGCCGACATCTTCAACAACTGCAAGTGATTAATGTAGATGGGGCGAATCAACTAGAAGAAGTATTTGGACATACAAATAGAGGTGACCTCATAAATGACAAACAAATCTTGTTACCTCAACTTAAAAAATTGTCACTCTTTTATTTACCAAACCTCACCAATTTCTGCTCTGTGGATTACCACTTCATATTTCCGTCTCTTAAATATTTGCGTGTTAAGGATTGTCCCAAGATCACTACACGATTTTCCTATGCACAAAATGATCAATCCGTGCATGCCGAGGCAAAGGTACTTGTAATTCTTCACACCCTCGAATCTATGTGTTGTCTTATGTTGTTGTAGTTAAACAATAATCAAGAATTTACTAAGATATACTAACAATATTTCACTCATTTTGCCTTTAAATGGACCAGAATCATTATTATATTCATGTTTGTTTCTTGTATTGAGAATAATAATATGATAAATTAACTTTAATATCGTCATTTTTGCAGGCATCCAAAACAGGCGAAGAAGATGGAAGTGCAGTCAACTTGACTATATGGAGCCATCTTGAATTGAGTGATATATTACCGCCATACAAAGAACAATGATAAGGGAAGTGTCAAATAGCAGAAAGAAGAAAAAACAAAGGTTAGCTCAAAAACATTCTCATAATGTTTATTTGTTAACAAAGTAAATATAGCTGCATTTTAGCTGCTTTCCTTAAATCGTTTTTCTTGTAGCTTCAAGTAGTTCTTCAGTAACACTAGACCGCTCAGTCTTAGCTACAAGATACCATCATAGCATAACACATACCATATCTTTTTCAAACAATCAAACATATATTTATACATCAACAAGTGATTTTATTGATCGAATTTCTTATCAATTTCCAGTTCCTAATTCCAGTGAATCCAAAGACGAAAGGAGCTGAAGAGAAATCCAACGTTTTGATATGAAGAATGCTATGGTTCTGATATCTCTTCACAATTTTACGTGTCTTTATAGACTACAGTGATGTCTTCTATTTCACTTGATTATGTTTCTGATACTCATTAATTTTTGTTTTTTTATTTTACTAAATTTTTACATGGATAGTTTGATATATCGGCTAGTGATTATGTTGACTTTTTATATTTTCTAGAAATTTCTGTTTTTTATGAGGAAACTGAGAAATTAATACTGCTACTGAAGACACATCTTTCCTACAAATTCTTGTCAGTCAAGATGGACCATTTTCAAAGACAAATTTTGAAAATATAAATGACTTAGATCAAAAGTAGTTTTCTTGCTTTATATGAGGTTGTATTAAAGTTAATAGACTTACCAGGGCTTTTATATCCTTTTATTGCCTCCTGTCAGTGGTAATGAAATTAACAATAATAATAATTTTTTTTTAAATTTTAATCATTTTAGAAACTAGATCAAACAAAGAGCTAGCTAGCACAGAGTACATGTCAAAACTGATAATTAGTTATGAATCTTCAAACTGTATACTCAGAGACGGGAGAAACCAATCCATCAATAAGAGAAAAACAAAAATTAATGGAACAACATATGTTAAATACACCAGACAGCTAAATTCTCAAAACTGTAAAACATATTGAGCAATTTGCTCAGATGCCTCTCCTCGTGATTGGTGGTTGAAGAGCTACTTAATAGCCCAGAACGAGAACGAGAAAGATCAAAGATTTATATGAATTTCTCCAATCAATTTCTTCATTCCGTAAAACCATGTCTTCAACTTGCCCAAAAAGCGAAGCCATGACCAGTAGCAGCATGGATGGCGATGGTCACATCCCACTTGAAACCACACAACCTTCTACTAATTCATTTTCGCTGCATATTTTGATGGAATGACCATCCATCAACAATCATGATCTCAAACTCTTATTCATGAGTGTTGTATGGAAACATACGCGAAACCAAATCAGAAATGACTGCTGTATTATCAGCTAAAACCATTGGCATCCTCATGGTTATGTCTCTAGCTTTTTTTCTTTGAACTCCTCTCTTCCCTTGAGCCACTTTCTTCATGCTTCTCCATCTCCCCTGATTCTTTAACCTTCTTCTTTCTATACTTCTCTTTAGAAGAAGCTTTCCGCTTCTTTCCAGAAGACTGTACACTATCTTCTCCACGCGGAAAGGATTCTTCTTCGTGATCTGACCGCCAATTGAACAAAATCTCTTGTTGCTGATCCACATATTGTGTCTTTAATGGCTCCCCATCTCCAGGAAGCAAGTTGTTAAAAGTCATCTCACCATTAGATCTTCCTTTACGCTCTAACAAGACCGGATTAGGTCTAATTATGGTACCAAGAATGCTTTTGTTGGGTCCTAGGCCAAAGATGGTCTTCGGATTTGTCAAGGTCGTGAATGCCATTCAAAAAGCTGATTTAATCTGCAAAATAGGAGAAATGTGAAATTCCAAGTAAAATTTCTGATACACCAAAAGATAAAATGTAGTTTTCTGTTTTCATTTTTCCCTACTGAAATAAAGAGGTAAGATCAGCCTAGCCAATAAACCTGACTAAGTATCTCAACCTAATAAAAACCTCTTGCAGGAGGTCCTCTACAAGACCAGGATGTAGGAGATAAGCGAATATAAGCATTTCTTTTTTCTTTATTTTCTTTATTTATTTATTTATTTTGGTAAAGTGAGAAAGTAAACTCTTTGTTGTGTAACAAATCTTTCATTAGTTCCCACGTTAAACAAAGGATTGATTTCATGGTCACTGCAGAACAAGAAACGGAAGTAAATAACTAAATTGTTGAACAAATCTGGAAGTAATTGAAAGAGATCTTCAATTATAAGAAAGAAGTGTACCTATTTTTTTAAGTCAAATAATTTTACTCTGAAACATTGAGGTTCAATCTCTACGATTAGAACTATAACATGGACCATATCTTCAAGTTTAAAGCAGAGAAATACGATGCCACAACAGGAGGCTTTCGTGGAAAGTATATAAAAGTTGTATATTCCTTTTTCAAATAATCAAACATTTATTTTATATACCAGCAAGTGATTTTGTTGATCGACTTTCAAATCAATTTCCAGTTCCTAATTCCGCTGAATCCAAAGACGAAAGGAGCTTAAGAGAAATCCAACATTTTGATATGAAGAAGGCTATGATTTTGATATCTCTTCACAGTTTCACGTGTTTTATAGGCTGAAGTGTTGTCCTACATTTTCACTTGTCATTTATTTATGTGTTAATTCTTGTTCTCCTTGCGCATTTCGTATGGACAGGCGTACACAAGTAAAAACATGTATATTCCTTTTTCTTGTTTACCTCCATTAATTTATTTGCCCTTAAAATTTAGACTTCAACCTTTAAGTAGAGAATTCAGTGTCATTTTTGTTTTTTCTTTAACTAACTTCTTACATAGAGAGTTAGATGTTTGAATTTTAGAAAAAAAGACGAACTCCCATAATAGATAATTCAAGTTCAACTCTTGTCTTGGGTAAACTCATACCTTTTAAAGTTTGTTGATGCTCGCCTTCGGCACCAACCAATTGTCACGTGAGTGACACTATTTGGTGAATTTAATGCACGTAACAATAGATGTGTCAAGTGAAATAAATGAAAAGAGGTTTTTAAAGTGGTTCGGATGCTAAGGTAGCAAGTCCTACGTCCACTGATTTTGTATTGATGTTGGTGTGGGTCAGGTCGCGAAGCGGATTGACGTACATAAGAGTTAATAAAAGTAATATGTTTTTGCTTTTACAAGAGAGAGAGTTGTTTTCTGTAATGAATGGCCGAATCCCCTTAATGGAGAAGTCTTCTTCATTTTATATCAAATTGAAGCGTGTAATCATCATTAAATCTATGGGTTGGTGTGATTGTCAGGATATGATCCGGCTTCACGTCCCGTTTCCCTTTTTCCAAGCTGACTTCGCACGACTTGCTGCAGAGAAATGGATGCGTGTGAGCTCCATGTTTATTTGCAGGTCTGGCGTGCGCACATTGTCCTGACGGGGGCAGGTTACTCTTGATGTGACTTTCCCGTCAGCCCTTTATTTTCCCGTGCATAACTGAAGCCCCCTAGTTTTTAAGGTTTGTGGAACGAGCCTTGGAAACTAAGTCACACTGAAGGCTCTGGTCGTTCCGACCTGGATGGGGTGAGCTCGGCTCAAGACTCGCAGCGAACACAACCTCGCGTGATCCTTTGCCTAAGCGACCTAACAATCTTCATCCTAGCGACCTGGATTTGATGGACGCTCCTTTCTATACCTTTTAGGTTCAACGGCACAGCTCTGTATTGTCGGGCGTTACTGCGGGAGTGGCAGGCGCTTGTCTGACACATTAAATGCGCGGTATGATGACCCGACGCCGTTTTGACAACATTAACTGCGTGGCACATTTGAAACGGCAACCCTTATTACCGCATTTAATGCGACGTAGGTTTTGAGTTGACGCCCCTCTTTACGGCATTTAATGCGACGTGGGGCGCATTTAATGCGGGGAGAGAGGGAACCGCCGTTTCGGTTCCAAGGGGTGGTAACCGTCGATTCGCTATCCATATAAAAACTTGGCATTTTTCAGATGAGGCCACCGAGATTTCTTTCGCTTCGAGTGACAAACCTTCGCAAACCCGGAATCATTCTCTCCCGATCGATGCTTTTCAGGCAACCAGGACGAGTTTCGGCCCCGGCTCCATATTCTACAGAGTAAGATTCTCTTTTCTTTTTGCTTGCCCCCCTTTTTTTTTTTTTTGGGTTTGGTTGATTTACGGCGTGGGGTCTCCCGGTGTTTCACCGGAGTCGCGACGCCGCTATTGGTTTCGAGCCGTGGATGGCGGCTTGAACCACTGCTAGGTTTTAAGCATTTATCCCTTGCCGCCGCACGGGACAAACACAAAGGCCTAAATGACCGTGTCTATCGATGTTGCAGACAAACGGAACTCTGGGCAACATCCCAGTGGGCCCGAGGATCTGAGTCCACTACGCGAGGAGCCCCGAGGGACGCAGCTCGATGTCTACTCGGTTCTCACCTCCGAGGAATATGCTAGAATAAAGAGGCAGTTCGATATCCGCTCGGAGGTGTTCCTCGACTACGCTAGGCCGTCACGGCGCCTGGCTGATGGCCTTGCCGCGATCTCTGGAGAGATCTTTAAGGGTGGAGGGAGGGTTCCCTTCCATCCTTTCATCGTCGTAGCGGATCATTTCGGGATCGCATTCATGCGAGCTTGACGCAAACGCAGTATGTCATCAAGCTTGCAGTTGCGATGTACATCGCGTGCCCGCGAAAATGACTTGGGAGAGCCATCGGCCCGGTGGAGCTCGGTTGCCTACTACCACGGGAAGAGTAGGGATAAGGACTCGGATATCTGCTCTGGCGACCTACTATTGCCGCGGGGATACATAGCTATCCCAGCAATGCGGGGGCCTACGAGACAAAGTTTTTCTTTTTCTGTTATACCGGTCACTACCATTTTCAGGATCCAAGTAGGTTTCTCCTCGCTGGGTTCGTTATTTGCTCGCACAATCATTAGTAACGACCTGCTTTAAACTTTGCTTAAGCTAATGACCATCTAGCCAAAACCATCCTACATGGCAACCTTCCCAAGCATGGCTCGCATCTTCTTCGGGGTATTCCGGACCGAGGAACAACGGGACGCTGTGGAAGTCAGCGACAACCGCTAACCTCGGAAGCACGGGGGCTTTTTTTCACCGACTAAGGCTGCTTGGAACCTCTGTGAATTGTTGTTATGCTGATTTCTTTTTGGTCGTGAGAATAAATTCCCTTTCGACGAGCTTCTTGAATACGTAGACCATGCCCCCCAAAGGAAAGATCCTTGGGCAGGCGCACCGAGGCGCCATTTGTTTTCCCTCGCTCAGGAGTGAGAGGGCGCTGGAAGCTGCCCAGCCATTCCGGCAGACACTCACGCGACCTTCTAGCCAGCCAGGCCAGCCCCCTCCCTGCCCCGCATGTAGAGGTGACCTCCCACCAGGGATGTAACAGGTCGTGCGGGCGCTCGATCGTTGCCGCCTGTAGGCATAATTGGCTCGCCCAAAGGTCCAAGTAAGAAGGAAACAGGTCCAGACAAGAGTCTAAACTCGAACTCCGAGGAGGAACCTCGAGGGACGCGCCTAGAAGTCCAGGGAGGTCGAGCAAAGGAGTTCCCACGAGCGGCAGGCAGGTAATCAGCGACAAGGCAAAGGGCAAGGGTGGACGCACGGCTCTCGGGACTCGCTGTTGGGAGTCTCGCCCAAGCACTTGCGCCAATTAAGGCTTTACGGCCTACTGAGCGCGAGCTTTAGTAGTCGCATGCGAGTTTGCAAACACGGGCGACACACTGACAACCACGCTGCCCTGGCAGCATCCCGAGCAAGGTGGGTAAGCCTAAACAGATGCATTGAAATTTCATTTTGGCTCTATTTCTAACTGCATCTTGCTTGCAGGGGGTTGCTTACGATAAGGATGTCCATGGAGAAAACGCGGCTGGGGGCCGCAAAGGGGACGAGCGACCTGCAAGAGGAGGTCGCAAAGCTGAAGCAAAGTTTGGAGTCCACTGAGGCGGAGAGAACCCAGCGCTTCGATGACAGCAATAGGTATCGAACCTTTTGGAACGACAGCCAAATGGTTTAATGCTGGACTTCCCAGGCAGGCTGAGCGATCGATGCAGCAGAGGAAGTTAGAGAACTTCAAAGGTGGACAACCGCGACTCTGAGGGAGGTCGGAGAAAATGACCTGGGGAGAGGGTTCAGGGTGACCTTCGATGGGCTTGCGAGAGTCAAGAGGATAGGCGAGCCTTCGAGCAAGAAAGGAGCTCGAGACCGAGCTCCCGGGCGGAGAGGCCGGGCAAGAGTCGCTCGATTCATGAAATGCAGTAATCAACGAGGAAATGGAGGAGAAGGCCGCGGACTGGGCTATCGAGTCCATCTATACCCTACGAGCTAGGAACCCGAACTTGGACACATCCGACCTCCCAGAGAGTTGGTAGGCGACCTTGCAAGTCATGGCCGAGGAGGACGACCTTTGGAGCCGCCGCGGCCGCCCTTGCCCAAGGACCCGACCTCAGGTGGGCAGGGCGGCTCGCTCGAAGGATATTCCCGACCTACACCTTAGGCGAAATGAATCGTCCCTTATTGTAATCGGGTTTTCGGACTCTTTCTGTTTATAAATGAATGAAATTCGATTACGCTTCGGGGGCGTACATTATGTGCGCGATTTACAATTTGCGATTTACATAGGCAATTGTTTACTAATTCTTACATGCGAACAGAACACATCACGCACTGCTTTGTTTAGCGAATAAAGTAATACTTAAAAGAAATTAACAAAATGAGAACTGAGTTCGGGGAGATTATTAATAGTACGGCGAGGAGGCTGCTCGGCATTCCAAGCTCGGGGTACTTTGGAGCCATTCAATCTTTTTGAGATGATAGGTCCCCGGACGCGATTACTTTGTCGACCCTAATATGGACCTTCCCTGGCCTTAGGCCCTAGTCCCCCTGTACTTGGCTCTCTGGCCTTCCGGAGGAGAACTTCCTTTAGCACAAGATCTCCGACGGAAGTCTCTTCGCTTGACCTTTCGAGTCAAGGTAATCTTTTTGCTCACCCGTTGGCAGGCCGCTATCCATCCTTAGCCGCCTTGTTCATGCACTTCTTTGACCTCGCATCCACTTGCTCTCACCAGCTGTTCAAGCTTTCCGTCCTCATTGCACAAGTCCCTCCGAAGAGACCCTTGGCCCAACCACTACAGGGGATCATTGCTTGCACACTGCAGGCTAGCGAAAATGGAGTTTCCGAGGTGGAGGTCCTTGGAGCCTTGTTCGCACGCCCACAAGACTTCGGGGAGGTCGTCGGCCCAATTTCCTTTGGCTACCCCCAGCTTGGCTTTCGTAGTGTGCTTGATGGTCTTGCTTGAATCAATTTGCTTAACTTGGCCATTATTCGCGCATGCGCGACTAAGGCAAATTTTTTATGGATGCCCTGACTGCGTCATAAGATCGCAACTCCTCATTATCGGGAATTGTTTTCCATTGTCTCGAGATAAGGGTGTGAGGAATTCCGCATGAGGCACACTATATTCTTCGAAAACCGTCCTTTAGCTTTCGGTCGTGATCGCGGCTAACGGCTCTTGGCGACCCACCCATTTTGTGAAGTAGTCATCTTTGCGCTTACGGCATACTTGACCCCTCCCTTTCCAATTCCCAAGAACATGGGGCCGATGGGAGGTCGATCCCCCACATGGAAACGGCCATGGGCCAAACATAGTGATCGCTCCCCGATGATGGGGCTCGCGGGATGTTTGCGAACCGTTGACACTTGTCGCATCTCTTCCCGACAAAGTTCATGCGTGATCCTCCTGGATTCTGGGGCCAACAGTATCCACACAATAACTTATTTGCAAGAGACCGTCAGCTTTGTGTGGCCTTACCTGCAGATCCCTCATGAATTTCCCTCATGATGTAGCTCTTGCTACCTTCGCCCGGTCACACACTCCAGGAGCTTTTGGGTGGGGCACGAATCCTTTCGTACATGGCCTGATCCCACGAGAGCAGTCGAGCGTATCCTTACTCAGGACCCACGCCTCGACTTTGTCGCCGGGCAAGGTCCCATCCTCCGGAGTACTTGCATAACGGGAGTCATCCAGAATCATGGCGAACCTCGCTTCATAGCCTGCTTCGGCGATGATAGTAGGGCGGAGCATTGACAAAACGAATGTCAATAGTTATCAAGCAGCCTCATCGAATCAGTGACGAGGCAATCTTTGCCTAAGGCGCTTCGCTATTGAGTTGCTCTCCCACAGGGATCTGAGGCGATCTCAAAGTGCTTAAAAGACCCCAAAGAGACCTTAGATTCTTTCAGGGTAGCGGACCATGTTCTCTTTCTTAGCTTGGTACTCCCCGGGTCCCAGGGATCGTTGGTTGACGACCAAAGCATAGAGTTGCCATAAATGCTGATCGCGGTGGCATTTCCCATTTGGCGAGTCGCAACCCTTCCACGAGCCAGCCAGGTCGTACTGGACTCATTGTTGGTCGCTTTAAACCCGAGGCCAGGAGAATATCATGGATTCGGATCCCCTCGGGACTCACCTGGAGAAGACCCGCACCGACTCTTTTCTCGACATGACCCTCGGCGTCGCAGGTTCCATGTCGGCGAGGTTCTCGGATAGTTTCTTACCCGACTTCTGCAGATCCCCGTTGCTCGCTTGGGGAGATAGGAGAATTCCGAGATGAAGTCTGCATGCACATCCTTTGATAGTTGACACAGGCGTGTACCTTAAGTCGCGGCTCAACTCCATGGCCCATTTGAGCGGCCACCTTACCCGAGGCCTCCGGCCCTTTCGGAGGACTCACGGAGGTAACTCATCATTACATTGATTGTATGGGCATGGAAGTAAGGTCGCGTCACTGGGACGGGCGACTCACCAGGCCCGGGGCAAAAGCTAGTCGCTCCATTTCGGGTACCGCATCTCGGCATCCGATGGGAGGGCGCTTACTTGCATAATATACGCCACTGAACTTTTTCCTCTTCTCGTACTAAAGCCCGCACCTTGACCGACCGCGAACTTCCGAGACACTTGGACAGGGTAGAGCAAGCGGGAGGGATTTCTTGTGGAAGAGGCTTAGAGGAGTGGTGGCTTCCCAAGATGCTCTTTTATACTTTGGAATGCTGCTCGCATTTGGAAGTCCCTCGAATTTCTTATTGGCTTTCAGAACATTGAAGAATGGTAAACAGCGGTCTGTTAGCCTCGATATAAAGCGACTAAGTCTTGCTATTCACCGCCGTTCGGACTCATGACTCCCGGGGGCTTTTTGGACGGTGGCCTGGACTTTCCATATCGGCCGAGGGGCTTAGATCTTTTCGAGGTTTACCTCTATGCCTCGTGATTTACCATATATCCTAGGAACTTTCGATGATACTCCGACGAGCATTTGAGAGGTTGACTTCATTGCAGCAGAGTCGGATATGTCAAACATCTCGGTGAGATGCTGAAATATGATCGTAGGCGGCTCGGGATTTGACAGGCATGTCGTCCACATAGACCTCCATTCAGTCCTCCCCGACGGTCGAAGAACATTCGGTTGCAGGACCCTACCTCTCGGTAGGTCGCACTGCATTCTTGAGGCCGGGCGGTTGGGCATGACTCAGTAGCAAGATAGCCCCTTAATCCCGTGATGAAGGTCGTATGCTCCTCGTCGGCTTATACATCGGGATTTGGTTGTATCTTGAATATGCATCCATGAAGCTTAATCTACATGCCCCGAGGTGGTAGTCAACGAGGTCAATTCAATTGGGAGGGCGGGTGGAAGGCTGCTTTCTTTAGGGCAAGCCTTATTCCGTGTCATCAAGTCTACGCAGTCCGCCTTACTTGCCATTTGGCTTCGACCACCTTTTCCAGGACCGAGGTTAGCAACCCTTTCCAGGTCTGGGCAGAGAGCCTCGCGAATAGACCCTACTTATGGAGTTAAGGTTCTCCAACTTCTGATTTTTAATGCAACGCATCAAGCTCTGGATCCATTGCTTTATTCTCTCGGCGGGAATTCAGGCTTAGCTTCACACGACGGCTTCAAGCTGGAGGCAAATAACATTCGGGAGATCCTCCACCATGTCATGCAGATACATAGGCGAACACATCAATGTTCTCCTTCAAGAAGCTTACTAGCTGGGGCGGAGGCTGAGGTTGAGAGACTTAGATCTTTAGCGTTGAACAGGCTCTTTTGGATCAACAAACCTGGAGCAGGATCCTCACGCCGCGTGGGGGATTTCGAACTCGCGAATCTATGTTATCCTCTACCTGGACCAGGCAGTGGCTCGGAGTCTGGCGTCGCCTATAGCATGGCTGGGGTGCATCACGTACGCCCTTCTTTGTCTGGCCTTATCTCGGACCGATTTTACATAGCATTCGCGAGATGCGCTCTGCGATCCGCTTACCTCCCTATCCCCTCCCCGCTTCTTGGAGCTGGGGAACTTCATTTGAGGTGATAGATGGAAGTCACAAAGTTCTCGGCAGGTAGAGGTCACCCTAAGATTCCATTGAAAGGTCGACGGGCACACGCACAAGCACCTCAGATTCCTCAGTCACCGCGTAGTCGCGTAGCCGCGAGGATCCCGGGAGGCTGGATTGTTCCTATTCCGGGGATCGGGAGATCCCTTCCCAAGTAAAAACCGCCATGCAGGAGGCATCGAGGATGCTTAGGCAGGCGGCCTCAACCAGGGTTCATTCTGTATCGAGCGGATTTCCCGAACGGAATCGTATCGTTCCACAGCGGCTTCGATTGTCCACAAGCATTCTACAGACATTATGACACCCGTACGGGGAGGATTCCACGTGGGCATCCTCGTGAGGATGGTGTAAGCGAGTCAGCTTTCTCACGGTAAAGTGATCGGCTTCCTCTTTTCGAGCTTTTTGAGGTCGCTGAAGTGTTCATTACCCTAATCGGGTCGTGGCGAGCCTTTGAGCATATCGCCTCGCGCTCCTCACGTGTTTCCTGCGAGGTGCGGGCCCCCGAAGATTATATTAACACTGTCGTAGCCGCTGCGATCACGGCGCTTTTTCTTTCGCTCCCCTTGATTTTCTTTTGGGGAGTCATCAATGTACTCCTTGAAGTGCCCTTCTTGATGAGCTCTTCCCGATAGCTGCTTTAGAGCTCGGCACTCATCAGTGAGGTGCCCATTATCCCGATGGTAACGGCAATACTTTTTGCTGTTTCTGACCGTAGCAGGGGCTTTCATGGGTTCGGGCTTACCGAGCATGCTGGCCTCCTCGGATTTATCGAGGATTACAGATCAGTGCATACATTCTTATTCTTGGGAGGGGTATATTGGGCCCCGTCTGGGATCGCTGACGAGGAACAGGAGCATAGGACTTTTTCCGCTCATAGCGGGGTTTTTTCCCTTTTCGCTGATCGGCAGTATCTCCCATGACACTTGTCATTATCCCCCGAGGACTACTGCATCACCGGATGTGCCGATCGCGACGGCATGTGAGCGCCGCCAGAATTCTCTATCCTCGGAGATACTTTTCTACGCATTATAGAACTCCGGTGAGGGAAATGTCACCTTAGCCTACAGCTTCTTTCCACAGCTCTTAGGCTTTGCATGGGCGAACTCCAACTATTATAAGAGTTCGGATGGACTCTTACAGTGCGTGAGCCACTTTGTTGAGCTCCCCGTGGAAGCGATCGATGTAAGCTGAGGATTCGTCTCTCTTGCCTTATATTGTTGAGGTAGCTCAAAGGCATTGAAAATTTCGATTGGCTTGGAAATATCTGGGAGGAACGGTCGTGCTCATCGAGGCCACGAACCGATAGATCCCGCACTGGGAGCGACTTGAACCAACGCTTGGCATGAGAGGTCGGTGTCACGGCCAGCAATAACATTTGCGCAAGGTCCGAAACTCGGAGGAGCTCCATCAGGTCGTTCAATCTGCTATGCAAATGATCTCGCGGATCGTGTAGTTTGGTTTCCATCGACTACCTTGCATATCTCGGCATTCTCGAACCGCGCGGAGCCTCCTGGCGGAGGGTAGCTAATACTTGTAGGAGAAAATGGGGATGTAGAGGACGACGCGCTCTTTGCTTTCTTTGCGCTCCCTTAGCCTATCCAGTTAGCTCGGCCATTTCGGAGCTCCTCAATCTACAAGGTAAAGGAGGCCAAATGGGGGCTTGTTTTCACCCATACGAGCCCTTACCTTGGCCTTGTCAATTGGTTCAGGGAGAGTTCGGTGGAGGTCGGATTCCTCCTCACCTCAAGGCCCGTATTTCCACGCAGCGTCAACACACGGCGACCAGGAGGCGCGTGAAGGTGATGGATAGCGCGGGCTGGGGCCACGACCCTGCGGTGGTACGAACCGCCCCGTGAGGTGGAGGCCATCTCGCATGAGAACGACGGGGTGGGGACTGGCGGTCACCAGGCAGATCGGAATCATCGCGCCCGGCTTTTAGCATTTTCGCAGGGTTTGCTTGCGGACGTGGCATGGGGACAACTCAGGGATTTACTTTTCGCACGAGTCTCGGCTTTGCCGATATCGCCTCGGGCGCCTTTTGTACTTGCTAGCCCTTGGGAGCCCGTAGGCTTATTTTTTGCCACTTGCTTACCCTTGCGCTTACGCTGTCACTGCGGTGCTTCAGCAGACGGGCTATTTCCTTTGTTTCGCGCTGCGACTTGCGCAGCGATTTTTAAAAAGGCGGTTGCACCGCCATCATCGTCAGCGACGACAGTTTGGTCCTGCATCGGTCCAACCTCTCGGTTGGACCTGCGTCTGGAGCAGTATGTCGAACCCCTCCAAGTAGCCGAATGGCGGGGTCGATTGCGGAGGCCGTTGGGGTATTCCCAACAGCATTTTGCGAACCTGAAGGTATGTTGGAAGGGGTGCCCCTCTGGGCTAGGGGGACTCCTTCAGCATGTTGATTCCCTGCTCGGAGTTGATTGGCGGGCCATTGTAGGTGTAAGACCCGAGGTGAGGTCAAGGTTTTCCTGATGAAGGATAGACGCTAAATCAGGGCCCCTCCTTCTAGCACCAAACTGTTGATGCTCGCTTTCGGCACCAACCAATTGTCACGTGGGTGACACTTATTTGGTGTTTAATTTAAGTGCGTAACGATTAGATGTGTCAAGTGAAATAAATGAAAAGAGGTTTTTAAAGTGGTTCGGATGCTAAGGTAGCAAGTCCTACGTCCATTGATTTTGTATTGATGTTGGTGTGGGAGTCAGTCGTGATGGTAGCGTACATAAGTTAATAAAAGTAATATGTTTTTGCTTTTACAAGAGAGAGAGTTGTTTTCTGTAATGAATGGCCGAATCCCCTTAATGGAGAAGTCTTCTTCATTTTATATCAAATTGAAGCGTGTAATCATCATTAAATCTATGGGTTGGTGTGATTGTCAGGATATGATCCGGCTTCACGTCCCGTTTCCCTTTTTCCAAGCTGACTTCACACGACTTGCTGCAGAGAAATGGACGCGTGTGAGCTCCATGTTTATTTGCAGGTCTGACGTGCGCACATTGTCCTAACGGGGGCAGGTTACTCTTGACGTCCTGACGGGGGCAGGTTACTCCTGACGTGACTTTCCCACGTCAGCCCTTTATTTTCCCGTGCATAACAAAGTTGATGTGTAAATTTCATATACATGTCAGCATAAGATGAGAAATGGAATTTATAACCTTTCCCTTACTATTATCTATTAATAAGAAGTGGTCTCAGACAAATTTTGAGTACCTTGCTTTTTCTCCTTTTCCCCTCGCTTGCAACTTTATTTTTTTTAGGACACAAACTGCAACATGATAAAATTCAGATTTTTTTTTTGCTTTTCTGATAGTGCTCAAGTTTTATATTATTGAGCAACATGCTCAGATGCCTCTGCCTTGACTGGTGGTTGAAGACGTTACTTTGTGTTATCCGCTAAAATCATTGGCATTCTCACGGTTATGTTTCCGACGTTTACTCTTTGAACTCTTCTCTTTCTTTGAGCCGTTTTCTTCATACCTCTTCACTTCCTCTGATTCTTTAACCTTCTTTTTAGACTTCTCTTTGGAAGAAGTTGTCCGCTTGTTTCCAGAATATCTAAAGTTTGTATCTTAAATAAATTGCATTTAATATATCAACGTCATATAAGCAATGATACAATGCATTTGATAACATAAGAATCTAAATTTAGTGTTATTTTATTAGTGAAGCATGGTTGATTCCTATTACTTTTGATATTTTTTATGGAGTTGATAATATCTCCTGAATTATGAAATAATAAAAAATCTCATGAAATTTTTGAAATAATGAAAATATTTATTAACTTATACTCTTATAAGTTAATAAACATTTATCGAATTACTATTTATTTTAACAATAAAAGCTTAATCAATAAAAAGATTTATATTATTTCCAAATGTTGAAATGAATTTTTGTTATTTAATTAAATTTCAGGGAGATTAATGTCACCAAATCTTTTTGACAAACTTGTTTTGTTCTTATTATTAGCTCCTTGGGCTGAGAGTCCAATTAACAATTGGGCATCCGTTTCCGGTAGACCGGGCTGGAAGTCCACTGAGCCCGTTGGCCCTGGTGACCCAGAAAAGCTCCCGTCCTTCTCTGCGTTACAACTGCTGCTGCTGCTGCCCGTCGGGAAGACAATAGAAAGGTAACAAGAAAAAGTAAAAACATACACAGTACTGCAGTGAAAGTAGCCCAACAGAGTGTAAGAGCTAAATCTGAGCCCAATGTCTATTTGTTCATCATCTGGATCTTCATGTTCCTCAATTAAATCGTGGATCGTGAACGGCATTGCGGCCGGAGCAACCATTGCTGTAGCCATCGGAGCACGCGCTTATCTGGGTCAATCCATGAAGTTGCGGAGTGGGGTCGTGGGCATCATAGCCGCCCGTTTGCCTTCCTCACGGTTCTAGGGCAAACCCCTCGTTAATATCCTCGGCAAGCCCATGATCCAGGTTCCCTCTTGGCTTTCTCTATTAGATCCCTCTTGAAAAATTGTTTTTTTTAATTATTTTATTATTTCAATCCCTTTTAATTTAATATGAACAAGTGCATGTAAATTGAATTGAATTGAATTGCATTCTTACGTTTTAGGGGAGTTATAATTCCAATATTAAGAGACAATTCCATGATAAAGTTTTCATTTTTTTTTTTTTTTATTAATTAGTTTTTTAATGAGAAAGCTTGGGTGATTTTGGTTATTTGTCTGAAATTATAATTTATAATAGTATCTTAGGATCTACTGAACAGAAACTGTTTTGAGTCACTGTTTTGAGTGGTGTTCTGCGGAGAACATGGGAAAGATCAAAATTGGCAACCACATTGGATTACTTGGGTATTGTATATATTTCCTTACATGATTTTGTTGTCAATTCAATAATGCACTATGTTAACATTTGTGGTTCATGTAATATTAACTTCGTCTTTGAGATATGTTGGTTTTATTTGAGCTATTCAGAGTGAATACTCGTGAAGAAGGTGTTTTTGAATTTGATTCTGGATCTAAATTCAATTGTTTGCTTCTGTTAGTTTGACTTTCTGTTTGCATCACATCTAGATACGATGCATGTTGAATAGTGCCTTTGGTAGTCAATTTCCCCTCTTTTCGTTGTACGATTATTTTGAAGGTGAGAATTGAGACATGCTTAGATTAACAATTTTGTTCAAAGTTTCATTTGGATATGGTAGTGAACATAGCTGATATTATAAAAGATAGAGCGTATTTTGATGTTTGCTACTTTTAATATGAGTTCTAGCGAATCATTACGAGCTTCTGGTGTTTTAGATTTTATTTTTTATTTTATGTCTGTGCTTGTTCCTATGCCTGCACTTTGTGTGTATAATGTCTCATTTTGTGCTCTTATGCTCTAATTGTGGCAATGGATGACAGAAAGATTGCAGGATGTTGCCGAGGATCTGGCGCTGATGTGATAATGACTTTAGAATCCTGCCGAAATTGTAATAATTTCATTGCAAATTTTATGTCAAGATTGGATTTGCTAATAGTCTTGTTTAACTTGTAGGTACTGAACGATGCAATGAAGCACTAGAAAAACTTGATAAAAAGTATGATATTCTTGTCAATATTTAATTAAATTTCAGTGAGATTAATGTCATCATTTATTTTGACAATGAAGCTTAATCAATAAAAAGATTTATATTATTTCCACAAGTCGAAATGAATTTCTGTTATTTAATTAAATTTCAGTGAGATTAATGTCATCAAATCTTTTTGATAAACTTGTTTTGTTCTTCTTATTCGCTGCTTGGGCTGTGATTCCAATTACCAATTGGGCATCCGTTTCCATTGGACCGGGCTCAAAGCCCACTGAGCCCGCAGGCCCTGGTGGCCCAGAAAAGCTCCTGTCCTTCTGCATTACAACTGTTGTTGCCGGGGAGAAAATAGAGAGAGGGAACAAGAAAAAGTAAAAACAACCACAATACTACAATGAGAGCTAAATCTGAGCCCAATGTCTATTTGTTAATAATCAAAATCTTCATGTTCTTCAACTAAATCATGGATCATGCATGGCATTGTGGCCGTCAACGGCCAGATCTAACCGTAGATTTGGCCCAAAAAAGATATATTGGCGCACGAGTGGCTAGATCCAATCGGTCGTGTGCTATTATGGTGACTGCCAACCGCCCTTCGGCAGTGGTGGTCGGTTGCCGACATTTAATAGATAGGTGGAGGTGTTTTTATTAATTTTCAATGTTTTGTTGGAGGGTGTTTAGTTAAATTAACAAACCTAGGTGGTGTTATTGTTAATTTTCAAATCCTACCTCGTAATAACCACCCAATTCAACTTTTTTTTAAAATTTTATCCAAAATAATAAAACAAACACACCCTGAATTATTGATTTAGTATGAAGCAACTGGTTTTATATATATATATTTTTTTAAATGATGTTTTCTCTTGATAGCTGATCTTCGCATAGCATCCGTCAATGGACTAGTGTGGTTTGTGTTGAAGGCTAGAGATGGAAAAGATGGTTGAGCAAGCTTATGTATGATGGTTTGTAGGAGCATTTTCATGTGTAACAAATGTGTTGTTTTGCATACACATTTATGAGCATTCTTTTTCTAAAAATTAATAAATGGTTTAAGGAGCTAATTTCTCATGTTTTGTAATTCAATATGATGTTTTGGGAGAGATGAGGATTGTTGTTTCTGTATACTTCAATTGGACCAAAATCATAAATTGACTCAGACCAGTAAATTGTCTTGAGAGTTCTGTTTTTTGAATGAGAATGAAAACTACCTTGAGAAAATGCCTTAAAATGAGACTGAGGCCATTAACAAATTGCCTTGAATGAGTTTGCATGCAGAGTGAAATTGAGAGCTTAATAGTTGGGCCAATGACTAGTGTTTTAAAATTACAAGATTATGTTGACATTCATCAAAATTTATAGCTCAAAAATACCAGCTTTGTGTTATTGCCTTGTTGGTATGATGTTATCAGTTTCTCGTTCTAATTCTATATTACAATAATCTTATGAAAATATTCAATTTCTGTAATAATGTATAGGAAAATGTATTTTTACAATAATCTTATCTATCAAGTGTTTGGATTATCAATACTTAAGATTTTTCCCAAAAAACTGTTGAGATGCCTCAGACTGTGCACTATTACTCTTCACGGGGAAGGATATCATCTTTCTTCACTAATTTGCCCTTTTTTTTTTTTCATGAATCACCTAAAGAGGAAGGCAATGATAAAGTGAACTGTTGCTTCATTATCACGATTCTATTTTAGTTTTTCCAACTTTGAAATTTTACTTTTGGAATAAGTAATTCCAATGCTTTGCTTCCTTCTCTCATCTACCTTCTAAACTTTGATGATGAAGCAAAGAAAAAGATCTTGTAACGTGCATTTGTCATCTTGGAATAAATTTCTTTTTAGCTTTATGCATCATGAGGTTGGACGTTTCAGGTTCTATTCTCAAATTTTCAAGCTCATTGGTGATCAAACTTTGCTGGCTAAGGTGAATTCCAAGAGTAACATTCATTTGGGTAAGACTACTTCTGATTTTTGACTTCATTATTTACTTTTTTATATTATTTCTATTCTGATTTTAGCTACCATACTTCAATCCTTTTTTACAATCAAAATTATATATCTACTATCTAATATGTTATGATCAATCAACATCTTGACATCTTCAGGCAAACTTCATGTTTCCTATGTTTATTCTCTTTCATTTTTTGATTTGCAGGATATTACTCTTGTCTCTAATCATACATCTATAGTCAAGTGAAGTTCTGGGTATTATTTGAGGGCATCTCCTTATAGAAGGTACCAAAAACAATTTTCTATGTGTTTGTCATTTTAAAATAAAATGTTGTTACTTTACTCATCATTGTGAATTCTCTATAATCCAATACTTTATTTTCGAGCATCTGTTGTCACATAAGCTTTATGTTTTTTCCGTTTGTTTTATTTAACATAATTCAATCTTACTGTTCATTTATGATTGTGTGCTATTTGGCTTCATAAATCTGAAAGTGTTGATCAAATGAAGTTCTTAGTAGTGATTCCATTCCCTCAAGTTTCCTTGTTAAAACTAAAAGTAAACAATGGAATATTGCTTCCTCTATTCTCATTCCTAATCCTGTTTCCATTGCCATTTCATGCAATTTTATGAAATAAACACCAGCTTAATTCTTGTTTTAAAAGTATTTACCATCCTGTTAGATATTTCTATCATGATGAAAAAAATTACTTAAATAAATCCCAACCGTATACTCAGTTCAAAGCTTAATTAAATTTGGTTTGTTTTCTGTTTTTTATTATTAAATATCCTTCTTGCATTATTGGATAAATTCATTGGTGGTCAACCAACATCTCTCTTGTCATATTCAAGTAAACTTTATGATCTCTTTGTTTGTTCTGTTTTATATTTGCTGGATAGGACTGTCAAGTGAAGTTCTGGGTAGATATTCGAGGACATCTCCTTACAAAGGGTACCGGAAACAAATATTTATGCATTTGTCTTTTACTCTAAAATGTTTTTAGTTTACTCATCATGAATTTTGACATTCTGTTCTCAAATCTTCATGCTCATTATTTATCGTGGATCTTCTTAAGTTCTAACAAAAGAAGCTCAAGTGCATTTTCCAGGATAACATCCTTCTGTTTTGGTATGATTACTTACCCTCTTTAATTGAACTTCATTATTTACTTTTAATATTGTTTGTATCCTGACTTTTGCTTGACCACATAATCCTTAAACCTTTTACTTTCATTATTCGATTTGATTTTTAAAGAAATAAAATATTAGAATATCAGGGTTAGAGAAGGATATTAAGACTTAGAACTTGAGTTACTTATAGAAGATAGAATTCTATGCCGTATAAACTCTTTTATGCAAATATGTATAGAAAATCTTGGTAGAAGTCAGTTGAATTGTATAACATGAGACTATTGAAATCCCAAGTTAATATCTATGGTTGTATATATATCAAATTCTCATCTTTAAAGTAATGACGTTTCCTTTATTTTAATATATTCTCAACTTTTCATTGAAGTACGGCGTACGTTAGCACGCTAAAGTGTGCTAGTGCTTTCTTTGATAGAAGATAGACTCATGTTAGCTATGTCAAAGCCTACAGCTTTTGGCTTTTTTTCGGTTGATTCCGAAGTCCAAAATCACTTTGGAAACTACCGTTGGACTCCCCACAATCTCCTCTATAAAACTCATACAGGTCATGTCTTCACTTGCCGACCTCACTTACTGTTTGCGACCACCTCTAATAGTCACTAACGGTGTTAGTTTAAGGGTAAGAATCTAGAATAAATGCAACCAAAGGTATTAACTTGGGATTTCGCTAAACCTCGGGTGGGAATATGTCGTTTACTTAACAATATATAATTAAAGATAAAAACAAGTTACTTATTTGCTTATGCAAGATACAATTTCTAGATCTTGATTTCCGCCCCTTAATTCCTTACAATCCAATTCTTTATTGCCAAGAATCTCTTTAGTCACATAGCTTCATTTGTTATCTCTAATATCATTATGTCTTACATCAGCAGGATATTGTTGTATCTAAGATTGTGTATACAATTTGGCTTCATATATCTATAAGTAAAGTTCTTGGTAGTGACTGAAGTGATCCCGTTGCAGAAGGTATGGAAAAACTAACTTTAATACACTAATATCTTAATTGTTCATTTAAGGTTTTTGCCAATTTTGTTAGATATTTTTATTTTAATGAAAAAAAAAAAAACTTCAAAATATTAATAAAGGTCAACCATATATACTGTATGTCATCAATTCAAAGCTTAAATATGTGGTTTTTTTTTTTTTTTTCATCCTTCTTGTTTAATGGATAATTCTAGTTTGAATTGAGGAAGAAGTATAGTGGTTTGTTAGATATAAGAAGATACATATTCTTTTTTTTTTTTTTTTAATTGCTTTAAGAAGAAAAGGAGCTTGTTATAATGTGTACTTGTCTACTTGGAATTAATTGTTTTTACCTTATGATGAAGTTGGACATTGCAAGTTGTTTTCTCAAATCTTCATTCTCATTGATGATAAGAGAATTTGCTAAGTTGTAAAGATACCTCGGGTGCATTTCTGGGATATCATCAATTCAGGTACGATTATTTATGATCTTTTAACTTCATTTTTTTAGGTTTTTTATTGAATGTATATTTTAGCTATATTTCTTTCACTCTCAATTATTTCAATCTGTTTCCAAGAAAAAGAAAGATTAGAATTTAGAAGATCAAGAATTGGGAAAATATCAAAACTATTTTTGAATATTATGTGAAAGTAATTAACTTCATTAGCTGTCTGACTCATTAAAGAAAGTTTGGAAGTCACCATTGATTTCATGAAACAATAGAATGAAAACTAAGATACAAATAAGTTACTTTTGAAATATGCATTTCTTTTATTTATTTATGTATTAACTTTATAAAAATCTTGAATCCTTTATTATTATTTTTTTCCTGGTCTTTCATTTTTTTAATAAAAATTGAAAACGGGACTTTATTGTGTTATTTTGTTTTCAAGCCTTATGCGTTCTCCATTTGGCTCTTATTGAAGATAGAATTCTACACAATACTTATTATGCATTTATATTATTCAGAGTCCTGTTTGAAGGTGTTTGAATTTTACAACTTGAAATTGTTGAAATCATTTGAACAATCTTATGAAGGAATATGAAATTAAAGATACAAACGAATTATTTTTTGCTTATGCAAGATGCCTCTTCTTAACCTAGATTTTCCTTTTAAATGTTTTTCTCCCTTAATTACCTCCAATCCATTACTTTATTCTCAAGTATAAATTTATTCATGTTAAATTTACATAAACATTATTGTGTGCAGTTTGGCTTCATATATCTGTAAGTGATACTCAAGTGAAGTTCTCAGTAATAATCGAAGTGATCTCGTTACAATAGGTATGGAAAACTAACTTTGGTGCACTAATTTTGTCTTAATTCTTCATTAATAGTATTAGCCATACTATTAGATACTTTTATTGCAATTAAAAAAAGTACTTCAAATATCAATGAAGCTCAACCATAACTTCAGTAATATAAAGTTTACTGAACCTCCACCGGGTGGTCCTTATCCCATCGGATTTGGGCACTTTGAGGGACTCAAGATCCCGAGAGAGGGTATTTTTTTTTTTTTTTTAACAATTTATAAAACTCCACTAACAAAAACTTTGATAATTATAGTACAATTCAAAATATAATTCCGAAAATGTAAGCATTAGAAATCAATTTACATAAAACATTATATAGAAGTTGTCTAAGATGTACAAGTATCATGCCGATGAGCATGCTTCTGTGAGCCAACCGAAAGCGTATATCATGCGCCTCACATACCTTGTATCCAATCCTGAAGGGGCAGCTAGGCCAATACCCGCCTAGGGAGCCATCCTAAGCCAATACCAGCCCAATAATATCAACCCCCCCTAGGCCCCAATACTTGCTTGGTGTAACAATGGGCCAATACCCACCTGATAATATGAATCCCACCTAGGCCAATACCTGCTTGATGTAATCATCATCCCACCCAAGCCAATACCTACTGGGTGTAATCTTGCTTGGAGCTTGTCAGGCGATCATTCTGTGCCAATAAAACGATGTAGATTGTTAACGGTAGTCTAGGTCATCTCAATGTGCGCATGAGACTAATCATATCCCACTCATGCCATCTGTTTGGTGTCATCTCGTCAAATCTCAACCAAGGTTTATCCTCGGGGTGTCACAATCCATTTAGGCTAATATCTGTCTAATGTAATCCTGTCAAATCCCTCCCAAAGTCTATCCTCGAGGTGTTACAATCCACTCAGGCTAATATCTGCCTAGTGTAATCCCGTCAAATCCCACCCAAGGTCTATCTTCAAGTTGTCGTAATCCACTTAGGCCAATATCCGCTTGATGTAATCATCATCCCACCCAAGCTAATATCCACTAGGTGCAATCCCGCATAGAGCTCGTCAAGTGTCTATTATGTCTTGGTAGGATGTAATGTTACATCATCATTCAGTAGAATAGACCATCTCATCGCGCGCATGAGATCAACTATAAGTACTAACTGGCGTTTGGAGGGAGACGGGTACTATGGAAGGGTGATCTCAAATCCAAACAAAAATATCCATACACACTCACCCAAATATTCAAACACATCACCCTTCATGAACAACCTTATGACAATGCATATAAATAATGAACTTAATGCTTGCAACATTAAATAGTGCATAATCATGTAAAATTTCCAATTACTCCCAATATTTGTCCATTTTTTAGTCCCAAACGTTTTAAACCTTACAATTAACCCCCTGACTGTGACTGTTACTTCAATATTCGCAATGACAAACTGCCCCTGAGAATTCTGCCATCAATTACAGTTAAATACAAAACCCAAAACAAAGTAACCTGGGCCTTGTTAATAACAGGCCAACCCACCACAGAATAATGAAACCCAATTACTCAACCAAATAACCTGAGCCTTATTGTTAAAAGGCCGACGCACCACCAATTAATAAAACCCAACAATATAACAGGACAATCAATTAAACCCAAAAATCCAACTAATAAAATCTGGATCATAATAATTTTTAGGCCAGCCCACTAGCAGAACCAAACCACCCTATTAATTATAAAACCCAATATTCCAAATTTGTGATTGGGCCATATTTAGAGTCCAATTACAAGAGGCCCAAAGAGTTATAATCACTTTAATCTTTAATAGGCCAGCCCACCAATTTTAATACAATCCAAATACCCAACAAACTAACTGGCCTTCAACCCAAATAAGCTTTAAACCCAAGCCCTATATTCATCCATTCATGCAACCCAAAATCCAGCAACACCGCTCGACCCTTCCCAATTTCATCAACCAAAAACTTCACCCAAATTTCCAGCATATAGTTTCGTGCCCAACGTTCCTCAAAGTCTCCAGCCGAGTACATACCACAATGATTGAAAACCCAAACAAATCATGAATAAGAGTCACATGCAACAAAATAAATCTCTATCATTTCATGTTCATTTCGGCCACTCCTTATCATGCATTCGGCCATGGCAAAGTGACTCCATAACACACCAAAAATCCAGCCTCATGGCATCCATTAAGCTGACCCACAAATGCAGTCCATTCACACCGAATTCCAGCCCCAAAACACCAAAATTCCATCAACAATATAAAGATAGCTTTTTCCAAATGTAAATAAACTTTTTTATGGGGCAAAATATATTATAAAAACCAATATAGGTCAGTAAACCAAATGTATGAATTAACTCCTTCAAACATGGATTTGTTTATGGAATTACTAACCCACACACCTTTATAAGCTAAATCCTTGATCCGAAGAAGGATCGGAATCCTTAGTCGTACCACCGCTTGCCCTGCTTTATCCGGAATCCACAAAACTTTTCATCCAAAGGTCTCCCTGTGATAGCACATCAATATTAAATTCATTGGACATCTCCACACCAAAGGATTAACTTCATTTCCTATTAAACAAAATTGTTTCATAATATGACAGTGACCACTTTCAGATTCTTCATAGAAACTCCATTCACTCAATCAAGCAAAAAATTAAATGGGGCATTCAAGACACACATATAAGGCTCTAGTAAACTACCCAAGCCATTCCAGAGTAAAAATGCACTTAAAACAAGATTTTTTTCCAACTCCTTCAAAACTGTCAAACTGTTTCCAGGACTGATGTTGCTGACCTTGAAAATTCATATCAAATTAACATTTTACTGAAACATCATGAAATATCCAGAAATAAACTAGATATATAGAGGAATCTCCAGAATTTTACATTATTCATTTTGGACAAGTATAGAGGTACTAAATCATTTCCTAAAAGTACCTAATCTGCAGAAATATAAATTTCAGAATTCACAGGGCCGACTTCGAAAATTCATAGAAAATCCTCAAAAAGTCTAAAACAAAATATCTTGATTTGAGCTTAGATTGAAAACCCAAAACATAGATAAAATTTTCGGAACTCAGCTTGTCAGAATTTCACAGGGTAATTTTGTTTCTATCAATAGTCACAATTTTAAGCAAATTTTGGTCTTTAGAATCAGCGTATATATTCTGTCCATATAACCTTACTGCACTAAATCTTCAAATTCAGATTAAACCTTATGCATTTAGTACCCAAACTTTAAACACAACAAACCAAGAGAGTTCATAACCAATTAAATCATCAATCACCAACAATAAGCAGTCTAGGCTTTACTTACCACCAAATTGCAAGACCTTCCTTTGTTCCTCCTCCACTTTACTCACCAAAATCGCCAACGTCTTCATCTCCTACTCTCGGCTTACTCTCTTCTCAACTCTCTCTCTTCAATTTATTTTTTTGTTCTTTCACTTTTGCAAAAATCGGCCCACGGGTGTATGCGTGTGTAAACTCCCTCTCTCCTTTTTCTTCTTCTCTCTTCTCTTTCTCCTTCTTCATTCCTTCTTTCTTCTCTCTTTTCTTCTCCTTTCCTTCTTCTCGATTCTTCTCCATTTGGGCGAACAACCCACTTTTATGTATAAATATTTTCTGAAATTTTGAAAATACTCCAAATATTATCTTATTCCCAAAATAACCCCGAAACGTCAGCCTTATCTTACAAAAATGTCCCAATTTCTCCCATAACTTTTGTAAACACAGCAGCTCGGATTCTTTTCGTTTTCACCCCCAACAAAATTTTAAAAACTTGCAATATACCTCCTGAAAACACCAAATTAATTAAACAAAAAATCTCATAAAGTAAATAAACGAAAAGGTGGGTATTACAATCTTCCCCCCTTAAAAAAATTTCGTCCTCCAAATTTTCCATGTGAAGAGATATACGATAACATGTCCTCTTATAAATCTCACATTTCCATATTACTCCAAAACAAAGGATAATTCCAGCACTAAGCACTTATAATTTAGAAACCTTTCCATTTAGTTCTTCTTCATCAACACTTGGTATGAGCATATATTCTCTACAAATAGTTATGGACCCGCCACGTTTTTGCTGCACCATTCTGATTGTAGTTTTAAAGAAAGCTTTATGGATTGAAAGGCTCTTTAGTAATTAGTGGCTGATTTATAGAACTTTTCCTTACTGTTCTTGGTGATCCTCTTATTCTCATAGTTAAAAAGAATATAAGAGAGCTTGTTATAATGTCCAATGGTTAGCTTGACATAAAGTGTTTGTACTTATCTTGAAGTTGGACATTGGAAGCTCTGATCTTGAATATTCATGCTCATCAATGATCTCGGAGACTGCATTAAAATTCAGGTATGACTATTTATGATCTTTCAACTTGATTATTTACAATCTGTAGATAACTTTAACCACATTCCTTTCACTTTCAAATTATTTCAATTTGCTTCCAAGAAAATAAAGATTAGAAGTTGGGAAAATATGAGGGACTTTTGAATATTATGTGGAAGTAATTTTATTAGGTGTCTGTATGACTGACTAGGTAAAGACAGTTGAAGTTACTATTATTTTGTGAGGCTTACGTATTTTTTTTTTTTTTGCTAATGATAAAGATTTTGTCTCTCATTCTTGAGCAAAAATTAAAGATGCAATTTTATATTTTGTTCTGTGTTTAAGCTTTATCTTTCCTCTATTTGACTCTTTCGTTTCGTTAGTCATTTGATGTTACTGTATATTTGCAGGAAATTTATTACTATTTAAACTTTTGAGGCATCTTTAAGTGTTAGTTCAAGTGAAGTTCTTGGCACTGAAGGAGAAGATTTCCTCACTAAAGGTAGGAAAGTTTTTTTTAATGAATTAATTATTCTTCATTTCTTCAATTAGGATACTTAACTAGATATGCCTATTATGCTGAAAAATAAAAATATTAAAAAGGAAATCTGATGATTCCAATGAGAAATTGAAATTTGATTTGAGCCATAACATGCCGTTTCTTTAGGATTAATATTAGAGTAAAATAAGGCTTCACCAGAATAAAGGAAAACATGTAAATTCTATTACATTTTTCAGTGCAAAGAGCTTGAGAAGTAGCATCCCCAATGGTTGTCTATTGATATCTATTTAATGAATCTTGTTAAAAACAGAACCATAAGAACATAACATTAATATTTCTTCAAAAGACAAAGTGAAATAACATTGAATCTTGATAATTGAAATAACAATTAGAATTAAAGAAAATAGTAATTATATATAGTTTATTTGAATGATCAAATACTTGTATCTGTATTGAACTTTGGTAATCATAGATCTTCTTAAAAGTTTAGAAAATTATTTATATCTTTATTATTATGATCGACTTATACATTCATCTTATTATTATACACCTCCCTCTTCCCTTCATTTGTCATATCTTAATTACTGTTCATTAGCAATGTGTCTAAGATTGTGTGCAATTTGGCTTCATATATTGTAAATGAATTTTGTAATGCACTAATTTTATCTTAATTTTTCGTTTAAGGTATCCGCCACTCTGTAGATATTTCTATTGTAATTAAAAAAAATTACTTAAAAATATTAATAAAGTTCTACCTTATATATCTCCAATTCAAAGCTTAAATCTATGGTTTCTTTTTTATCCTTCTTGTGTTATGGATAATTCCAATTTAAAATTGATGTTTGAATTGAGGAAGAAGTAGTGGTTTGTTAGATATAAGAAGTTACATATGGATTTTCTTTTCTTTTTTTAATTTTTTTGGGTTTCGTAAAAAGAAAAAGAGCTAATTGGTGTTTTTACTTTTATCATGAAGTTGGATAGTGGAAGTTGTGTTCTCAAATCTCTACGCTAATTGGTGGTCAAAGACTTTGCTAAACATTAATTCAGGTATATATAACTATTAATTTTAACTACATTTCTTTTCACTTTCAATTATTCAAATTCCTTCCAAGAAAAGAAAATTAGAAGATCAAAAATATTATGTGGAAGTAATTTTATGTATAAAAGACTTTTGAATATTATGTGGAAGTAATTTTAAAGATATAGTTGAAGTTACTATTGAATTTGATGTAGCTTATATATTTGTTTTGATAATAATTAAAGATCGATCTTGTTTTTCATTCTTGAGCAAAAATTGAAATTTTCGACTTTATTTTTGGTTTTGTGTTTAAGCCTTATGTTTCTGTTCATTTGCAGGAAATTTATTGCTCTCTAAACTTGTGAGGCATCTTTAAGTGTAGATCATGTGAAGTTCTTGGCATCGAATGAGAAAATTTCTTCTCTAAAGGTACGAAAGCTATTTTTGTGAATTAATTATTTTTCAATTAGGATGTTTAATCAACTATGTTTGTTACGATGAAAAATATTGATTAGCAATTTGATATTATTAAAAGGGAAATCTAATCACATCCTCAATTCCAATGAGAAATTGAACCTTGATTTGAGCCATTACATGGTGTTTCTTTAGGGTTAGTGACACAGCCTATGAGAAATTTTATTTCTCTTTTTTTTTTTTTTTTTTCTTTATCTCTTGAATATGGAGTATACCTGCACAAAAGCACCTCTGTATCATCATTATCAAAATTTACTTTCAGTTATCTAAAATAGTGATATTAAATATTAAATTGTTTTTAGTATCGAATTCGTCTAAATAGTACTTAAAATGAAAGGCACTTAAAAGATCTTCTGAAGAAATATAATTTTTCAGTTGTTGATTTGGTTTGATTATGCAAATGGATTATTAATTTGATATTTAATTGATTTGAGTTCTTAACTGCTTCATCTTAATAAAAAAAACCTTTAGTGAATTTGAGTTGACTCAATTATCCTAAAATAATTTTCTAATAAATTAGACTTATTTGTACTTCATAAAATCTTCTCATACCTGTGTTCAATTAAAAACTTAAACATTTGATTTTTGTTCTTGTAATTCAAACACAAATTAATTTAGTTAAATTAAATAAAATATCATATAAAGCTAAGATATTGCCGGAAATTGATTAGAAAAATTATTTTAAATTTTGTTTTACTTTTCCATCGTTTATATGCACAAATATCTTCCATGGTTCTTGATCCACATTTAAATGCATAAACATCTTCCATTTTTATTGATCTACTCTCACAATGTACACAACTCCACTGCAACTACCAGTCATGTTAGTATTAATTTATAAAATCTAACGATCTAAAATGTCATTTTTTATATATTTATTTATCAATTCTTTAGCGTTGAATCTTGATAAATGAAATAACATTTAAAAATAAATTGTAATAACATTTTTATTCGAATGCTCTAATACTTGCATGTACACAACTCTACTGCAACTACCACTCATGCTACTATCAATTTATACTCGTTTAATTTTGTCAAAGCTATTCTTAATCTAGTTTCTCTCATTTCTTAAATACTTTTTGCTGCTGAATTCCAGGAAAAAGCTAGGTGGTTGTTCTTTTTAATTACTTTGTTATCCAAAGGCTGCACTACACAAACCGTGCATTTATAGTTGTGCAAGGTACTTCGAATTATTTCTTACATTAATCTTGTTTAATCTTTGTTGGCTTTATATTTGCAATGGTTATTTCATTCATCCTAATCAAACTTTATTATCAAATAGGTTGGAAATGGAATCAGAAATCTTGAACTGTATTTTGTCAAAGATTGGAGATTATTTGCTGGATGCCACCGTACCTCAAATTCGTTACATATATCACTTCAAAACTAACATTGAAGATCTGAAGAAAGAAGATGAAAGTTTGAGATTCCGAAAATATTCGGTGCAACAAGATGTTGAAATTGCAATAAGAAATACTGAAGAGATCAAGAACGATGTGAAAAAATGGCTATCGGATGCGGACAGTGTCATGGCGGATGTTGAGAAATTGGAAGAAGAAATTCAAGTAAATAAGACATGTCTGTATGGATGGTGTCCTAACTGGTTTTGGCGATATAAAATTAGTAAGAAAGCAGCAAAATTAAAGACAAAGATTATGTTGGAGTTAGAGCACAGTAAAAGATTTGATAGGGTGTCCCAACATCGGGTTGCTCTACCAGGCATAGATGTCTTTGCTCCTAAAGATTTTATGCTTTTCGACTCAACAAAAGCCACTCTTGATCGGATTGTGGAGGCATTAAAAGATGATAAGACTAATGCGGTTGGATTGTATGGGATGGGCGGGGTGGGTAAAACAACCTTGGCAAAAGTAGTAGCTAAAAGGGTCATAGACGGAAATTTATTTGATAAGGTTGTGATGGCTGTTGTATCCCAGACTCCTAACGCAAAAAATATCCAAGGTCAGATAGCAGACTCGTTAAATTTTGAATTCAAGAAGGAAAGTGAGCAAGGAAGAGCATGGCGATTGTATTTGAGATTAAAGGAAGAGAAGAGGATACTCATAATCTTGGATGATGTTTGGGCAAAACTTGAATTGACAACAATAGGGATTCCCTTTGGAGATGATCAAAAGGGTTGCAAGATCTTTCTGACCACTCGTAGACAACATGTATGTCTTGCAATGAGGTGTCAACATCAAATTCCACTAAATGTTCTCAATGAAAAAGAAGGGTTGAGTTTACTTAAAAGTCATGCAGGTATAAGTGATGAGTCTCCCACCTTGAATGATATGGCAATTAAAGTTGCTGGAGAATGCAAAGGTTTGCCTTTAGCAATTGTATCAATTGGGAGTGCTTTAAGAGAAAAAACTATCGGTGATTGGAATTACGTGCTTCAGAAGCTAAAAATGTCAAAACTTGATGTTATAGAGAATGTTGATCCAGATGTTTATGCTTGTCTTCAATTGAGTTATGATTATTTGAAGAGCAACGAGATCAAGTTTTATTTCTTACTGTGTTCGCTGTTTCCTGAAGACCATAAAATTGATTTAGAGGAATTGGTAAGATATGGGATGGGGTTAGGTTTGAATCAAGATGCTGACTCAATTGAAGACTCAAGGGGCCAACTGCGTGTAATTGTTGATAACCTCAAAGCTTCTTGTTTGTTATTAGATGCTGGTGAAGAAAATTTTATAAAAATGCATGATGTGGTTCGTGATTTTGCCTTATGGAAGGCATCCAAGCAGAACCACGCATTCTTGGTTAAAGCTGGCATAAGCGAGTGGCCAATAGCAAAGAGCCAGGAACAATACATGGCAATCAATTTGGTAGAAGTGAAAAGGGGAATAATGCTTCCTGATGGTTTGATATATCCAAATCTCCAAATTTTGATTTTGGATGCATATAGATATGGTTTGACTTTGAGCAATGCTTCAGATGCATTTTTTGAAGGGATGAAAGGACTGAAAGTTCTCACTCTAACTCATGTGCACTTGTCAATGAAATCACTTCAATTCCTGACTAACCTTCGAACTCTGCATCTGAAATATTGCATACTGGAAGGCATATCTTCCCTTGGAAAGCTGAAAAGTCTGGAGATTCTTAGTTTAGAAGGTTCTGTGTTTGATGAATTACCAGATGAACTAGGGGAACTTAATCAGTTAAGATTGTTGGATTTGTTTGAATGTTTTACGTTGAAAAGGATTCCCCCTAATGTGTTGCGGAGGTTATCTCATCTTGAAGAATTATACATAGGTAGCAGGAGTTATAGCTCATGGGCGGGTGAAGGGATGGATGCAGAAACAAGCAATGTCAGCTTGTCTGAGTTGAATTCACTAAGCCGATTGACCCATCTATTACTGCACATACATGATGAATGCCTCCCAAAAGACTTTGCTTTCTCTTCCACATTGCAAAGTTATGAAATAAAAGTGAATGATTTTTCTGAATATCCATTGTGGTTTGGAAGAACAACAATTGCAAAAAAGAAATTTTCCAAGTCAAGAATCTTGAACATCGGTAGTGGAAAATTAACCACCTTTGCTGCATTTAAAGCATTGTATCCGACTTTGGAACATTTTAAATCGAGTAAAATTGAAGACTGTGAAAATATTGTGCCAACCATTGATCCAATGGGCTTAATTGAGTTGAAGTCTCTTCAGCTTCAATTCTGTCGTAACTTGAAATGCATAGTAGATGCGTCACTGCGGCAAGTGCCAGCCACTGCCTTCTCTAATTTGGTGGAATTATCTCTTTATGAATTGCGAGGTTTGAGAGAAATATGCCATGATGGAAGGCCTCCGAAGGAGTTTCTAGAAAAATTGGAAAGTATATCTGTGATTGGATGTGAGGATATGCATACTTTATTTCCGACAATGTTGGTTCAAAGATTACATAAACTGAAAAAAGCATCTATAACGTATTGCGAAAAGCCAGAAGAAGTATTTGAACTTGAGGGGCTATGCCATAGTGGGGAAGAAAATCTTGTTTTGCTCTCAAGTTTAGAAGAGTTAAGACTGCTTTGCTTACCTAAATTAAGGTGTATATGGAAGGGGCCTACCCAGTAGTTGAGGCTCAAAAGTCTTAAAAAGTTTGAAGTGGGAGGATGCAAGAGCTTGACATATCTCTTCTCCTCGTCCCTTGCTCAAAGTCTGGTACAATTAGAAGAAGTCATTGTCCATGATTGTGAGAGATTGGAACATTTCGTCTCATCAGAAGAAGAAGATAACAAGGAGAAGGAAATTGTAGTAGCAGCAAATGGAAATGACATCCCTCTCCCTAAGCTAAGAAAACTAAGAATTGAATGCCTACCAAACCTCATCAGCCTTTGTCCAAAAAATTATAAATCAACTTGGCCAACAACTTTAGAAGAGTTAGTACTGAGGAGATTTGGCAATTCCGCGCCGTCTTTCATTGTTGAACTTGAAGCCGTTATGAAGACTGCAATTGAGGTATGCTTTTATTTTAAGTTTATGTAAAAAAATTAACTTACTATTTGCATATGTGCATGCAATATTGTATAGTATATTATATAATACTATACAGAACATTATATGATGTTTGATAAAATATTGTATTGTATAGTTTGAAACATATCTTCTCACTCACCCTTGCTCAAAATCTGGTGCAATTGAAACATCTGAAGATTGGGAATTGTGAAGAATTGGAGCAAATCTTGGTTGTTGATGATGAAACCTTACTGAATAATAAGGATCATCTACTCTTTCCAAATCTCTTTCAAATAAAGGTGATTGAATGCCACAAATTGAAATGTGTCTTTTCTATCAATATAGGCCGACATCTTCAACAACTACAAAAGATAAATGTTATAAGGGCGAATCAACTAAAAGAAGTATTTGGACATACAGATAGTGGTGACCTCATAAATGATAAAGAAATCAGGTTACCTCAACTTCAAGAATTGTCACTCTTTCGTTTACCAAACCTCACCAACTTCTGCTCCGTGAGTTACCACTTCATATTTCCATCTCTTGAAAGTTTGTTAGTTCGGAGTTGTCCCAAGATCACTACAAGATTTTCCTACGCACAAAATGATCAATCCGTGCATGCCGAAGCAAAGGTACTTCCAATTCTTCACACCCTCAAGTCTATATATTGCATTATGTTGTTATAGTTAACAATATTCAAGAATTTACTAAGATACTAAACAATATTTCTCTGATTTTGCCATTAAAATGGACCAGAATTATTATTATATTCATGTTTGTTTCTTGTATTGAGAATAATAACATGATAAATTAACTTTAATATTGTCATTTGTGCAGGCATCCAAAACAAGCAAAGAAGATGGAAGTGCAGAATACCCTACAGAGCTCAACGTGTCTCCACAGACCAATTCTAAATTCAGTGATGTATTACCGCCATACATAGAACAATGATAAGAGAAGTGTCAAATAGCAAAAAGAAGAAAAAACAAGGGGTAACTCAAAAACATTCTCATAATGTTTATTTGTTAACAAAGTAAATATAGTTGCATTTTAACTTCATTCTTTTTATCGTTCTTCTTGTAGCTTCAAGTGGTTCATATTACACTAGACCGCTCAGTCTTAGCTGTACAAGATACCATCAATCATAACATGGACCACATCTTCAAGTTCAAATCTTTCTGAAACTAATTTGATATACAGCAAGTGTTTCTATTGACCGAATTTCTCATCAATTTCTAGTTCCTAAACCCACTGAATCCAAAGAAGAAAGGGGCTTGTTTCTATGGTTGTGATATCTCTTCATGATTTCATGTGTCTTTATTGACTGAAGTGTTGTCCTTCATTTCACTTGATTATGTTCTGATACTCATTAGTTGTTTTTATCAAGGCCACATTAAAGCATGTCTTATGATAAAATTTGAAGTCTTGATTCATTCAAAATCATGATAACCACATTGTATTCTCTCAAGAGTTATTTGTTTATGTGCTAACTATAATTCTCCTTGCGCATTTCGTATGCACAGACATTCAAGAGTAAATAAGAGTATATTACTTTTTTCTTGCTAACCTTTTTTTTTTTTTTTTTTAGTTTTCCTTCTAATTTAGACTTCAACTCTATGAGAATTTAGCAACATTTTTTTTTTCTAAATTTTTACATGGAGAGTTTGATATATCGGCTAGTGATTCTGTTAACCTTTTATATTTTCTAGAAGTTTCTGTTTTTTATGTGGAAACTGAGAAATTAATACTACTACTGAAAACACACCTTTCCTACAAATTCTTGTCAGTCAACATGGGCCATTTTAAAGACAAATTCTGGAAATATAAATGATTTATAATAAAAGTAGTTTTCTTGATTGTATTAAAGTTAATAGACTTCCCAAGGCTTTTATGGTTACGTTTGGTTCATTATTCTAATGGTTTTTAAAATAATATTTTGAAAAAAGTTAAATTGGACGGGTATTATGATGTAGAATTTGAAAATTAACAAAAACATTCCCTACGTTTATTTATTTATTAAACACCCCTATAATAAAATATTAAGAATTAACAAAAACACCTCTAACCCACCCATTAAATATGGACAGTCGACCATCACCGCCGAAGGATGACCAGAGTGTTTTTACAATTTCTAAAAAAAATATTTCGAGATATTTAGTTAAATTAATAAATTTAAAAAGTTTAAAAGAAATTAAAAAATATAGAATAATATTTTAAAAATAATGACATTTTACTATTTAACTTTTTTAAGAATACTAATAATAGTATTCCCAAAAGCGAACCAAACGTAACCTATATCTTTTATTGCCTCCTGTGGCAATGAAATAAATAATAATGTTGCTTTGAAGTTTCCGCCACCATTTGATTCTCAAAGGTTGCTTTGAAGTTTCTAAAGACCATGGCATGGTTAAATAACAAAACAAGCTAGCTAATAAAAAGAGAGCAGAGAAAGCCAATGCTTTATTCGATTGTCAAGGTACACAAGACAGCTCAATTCTAAAAACTGTAAAACATACTGAGCAATTTGCTCAGATGCCTCTCCCCGTGACTGGTGGTTGAAGAGCTACTTAATAGCCCATCAAAGATTTATATGAATTTCTCCAATCAATTTCTTCATTCTATAAAATCATGTCTTCAACTTGCCGAAAAAGCGAGGCCGTGACCAGTAGCAGCATGGATGGCAGTGCTCACATCCCACTTGAAACCACACAGCCTTCTACTAATTCATTTTCGCTGCATATTTTGATGGAATGACCATGCATCAACAGTTATGTTCTCAAACTCTGATTCATGAGTGTTGTATGGAAACATACACGAAACCAAATAGGAAATGACTAACGTATTATCAGCTAAAACCATTGGCATTCTCACGGTTATGTCTCCACCGTTTTTTCTTTGAACTCCTCTCTTTCCTCGAGCCACTTTCTTCATGCCTCTCCGTCTCCCCTGATTCTTTAACCTTCTTCTTTCTAGACTTCTCTTTGGAAGAAGCTTTCCTCTTCTTTCCAGAAGACTGTGCACTATCATCTCCACGGGGAAAGGATTCTTCTTCATAATCTGACTGCCAATTGCACAAAATCTCTTGTTGCTGATCCACATGGTGTGTCTGTAATGGCTCCCCAGCTCCAGGAAGCAAGTTTTTAAAAGTCATCTCACCATTAGATCCTCCTTTACGCTCCAGCAAGACCGGATCAGGTCTAATTATGGTACCAAGAATGCTCCTGTTGGGCCCTAGGCTAAAGATGGTCTTCGGATTTGTTAAGGTCGTCAATGCCATTAAAAAAGCTGATTTAATCTGCAAAAAAAGGAGAAATGTGAAATTCCAAGTACAATTTCTGATACACCAAAAGATAAACAATAATGCTAGATGTATGTACAAACTTATGTGACATGAATATGATGAGTTTGACTTTTTGCATTCACTCTTCCATTTATTTCCTACCACATCAGTTTGTACACAAATCTTTGTAAGATTTGTTCGTACAACTAGCATTACTCAAAGATAAAATGTAGTTTTCTATATTCATTTTTCCCTACTGAAATAAATGGGTAAGATCAGTCTAGCCAATAAACCTCACTAAGTATTTTCTTCTTTCTCAACCTAATAAACCTCTTGCAGGAGGTCCACTACAAGACCAGGATGTAAGAGATAAGTGAACAAAAGCATTTCTTTTTTCTTTATTTTATTAGTAAAGTGAGAAAGTAAACTCGATGTTGTATAACAAATCTCATTAGTTCCCACATTGAACAAAGGATTGATTTCATGGTCACTGCAGAACAAGAAACGGAAGTAGATAGAATAAATAACTAAATAGTTGAACAAACCTGGAAGTAATTGAAAGAGTTCTTCCCAATGTCGTTCTCTGGCGCCTATTTAATCATAAAAAATAACAGGTGTAATCAATAATCAAAACAAGAAAGCAGCAACCAATAGTCATCTCCAGCACTCTATTCATTACTCAATTTCATAGGTTAAATACTCTTTGAGGCAACTTGTAAAATGAGGTTGGAGGTGGACCAAACTTTATACGATTCCTGTTCTTAGAATTTGGCATAAGGTTCTAAGAGTTCGACTAACCCCTTAGAAAAAGTAAAATGTCAAATCAAGAAAAGCAACAATGTCAATTCTATCAAATCCTGATTTTTTTTCGTTTGCCAGAAATCTTATGAACACTATACAAGAAGTTAATATCTGAAAGGCAACCTGTGGGTCCTCAATGGAGATGAGAAACGGTCATCCCTTATTTGTAAACCTAAAAATAGAGGAAACAGGACAAAAGACCAAGTATAAGTTTACAAATAATGAAAAAATAAATTTCAAAATGAGAAAGTAAATTTATCTTCCTAATAAAGGTATTTTTCATTTTTTAATACCCTTTGCTACTCTTCTTAAAGAAGGTGCCCTTTCCTTTGCAAGATACACCAACATCTGTGGTGTTCAATTTGCGTCCATAAATATCAAAGAAGTGTACCTATTTTTGAAAACAAAAATTAAAAGAATGTCAAATAATTTTACTCTGAAACATTGAGGTTCAATCTCTAAGATTTAATGGGGCATTCAAGACACACATATAAGGCTCTAGAAAACTACCCAAGCCATTCCAGAGTAAAAAAGTATTTAAAACAAGATTTTCTTTCAACTCCTTCAAAACTGTCAAACTGTTTCCAGGATTGATGTTGCTGAATTTAAAAATCCATATCAAATTAACATTTTACTGAAACATCATGAAATCTCCAGAAATAAACTAGATATATAGAGGAATCTCGAGAATTTTACATCATTCATTTTGGACAAGTATAGAGGTACTAAATCATTTCCTAAAAGCACCTAATCTGCAGAAATATAAATTTCAGAATTCACAGGGCTGACTTCAAAAATTCATAGAAAATCCTCAAAAAGTCTAAAACAAAATATCTTGATTTGAACTTAGATTGAAAACCCAAAACATAGATAAAATTTTCGGAACTCAGCTTGTCAGAATTTCACAGGGTAATTTTGTTTATATCAATAGTCACAATTTTAAGCAAATTTTGGTCTTTAGAATCAGCGTATATATACATATTCTGTCCATATAACCTTATTGCACTAAATCTTCAAATTCAGATTAAACCTTATGCATTTAGTACCCAAACTTTAAACACAACAAACCAAGAGAGTCCATAACCAATTAAATCATCAATCACCAACAATAAACAGTCTAAGCTCTACTTACCACCAAATTGCAAGACCTTCCTTTGTTCCTCCTCCACTTTACCCACCAAAATCGCCAAAGTCTTCATCTCCTACTCTCGGCTTACTCTCTTCTCAACTCTCTCTCTTCAATTTATTTTTTTGTTCTTTCACTTTTGCAAAAATCGGCCCAGGGGTGTGTGCGTGTGTAAACTCTCTCTCTCCTTCTTTTTCTTCTTCTCTCTTCTCTTTCTCCTTCTTCATTCCTTCTTTCTTCTCTCTTTTATTCTCCTTTCCTTCTTCTCGATTCTTCTCCATTTGGGCGAGCAATCCACGTTTATGTATAAATATTTTCTGAAATTTGAAAATACTCCAAATATTATTTTATTCCCAAAATAACCCTGAAACGTCAGCCTTATCTTACAAAAATGTCCCAATTTCTCCCATTAATTATTGTAAACACAGGAGCTCGGATTCTTTTTGTTTTCACCCCCAACAAAATTTTAAAAACTTGCAATATACCTCCTGAAAACACCAAATTAATTAAACAAAAAATCTCATAAAGTAAATAAACGAAAAGGTGGGTATTAAAGAAATTTCGTCCTGAAATTTACCATGTGAGTAGATATACGATAACATGTCCTCTTATAAGTCTCGCATTTCTATATTACTCCAAAACAAAGGATAATTCCAGCACTAAGCACTTATAATTTAGAAACCTTTCTATTTAGTTCTTCATCAACACTGGGTATGAGCATATATTCTCTACAAATGGTTATGGACCCACCACGTTTTTGCTGCGCCATTCTGATGGTCTCATCCCAAAATGTACCTCATTCAAAATCAAAACTAATACTTGAAACCCATAAATTTGAATGATGGTATAGGTCCACAATAATAACAAATTGGGTTTACGATCCCAACACTATCCTGACTTATGTTTGCCACATTTGTCACACAACTACCATTAGTTTCACTAGAAGTTCTATTAATCGACTATTGGCCACTAGAAGTTTTAAAGAATTAGGATACTTAACTAGATATGTGAAAAATATTATTTACCACTTTAAAAATATTAAAAAGGAAATCTAATGATTCCAATGAGAAATTGAAATTTGATTTGAGCCATAACATGCCGTTTCTTTAGGATTAATATTAGAGTCAAATAAGGCTTCACCAAAATAAAGGAAAACATGTAAATTCTATTACATTTTTCAGTGCAAAGAGCTTGAGAAGTAGCATCCCCAATGGCTGTCTATTGATATCTATTTAATAAATCTTGTTAAAAACAGAACCATAAGAACATAACATTAATATTTCTTCAAAAGACAAAGTGAAATAACATTGAATCTTGATAATTGAAATAACAATTAGAATTAAAGAGAACAGTAATTATATATAGTTTATTTGAATGCTCAAATACTTGTATATGTATTGAACTCTGGTAATCATAAATATTCTTTAAAGTTTAGAAAATTATTTATATCTTTCTTATTATGATCGATTTTATACATTCATCTTATTATTATACACCTTCCTCTTCCCTTCATTTGTCATATCTTAATTACTGTTCATTAGCAATGTGTCTAAGATTGTGTGCAATTTGGCTTCATATATTGTAAATGAATTTTGTAATGCACTAATTTTATCTTAATTTTTCATTTAAGGTATTCACCACTCTGTGGATATTTCTATTGTAATTAAAAAAAATTACTTAAAAATATTAATAAAGCTCTACCTTATATATCTTCAATTCAAAGCTTAAATCTATGGTTTCTTTTTTATCCTTCTTGTGTTATGGATAATTCCAATTTAAAATTGATGTTTGAATTGAGGAAGAAGTACTGGCTTGTTAGATATTAGAAGTTACATATGGATTTTCTTTTTTTTTTTTTTTTAAATTTTTTTGGGTTTCATAAAAAGAAAAAGAGCTAATTGGTGTTTTACTTTTATCATGAAGTTGGATATTGGAAGTTGTGTTATCAAATCTCTACGCTAATTGGTGATCAAAGACTTTGCTAAACATTAATTCAGGTATATATAACTAATAATTTTAACTACCTATCTTTTCACTTTCAATTATTCAAATCACCTTCCAAGAAAAGAAAATTAGAAGATAAAAATTATTAGGTGGAAGTAATTTTATGTATAAAAGACTTTTGAATATTATGTGGAAGTAATTTTAAAGATATAGTTGAAGTTACTATTGAATTTTATGGAGCTTATATATTTGTTTTGATAATAATTAAAGATCGATCTTGTTTTTCATTCTTGAGCAAAAATTGAAATTTTCGACTTTATTTTTGGTTTTGTGTTTAAGCCTTATGTTTCCTGTTTATTTGCAGGAAATTTATTACTCTCTATACTTGTGAGGCATCTTTAAGTGTCAGATCATGTGAAGTTCTTGGCATTGAATGAGAAAATTTCCTCTCTAAAGGTACGAAAGCTGTTTTCATGAATTGATTATTCTTCAATTAGGATGTTAATCAGCTATGTTTATTATGATGAAAAATATTGATTAGCAATTTGATATTATTAAAAGGGAAATCTAATCACATCCTCAATTCAAATGAGAAATTGAACTTTGATTTGAGCCATTACATGGTGTTTCTTTAGGGTTAGTGACACAGCTTATGGGGGCAAGCAAGGCCTTATTTAATTTCTCTTTTTTTTTTTTTCCCCCTCTAAAATCTCAAATATTTTTTAATTTTATTTATCTTTTTTTTTTTTTTCCCTCTTTATCTTGTGAATATGGAGTATACATACACAAAAGCACCTCTGTATTATCATTATCAAAATTTACTTTCAGTTATCTAAAATAGTGATATTAAATATTTAATTGTTTTTAGTATCGAATTCGTCTAAATAGTAAATTCGGTCAAGCACAGCTGCGATGTTTCCCTTAATAAGCATCTTTACATCTCTGCATTAATTACCACCATGCCCACCCCCACTTTTGTTTTCTTAATTTATTATCGTTTAGTTGTTTTAAACACATATTTTTATTTGTGCTAAATGTGATTTTTATTTTTATTTTTTTAGTTTTAAATCAGAAAAAGTACTTAAAGTGAAAGGCACTTAAAAGATCTTCCAAAGAAATATAATTTTTTAGTTGTTGATTTGGTTTGATTATGCAAATGGATTATTAATTTGATATTTCAGTGATTTCACTTCTTAACTGTTTCATCTTAATAAAAAAACCTTCAGTGAAATTGAATTGGCTCAATTATCCTAAAATAATTTTGTAACAAATTAGACTTTTTTGCACTCCATAAAATCTTCTCATACCTGTTTTCAATTAAAAACTTAAACATTTGATTTTTGTTCTTGTAATTCAAACACAAATTAATTTAGTTAAATTAAATAAAATATCATATAAAGCTAAGATATTGCCGGAAATTGATTAGAAAATTTATTTTAAATTTTGTTTTACTTTTTCATTGTTTATATGCACAAATATCTTCCATGGTTCTTGATCCACATTTAAATGCATAAACATCTTCCATTTTTATTTGTCTAGTCTCACCATGTATACAACTCCACTGCAACTACCAGTCATGTTAGTATTAATTTATAAAATCTAACGATCTAAAATGTCATTTTTTATATATTTATTTATCAATTCTTTAGCGTTGAATCTTGATAAATGAAATAACATTTAAAAATAAGTAGTAATAATAATGTATAGTTTATTTGAATGCTCTAATTCTTGCATGTACACAACTCTACTGCAACTACCAGTCATGTTAGTATTAGTTTATACTTGTTTAATTTTGTCAAAGCTATTCTTAATTTAGTTTCTCTCATTTCTTAAATACTTTTTGCTGCTGAATTCCAGGAAAAAGCTAGGTGGTTGTTCTTTTTAATTACTTTGTTATCCAAAGGCTGCACTGCACAAACCGTGCATATATAGTTGTGCAAGGTACTTCAAATTATTTCTTACATTAATCTTGTTTAATCTTTGTTGGCTTTATATTTGCAATGGTCATTTCATTCATCCTAATCAAACTTTATTATCAAATAGGTTGGAAATGGAATCAGAAATCTTGAACTGTATTTTGTCAAAGATTGGAGATTATTTGCTGGATGCCACCATACGTCAAATTGGTTACATTTATCACTTCAAAACTAACATTGAAGATGTGAAGGAAGAAGATAAAAGATTGAGATCCTTGAAAGATTTGGTGCAACAAGATGTTGACAATGCCGTAAGAAATACTGAAGAGATCAAGAACGATGTGAACAAATGGCTATCGGATGCGTACAGTGTCATGGCGGATGTTGAGGAGTTGGAAAAAGAAATGCAAGTAAATAAGACATGTCTATATGGATGGTGTCCTAACTGGTTTTGGCGATATAAAATTAGTAAGAAAGCAGCAAAAAAGACAAAGATCATGTTGGAGTTAGAGCATAGTAAAAAATTTGATGGAGTGTACGAACATCGGGTTCCTCTGCCAGGCGTAGATGTCTTTGCTCCTAAAGGTTTTATGCCTTTCGACTCAACAAAACCCACTCTTAATCGGATTGTGGAGGCATTAAAAGATGATAAGACTAATGCGGTTGGACTGTATGGGATGGGCGGGGTGGGTAAAACAACCTTGGCAAAAGTAGTAGAAAAAAGAGTCATAGACGACAATTTATTTGATAAGGTTGTGATGGTTGTTGTATCCCAGACTCCTAACCCAAAAAATATCCAAGATCAGATAGCAGACTTGTTAACTTTTGAAGTTAAGGAGAAAACTGAACAAGGAAGAGCACGGCGATTGTATTTGAGATTAAGGGAAGAGAAGAGGATACTCATAATCTTGGATGATGTTTGGGCAGAACTTGACTTGACAACAATAGGAATTCCCTTTGGAGATGATCACAAGGGTTGCAAGATCTTTCTAACCACTCGTCGACAACATGTATGTACTGCAATGAGGTGTCAACATCGAATTCCACTAAATGTTCTCAATGAAAAAGAAGGGTTGAGTTTACTTAAAAGTCAGGCAGGTATAAGTGATGAGTCTCCCACCTTGAATGATATGGCAATTAAAGTGGCTGGAGAATGCAAAGGTTTGCCTTTAGCAATTGTATCAATTGGGAGTGCTCTAAGAGAAAAAACTATCGGTGAATGGAAAGATACGCTTCGAAGGCTTCAAATGTCAAACCTTAATGTTATAGAGAATGTCGACAAAGATGTTTATGCTTGTCTTCAATTAAGTTATGATTATTTGAAGAGCAAGGAGATCATGTTTTATTTCTTATTGTGTTCGCTGTTTCCTGAAGACCATAAAATTGATTTAGAGGAATTGGTAAGATATGGGATGGGGTTAGGTTTGAATCAAGATGCTGACTCACTTGAAGACTCAAGGGGCCAACTGCGTGTAAGGGTTGATAACCTCAAAGCTTCTTGTTTGTTATTAGATGCTGATAAAGAAAATTTTATTAAAATGCATGATGTGGTTCGTGATTTTGCCTTATGGATGGCATCCAAGCAGAACCACGCATTCTTGGTTAATGCTGGCATAAGCGAGTTGCAAAAGGTAGAGAGCCAGGAACAATACATGGCAATCAATTTGGTAGAATGGGAAAGGGGAATAATGCTTCCTGATGGTTTGATGTATCCAAATCTCCAAATTTTGATTTTGGATGCAGATAGATATGGTTTGACTTTGAGCAAAGCTTCAGATGCATTTTTTGAAGGGATGAAAGCACTGAAAGTTCTTACTCTAACTCAAGTGCAGTTGTCAATGAAATCACTTCAATTCCTCACTAACCTTCGAACTCTGCATCTGAAATATTGCGGACTGGAAGGCATATCTTCCCTTGGCATGCTGAAAAGGCTTGAGATTCTTAGTTTAGAAGGTTCTGTATTTGATGAATTACCAGAAGAACTAGGGGAACTTAGTCAGTTAAGATTGTTGGATTTGTTTAACTGTTTTACGTTGAAAAGGATTCCCCCTAATGTGTTGCGGAGGTTATCTCATCTTGAAGAATTATACATAGGTAGCAGCAGTTATAGCTCATGGGCGGGTGAAGGGATGGATGCAGAAACAAGCAATGTCAGCTTGTCTGAGTTGAATTCACTACGCCGATTGACCCATCTATTACTGGAAATACATGATAAATGCCTCCCAAAAGACTTTGCTTTCTCTTCCACATTGCAATGTTATGAAATACAAGTGAATGGAGATTATGGCACTTTTTGGGATACTAGAAGAACAATTGCAAAAAGGAAATTTTCCAAGTCAAGAATCTTGAACATCAGGAGTGGAAAATTCACCACATTTGCTGCATTCAAAGCATTGTATCCGACTTTGGAACATTTTAATTCGAGCTATAGTGAATTCTCTGAAAATATTGTGCCAACCATTGATCCAACAGGCTTAATTGAGTTGAAGTCTCTTCAGCTTCGATATTGCAGTGAGTTGAAATGCATAGTAGATGCGTCACTGCAGCAAGTGCCAGCCACTGCCTTCTCTAATTTGGTGGAATTATCTCTTTATAATTTTCCAGGTTTGAGAGAAATATGCCATGATGGAAGGCCTCCGAAGGAGTTTCTAGAAAAACTGGAAAGTATATATGTAAATCTATGTAATGATATGTATACTTTATTTCCGACAATGTTGCTTCAGAGATTACATAAACTGAAAAAAGCAGATATAAACTTCTGCTATAAGCTACAAGAAGTATTTGAACTTGAGGGGCTATGCCATAGTGGGGAAGAAAATCTTGTTTTGCTCTCAAATTTAGAAGAGTTAACACTATTTGACTTACCTGAATTAAGGTGTATATGGAAGGGGCCTACCCAGTATTTGAGGCTCAAAAGTCTTAAAAAGTTTGAAGTGAAAGGTTGTCATAGCTTGACATATCTCTTCTCCTCGTCCCTTGCTCAAAGTCTGGTACAATTAGAAGAAGTCATTGTCTATGATTGTGAGAGATTGGAGCATTTCGTCTCATCAGAAGAAGAAGATAACAAGGGGGAGGAAAATGTAGTTGCAGCAAATGGAAATGACATCCTTCTCCCTAAGCTAAGAAAATTAAGACTTCAATACCTACCAAACCTGATCAGCCTTTGCCCAAAAAATTATAAAACAACTTGGCCAACAACTTTAGAAGAGTTAGCACTGTGGGGATTTCGCAATTTCGCGCCGTCTGTCATTGTTGAACTTGAAGCCGTTATGAAGACTGCATTTGAGGTATGCTTTTATTTTAAGTTTATGTAAAAAATTTAACTTACTATTTGCATATGTGCATGCAATATTGTATAGTATATTATATAATACTATACAGAACATTATATGATGTTTGATAAAATATTGTATTGTATATATTTTTATACTATACTATGTTTGGTGTATAAACTATATTAGACACAAAATTAATTTTTTAAATAAAAAATTAATATATATTTTTAATTATAAAGAGTAATAAATAAATTTATGAGACTCTTTAAATAGGAATTTAAAAAAAAAAAAAAACCAATACATAACATTTCTCTATAACAAATTAAATATTAAATAAAAAATAAATTTAATATTTACTAAGAAAATATTGCAAATCATGCTGCAATTTCTTAAAATAAAATGATAACAATATTTAAATTACTATCACGTGGCTAATAAAAACATAAATTATCCAGTGTGTAATAATAGTGCAATTTCAAATTAGAGCAAAAAGTTGGATGTTATGACTTATGAGAAGCTGGGCCTTTGTGGGCTACTTTTTCCTGTTTATTTTTAAATTAATATTTTGCAACCTTAACTGGATTAAAAACCAAGTTTCATGGTTTCAATGTTTTGATTTAATTAGTCAATTAAGTTTCATAATTTTTCACTAAGTTTCAATTAATAATAAATATTTTAACGATAGTTCAATCACTTGACTTGGACAATTGCTTTAAGCATAAAAGATAGCTATTATTACACATATAAAGTTGTCATCGCATTTTATTGGTTATATTTTCTGTATCAACTCTAATCTATTTTACTAATGACTCGTTTATTTATATTCCCCAGAAATTACGGATTCTTAAGTTGAATGCTGATGACCTACAATTGTGTAACAAAGTTCTTGGTTTGTTGAGATTTGGTCTGCCAAATTTGGAAATATTAAGAATTTATTCTTGTGAAGTAAAAGTGATATTACAACTTGAAGGTCTCACTGCTGATGGGCAGCATAAATTTCTACTGCCAAATTTGAAGGAACTTAAATTAACATATCTAGCAAAACTAGAAAGTTTATTTAAGGGTCCCATTCATGTTTTAGGCCTGCAGAATCTTACCAACTTAGAGATATGGTGGTGCAATAGTTTGAAACATATCTTCTCACTCACCCTTGCTCAAAATTTGGTGCAATTGAAACATCTAGAGATTGGGAATTGCGAAGAATTGGAGCAAATCTTGGTTGTTGATGATGAAACCTTATTGAATAATAAGGATCATCTATTCTTTCCAAATCTCTTTCAAATATGGGTGATTGAATGCCACAAATTGAAATGTGTCTTTCCTATCAACATAGGCCGACATCTTCAACAACTGCAAGAGATATATGTTAGAGGGGTGAATCAACTAGAAGAAGTATTTGGACATACTGATAGTGCTGACCTCATAAATAACAAAGAAATCTTGTTACCTGAACTTCAAAGATTGTTCCTCTTTGATTTACCAAACCTCACCAATTTCTGCTCCGTGGGTTACCACTTCATATTTCCGTCTCTTAAATCTTTGCATGTTCATAATTGTCCTAAGATCACGACACGATTTTCCTACGCACAAAATGATCAATCCGTGCATGCCGAGGCAAAGGTGCTTGTAATTCTTCACACCCTTGAATCAATGTATTGTCTTATGTTGTTGTAGTGAAACAATAATCAAGAATTTACTAAGATATACTAAAAATATTTCACTCATTTTGCCATTAAAATGGACCAGAATCATTATTATATTCATGTTTGTTTCTTGTATTGAGAATAATAACATGATATATTAACTTTAATATTGTCATTTGTGCAGGCATCCCAAACAGGCAAAGAAGATGGAAGTGCACAGTTCCCTCCAGCGCCCTTTGCACGTTTCATGATGCGTTCTGAATTTAGTTATAAATTACCACCATACATGGAACAATGATAAGGGAAGTGTCAAATAGCAGAAACAAGAAAAAACAAATGGTGACTTGAAAACATTCTCATAATTTATATTTGTTAACAAAGTAAATATAGCTGCATTTTATCTTCTTTCTTTTTATCGTTCTTCTTGTAGCTTCAAGTGGTTCTTCAATAACACTAGACTGCTCAGTCTTAGCTACAAGATACCATCATATCATAACATGGATCATATCTTTTTCAAACAATCAAACATATATTTATATATCAGCAAGTGACTCTATTGATCAAATTTCTTATAATTTCCAGTTACTAATTCCAGTGAATCCAAAGACGAAAGGAGCTGAAGAGAAATCCAACGTTTTGATATGAAGATGCCATGGTTCTGATATCTCTTCACAATTTCATGTGTCTTTATAGACTGAAGTGGTGTCTTCTATTTCACTTGATTATATTTATGATACTCATTAATTTTTTTCTCGGGCCACGTTAAAGCATGTCTTATGATAAAATTTGAAGTCTTGATTGACCTAAAATCATGATAACCACATTTCATTCTCTCAAGAGTTTTTTATTTATGTGCTAATTATGATTCTCTTTGCGCATTTCGTATGCATAGACATTCATGAGTAAGTAAGTGTATATTAATTTTTTCTTGCTGACCTCTTTTTTTTTATTTTTTTCCTTCTAATTTAGACTTAAACTCTATGAATTAGAGAATTTAACAGCATTTTTTTTTTTTTTTTAACTAAATTTTTACATGGAGAGTTTGATATATCGGCTAGTGATTCTGTTGACCTTTCATATTTTCTAAAAGTTTCTGTTTTTATGAGGAAACTGAGAAATTAATACTGCTACTGAAAACACACCTTTCCTACAAATTCTTGTCAGTCAAGATGGACCATTTTCAAAGACAAATTTTGGAAATATAAATGACTTATGATCAAAAATACCTTTCTTGCTTTATATGAGATTGTATTAAAGTTGATAGACTTACCAGGGCTTTTATATCATTTTTATATCCTTTTATTGCCTCCTGTCAGTGGCAATGAAATTAACAATAATAATTTAAAAAAAAAAAAAACTTTTAATCATTTTAAAAACTAGATCAAATCAAGCACAGAGTACATGTCAAAACTGATAATTAGTTATGAATCTTCAAACTGTATACTCATTGACGGGAGAAACCAATCCATCAATAAGAGAAAAACAAAAATTAATGGAACAACATATTGAGCAATTTGCTCAGATGCCTCTACCCGTGACCAGTGGTTGAAGAGCTACTTAATAGCCCAGAACGAGAGAGATCAAAGATTTATATGAATTTCTCCAATCAATGTCTTCATTCCGTAAAATCATGTCTTCAACTTGCCGAAAAAGCGAGGCCATGACCAGTAGCAGCATGGATGGCAGTGGTCACATCGACACATCCCACTTGAAACCACACAGCCTTCTTCTCATTCATTTTCGCTGCATATCTTGATGGAATGACCATGCATCAACAATCACGTTCTCAAACTCTGATTCATGAGTGTTGTATGGAAACATGCACGAAACCAAATCAGAAATGACTGCTGTATTATCAGCTAAAACCATTGGCATTCTCACGGTTATGTCTCTAGCTTTTTTTCTTTGAACTCCTCTCTTTCCTTGAGCCACTTTCTTCATGCCTCGCCATCTCCCCTGATTCTTTAACCTTCTTTCTAGACTTGTCTTTAGAACACTGCTTCTTTCCAGAAGACTGTGCACTATGTTCTCCACGCGGAAAGGATTCTTCTTCGTGATCTGACTGCCAATTGCACAAAATCTCTTGTTGCTGATCCACATGTTGTGTCTGTAATGGCTCCCCATCTCCAGGAAGCAAGTTGTTAAAAGTCATCTCACCATTAGATCCTCTTTTACGCTCCAGCAAGACCGGATCAGGTCTAATTATGGTACCAAGAATGCTCCTATTGGGCCTTAGGCCAAAGATAGTCTTCGGATTTGTCAAGGTCGTGAATGCCATTAAAAAAGCTGATTTAATCTGCAAAAGAGGAGAAATGTGACAGTCCAAGTAAAATTTCTGATATACCAAGAGATAAAATGTAGTTTTCTGTTTTCATTTTTCCCTACTGAAATAAAGGGGTAAGATCAGTCTAGCCAATAAACCTCACTAAGTATTTTCTTCTTCTCAACCTAATGAAAACCTCTTGCAGGAGGTCCTCTACAAGACCAGGATGTAGGAGTAAAAACATACACAGTACTGCAGTGAAAGGAGCCCAAACAGTGTGAGAGCTAAATCTGAGCCCAATGTCTATTTGTTCATCATCTGGATCTTCATGTTCCTCAACTAAATCGTGGATCGTGAACGGCATTGTGGCCGGAGCAACCATTGCTGTAGCCATCAGAGCACGCGCTTATCTGGGTCAATCCATGAAGTTGCGGAGTCGGGTCGTGGGCATCATAGCGGACCGTTTTGCTTCCTCACGGTTCTAGGGCAAACCCCTCGTTAATATCCTCGGCAAGCCCATGATCCAGGTTCCCTCTTGGCTTTCTCTATTAGATCCCTCTTGAAAAATTGTTTTTTTTTTTTAATATAATTTTATTATTTCAATCCCTTTTAATTTAATATGAACAAGTGCATGTAAATTGAATTGAATTGAATTGCATTCTTGCGTTTTAGGGGAGTTATAATTCCAATATTAAGAGACAATTCCATGATAAAGTTTTCATTTTTTTTTTTTTTTTTGATTGATTAGTTGTTTAATGAGAAAGCTCGGGGTGATTTTGGTTATTTGTGTGAAATTATAATTTATAATAGTATCTTAGGGTCTAGTGAACAGAAACTGTTTAACTCACTGTTTTGAATGGTGTTCTGTGGAGAACATGGGAAAGATCCAAATTGGTAACCACATTGGATCACTTGGGTATTGTATATATTTCCTTACATGATTTTTGTGTCAATTCAATAATGCACTATGTTAACATTTGTGGTTCATGTAACATTAACTTCGTCTTTGAGATATGTTGGTTTTGTTTGAGCTATTCAGAGTGAATACTGAATACTCGTGAAGAAGGTGATTTTGAATTTGATTCTGGATCTAAATTCAATTGTTTGCTTTCGTTAGTTTGACTTTCTGTTTGCATCGCATCTAGATACGATGCATATTGAATAGTGCCTTTGGTAGTAAATCTCCCCTCTTTTAGTTGTATGATTATTTTGAAGGTGAGATATGCTTTGATTAACAATGTTGTTCAAAGTTTCATTTGGATATGGTAGTGAACATAGCTGATATTATAAAAGATAGAGCGTATTTTGATGTTTGCTACTTTTAGTATGAATTCTAGCAAATCATTACGAGCTTCTGGTGTTTTAGATTTTATTTTTTATTTTATGTCTCTGCTTGTTCCTATTCCTGCACTTTGTGTGTATAATGTCTCATTTTGTGCTCTTATGCTCTAATTGTGGCAATGGATGACAGAAAGATTGCAGAATGTTGCCGAGGATTTGGCGCTGATGTGATAATGACTTTAGAATCCTGCCGAAATTGTAATAATTTCATTGCAAATTTTATGTCAAGATTGGATTTGCTAATAGTCTTGTTTAACTTGAAGGTACTGAACGATTCAATGAAGCACTAGAAAAACTTGATAAGAAGTATGATATTATTGTCAATATTTAAGGGGTTGAGCTTCTTATTGAACCAGAGATAGTAGTTGGCATTGCTAAAGCTCTGCAGATATAATTTTTTTAAAGCATGCGTATGCATTTAATTAAGGGAAAAAAAGGTTAATATGGCCTATCGTAATCCAAATAATTCAGAGAAAGTTTCTTTGAACAATATGAGGTGTCCTTTGACCTTACTTTGACATCCTGATATGGGTTGAGTGAGGTTGACTATATATGTTACAAATTGTAGTTCAATCTCTTGATTGTGTTATCATATTCACATAATACTTTATGCCTTGAGTTCATGTTGAAGTTTACTTGTTCTGCTGCAGGCTGCTCCAGATGCAGTTTTTAGCACTGCTGTCACTTCTTTAAAACCTGCGAGTGCATTTGATCCAAATCGAGTGAAATGTGAGGTGGATAATTGTGGTTGTGCTATTTATTTTTCAAGGGGACTGATTCCATATACCAAGTGAGAATATATATCCGTATATGTACTATGTTACTATTATTTTTATTTTTATTTTTTGATAACTTATTGGGCTGGTTGTTGAACTTGCCTACTACTTGATACAGGTCAGGGAAGGTTAATCCACAGTTTCCATGTATGCTTCATCTCGGAATTCAGGTGTCAAAATGGCTCCACCCTTTTCCTTTTCTTGAAATAAAAAAAGGAACTTTCCTCTTGTCAATGGTAACATTATTGTCATTATTATGTTATCTCCCGATGAGTTTATAGTGTTTTATTGTTCGGCCAGAGCTATGGTTCAAAGTTTCTGAAGATATATCCTCAGTTTCAACCTACCCCACTTCAACTGGGAAAAGATCTTGAACAGCTGAAAGTTATTGAGAATGGATATAAGATGAAGGTATAGTAGACTTCTTTTCTGTGATTGTGCCTTGAGCGACTTCTTTTATATTAAGTCATCAAACCATAATTTCAGTAAAGCATCACTTTTTTAGAACCTACTGTTAGAAGTGTTTGTATGTGTCATGGAAATCTGATCATTTGGCTGTCTCCTTAATAGCATTGCTAGAATGCTAGTAAACTATTTTCTTTTTTATCATACCTATGACCACATAGGTTTTAATCCTTATTTCACGTTATAACCTGTTTGGCAACTGCACCGTGTAAGGTGGAGTTATATTAATATGCCTAACTTATATGAAAGATTTTTCATTCCATGTGGCTTGAAATACTGCATTGCAAGAATACTATATGTTCATATTATAAGTGTTCAATGTAAATATTTATTCTGGTCCACTCTTAGCGGTTCGGATCTTTAATAAGCAACCGGTTATTTTGTAGTCTGAATAAGGTTATTCAAATGCCCAAAAATATAGGCTCAATGTTAAGAGTAAAATATGCATTTCTGCCATGTCATTGTTAGAAACGTTCTCTTTGCTGCACTTAATAATATATAAGCTAGTTCATTTCAAATTTGGAAGACTGGAGTTTGTCTTCTTTTTCTGGCCATCAAGACGTTCTCATGGTTAAGTACTTCTTTGATTCCGTTGCCTTCAAAATCATTTTTCAGGTGATAAAGGTTGACCATGAAGCCCATGGCGTTGATACTCCTGAAGATGTTGAGAAAATGAGAATGTAAACTACCTTGACACATTGCTCTCAATGTGACTGACACCATCAACAATTTCCCTTGAATGAGCATAGTACCAGCTATGTGTTATTGGTAAAATGATACATATATACATTAAAACTATATATATATAGTTTTAATGTATATATGTATCATTTTACCAATAACACATAGCTGTGTGTGTGTGACTGACACCATCAACAAATTGCCTTGAATGAGTATAGTACCAGCTATGTGTTATTGGTAAAATGATACATATATCCATTAAAACTACCTAATATATATATATATATATATATATATATATATATATATATATATATATATATCTTTTCATATTTTTGTACAAAAATATGTTTTTCTTATCTTTATTCATAATTTAAGTATTTAGTCTATCAACTTGTAAGATTTATTAAAAATTTAATTAAAATTTATGACAGGGCAAATGACATCGCAGTGTTCTAATATATGTCACATCATTATTGGGATTCTTTTCCAGGGTTTAACATCTTTCTTCACTAATTTGCCTTTTTTTTTTTTCCTTTTTCATGAATCACCTAAAGAGGAAGGCAATGATAAAGTGAATTGTTGCTTCATTATCACGATTCAATTTTAGTTTCCAACTTTGAAATTTTACTTTTGTTGTAAGTAATTCCAATGCTTTGCCTCCTTCTCTCATCCACCTTCTCAACTTTGATGGTGAAGCAAAGAAAAAGATCTTGCAACGTGGACGTTTCAAGTTCTATTCTCAAATTTTCAAGAGTAACATTCATTTGGGTAAGTTTACTTTTGATTTTTGACTTCATTATTTACATTTTTGTATTATTTCTATTCTGATTTTAGTTTCAATACTTGAATCCTTTTTTATGATCAAAATTATATATCTCTCGACATCTTCTAGCAAACTTCATGTTCCCTCTATTTGTTCTCTTTCATTTTATTGATTTGCAGGATATTACTCTCTCTCTAATCATACATCTATAGTCAAGTGAAGTTCTGGGTATTATTTGAGGGCATCTCCTTGCAGAAGGTACCACAAACGGTTTTCTATGTGTTTGTCATTTTAAAAGAAAATGTTTTTACTTTACTCATCATCGTGAATTCTCTACAATCCCATACTTTATTTTCGAGCATTTGTAGTCACATAAGCATCTGTAGTATGCGCTGTTTGGCTTCATCAATCCGAAAGTGTTGATCAAATGAAGTTCTAGTAGTGATTCCATTCCCTCAAGTTTCCTTGTTAAAACTAAAAGTAAACAATGAAATATTGCTTCCTCTATTCTCATTCCTAATCCTATTTCCATTGCTATTTCATGCAATTTTATGAAATAAGCACCAGCTTAATTCTTCTTTTAAACTATTTACCATCCTGCTAGATATTTCCATCGTGATGAAAAAAATTACTTAAAAAAATCCCACCATATCTTCAGTTCAAAGCTTAATTAAATTTGTTTTCTTTTTCTTTTTTTAAATTAAATATCCTTCCTGCATTATGGATAAATTCATTGGTGGTCAAGCAGCATCTCTCTTGTCATATTCAAGTAAACTTTATGATTCCTCTGTTTGTTCTGTTTCATATTTGCGGGATGATACTGTCAAGAGAAGTTCTAGGTAGTATTTGAGGATATCTCCTTACGAAGGGTACCGAAAACAAATATTTATGCATTTGTCATGTTAATCTAAATTCAGTGATAAATTACCACCATACATAGAAGAATGATAAGGGAAGTGTCAAATAGCAGAAATAAGAAAAAACAAATGGTAACTCGAAAACATTCTCATAATTTATATTTGTTAACAAAGTAAATGTAACTGCATTTTAACTTCTTTCTTTTTATCGTTCTTCTTCTTGTAGCTTCAACTGGTTCATAGTAACACTAGACCGCTCAGTGTTAGCTACAAGATACCATCATATCATAACATGGACCATATCTTCAAGTTCAAATCTTTCTAAAACTAATTTGATATATCAGCAAGTGATTCTGTTGACCAAATTTCTCATCAATTTCCAGTTCCTAAACCCATTGAATTCAAAGAAGAAAGGGGCTTGTTTCTATGGTTATGATATCTCTTCACAATTTTGTGGGTCTTTATGGACTGAAGTGTTGTTCTTCATTTCGCTTGATTATGTTTCTGATACTCATTAGTTGTTTTTTCAAGGCCACATTAAAGCATGTCTTATGATAAAATTTGAAGTCTTGATTCACTTAAAATTATCATAATGGCAATGTATATTACTTTTTCTTGCTGACCATTTTTTTCCTTCTAATTTAGACTTCAACTCCATGAATTAGAGAATTTAGCAACATTTTTGTTTTGTTTTGTTTTTATTTTACTAAGTTCTTACATGGAGAGTTTGATGTATCAGCTAGTGATTCTGTTTGGTTTATGAGGAAACTGAGAAATTAATACTATTACGGAAAATACACCTTTCCTACAAATTCTTGTCAGTCAAGATGGACCATTTTTAAAGACAAATTTTGGAAATGTAAATGATTTGTAATAAAAATAATAGACTTACCAGGGCTTTTATTTCATTTTTATATCCTTTTATTGCCTCCTGTGGCAATGAAATTAATAATAATAATTTAAAAAAGAACCTTTTAATTATTTTAGAAAGTAGATCAAACAAAGAGCTAGCCCAGAGTACATATCAAAACTGATAACTAGTTATGAATCTTCGAACTGTATACACAGAGACGAGAGAAGCCAATACATCAATCAGAGAAAAACAAAAATTAATGGAACAACATACATTAAATGAAAGATATTGAGCAATTTGCTCAGATACCTCTCCCCGTGACTGGTGGTTGAAGAGCTACTTCATAGCCCGGAATGAGAAAGATCAAAGATTTATATGAATTTCTCCAATCAATTTCTTCATTCCGTAAAGTCATGTCTTCAACTTGCCGAAAAAGCGAGGCCATGACCAGTAGCAGCATGGATAGCAGTGGTCACATCCCACTTGAAACCACACAGCCTTCTAGTAATTCATTTTCGCTGCATATTTTGATGGAATGACCATACATCAACAGTTATGTTCTCAAACTCTGATTCATGAGTGTTGTATGGAAACATACACGAAACCAAATCAGAAATGACTGATGTATTATCAACTAAAACCATTGGCATTCTCACGGTTATGGCTCTAGCTTTTTTTCTTTGAACTCCTCTCTTTCCTTGAGCCACTTTCTTCATGCCTCTCCATCTCCCCTGATTCTTTAACCTTCTTCTTTCTAGACTTCTCTTTAGAAGAAGCTTTCTGCTTCTTTACAGAAGATTGTGCACTATCATCTCCAGGGGGAAAGGATTCTTCTTCATAATCTGACTACCAATTGCACAAAACCGCTTGTTGCTTATCCACATATTGTGTCTGTAATGGCTCCCGATTGCAGGAAGCAAGTTGTTAAAAGTCATCTCACCGTTAGAGCCTCCTTTACGCTCCAGCAAGAGCAGATCAGGTCTAATTATGGTACCAAGAATGCTCCTGGGCCCTAGGCTAAAGATGGTCTTCGGATTTGTCAAGGTCGTAAATGCCATTAAAAAAGCTGATTTAATCTGCAAAAGAGGAGAAATGTTTAATTCCAAGTAAAATTTCTGATACACCAAAAGATGAAATGTAGTTATTTGTTTTTATTTTTCCCTAATCGAAATAAATGAGTAAGATCAGCCTAGCCAATAAACCTCACTAAGTGTTTTCTTCTTTCTCAACCTAATAAACCTCTTGCAGGAGGTCCTCTACAAGACCAGGATGTAGGAGAAGATGTGGCAGTAGTTGAACAGACTAGAAATTGATGTGTAAATTTCATATGCATGTAAGCATAAGATGAGAAATGGAATTTATAAGTGGTCTCAGACAAATTTTAAGTACTCTGCCTTTTCTCCTTTTCCCCTCGCTTGAAACTTCATTTTTTTCAGGACACTTCAGCTGCAACATGATAAAATGGATTCTTTTTTGCTTTTATTAATAGTGTTCTTAGTGCTCCAGTTTTATGTTTGGTCCATCCTAATTAATAACATTTATTCTGTACATATGAAATAATTGGTTGCTTATTATATGTCTGCCCAACTCTTCAACTGGTGTCTTTCAATTCTGACTGGTATGGTTTGTTTAACATCTATGTTGTAAGGATTCAACCAGAAGCATACCATTTCTGGACTCTTCTCTTTCCTTGAGCCGCTTTCTTCATACCTCTCCATTTCCCTTTATTCTTTAACCTTCTTTCTAGACTTCTCTTTGGAAGAAGCTGTCCGCTTCTTTCCAGAATACTGTGCACTATCACTCTTCACGGGGAAGGGATTCTTCTTCGTAATCTGACTGCCAATTGCACAAAATCTCTTGTTGCTTATTCACGTATTGTGTCTGTAATTTTCTAAGAAAGACTATACAACGAAAAACACTATGTTTTGTAAACATCTAAACTTTGTATCTTAAATAATTTGCATTTAATATTTCAACGTCACATAAGCAATGGTATAATGTGTTAAATGGTATAATGTGTTAACTCCAAGGGATTGGCCGTACAACTAAGAATGTTTGCCCCTTTTATTGATTTCCTAAGTTCAAACTAGTATGAAGCCACCTACCATATTTGTAGCTTACTTTGGACCATTGGACTTACAGGGAGTTTAATGAGCCAAAGGATTAATTGAGATACGTACAAGTGGGTTCTTACTAAGGATGGGCACAAAGCTCGGCCCCGCGGGGACCCGATCGGAACGGGACGGATTTTTCCCGAATTTTTCGGGCTTCGGCTCAGGCCGGGATAGGTTTTGCCCCGACCAGCCCCGTCCCCGTCCCCAGCCCGTATATATTACTAATATATATATATATATATATATATATATATCAAATTATCAATATTAATTTTAATAATTGAAAATCAATCATATATACCTATAATAATTTTAATATTTGAAAATCAATTATACATTATACAATAACAAATTATAATTGTGTAAGTATTTTATGAAATTATATACGAATAGGTAATAAATAAAACTAGATTAAATATAATAAATCATTATAAATATTTGTAATATATATATATATATATGTGTGTGTGTGTGTGTGTGTGTGTGTGTGTGTGTGTGTTAATGAAATAAAACAAAAGTTATATATTCAACATTATATATTATACATTATATATGATATACATTTGACATTATACATTATACATTGTACATTATATATGATATATACTATATAAGTATAATGTATATAACATATATGTTGTATATTATAATTTATACATAATATGCTATTATCTATAATCTTATGTTAATACATAATATATATGTAATATATTATTTATTGTTTTGATTGATTATAATGAATCAATAAATCACTATAATTTTTTTTTTTTTTATCCCTCATTGAATCATTATTTCAATTCTATTACCTAATTGTCTTTGTTATATTGTGAATTGTGATAGTTATTTATTTAGAATTTATTATAATATATATGGTAGTTATTCATTTAAAATTTATTATAATATATATGTATAATGTATCATATATAATACATTATATTATATATTAAAGAGACATTATATATGTATACTTATTACTTAATACAATAATACATAATATTATAGTGTTAATATATAATATATTTATATATATGTATAATGTATTATAATTATAATTATCATTTTGATATTTAGATTCATTATAATCATTATAATTTAGTATTATGGTTTTTATATTTAATATGTACATTATAGATTTAATTTCTTTTTTGATGATATGGTCTTTACGTTTAATATGTATATTATATATTTAATTTTTTTTTTTGGGTTGGTATCTATAATTTGGAGAAAAGAATAATAAAAGTATAAAACTAAGGAAAATAAAATTACATAAAACCCCCAAACGGGGAATCCCCGAATTCCCCGTTTAGGGAAAGGGCTTTTTTTCAAGCTTTGGGCCGGGATCCAGGAATCCCCTTGGGCTTTCGGGCCGAGGCTAGAGACAGAGGTCCTCGGCCCTGCCCCGGCCCGTGCCCATCCCTAGTTCGGACACCTCGGTCATAAAAAAAGATGATATAATACTTTTCATAACATAAAAATCTAAATTTAGTGTTATTTTATTATTGAAGCATGGTTGATTCCTAATACTTTGGATATTTTTTTATGGAGTTAATAATATCCATCTCCTAATGTTTGAGGTAAAAATAAAAACCTCTCTTGAGTTATAAAATAATAAAAAATCTCATAAAATTTTTAAAATAATGAAAATGTTTATTAACTTACAATCTTATAAGTTAATAAACATTTATGGAATTACTCATTTATTTTGACAATGAAGCTTAATCAATAAAAAGATTTATATTATTTCCAAAAGTCGAAATGAATTTTTGTTATTTAATTAAATTTCAGTGAGATTAATGTCATCAAATCTTTTTGAGAAACTTGTTTTGTTCTTCTTATTCGCTTTGGGCTGTGATTCCAGTTACCAATTGGGCATCGGTTTCCATTGGAGAGGGCTCAAGCGCACCGAGCCCGCGAGCCACTGGTGGCCCGAAAAGCTCCCGCCCTCATACGTATTACAAGCTGTTGTTAGGGAGAAAATAGAGAGAGGTAACAAGAAAAAGTAAAAACAAACACAGTACTACAATGAGAGCTAAATCTGAGCCCAATATCTATTTGTTAATAATCTAAATCTTCATGTTCCTCAACTAAATCATGGATCATGCATGCCATTGTGGCCGTTAACGGCCAGATCTAACCATAGATTTGGCCTTTTTCGGCCAAAAAAGGCCAGATCCGCGGTGCTCTGGCCCCAAAAAAACCATATTGGCACACGACTGGCTAAATCTAGTCGGTCGTGTGCTATTATGGTGATTGCCAACTGCTCTTCGGCAATGGTGGCCGGCTGCCGACATTTAATAGATAGGTGGGGGTGTTTTTATTAATTTTCAATGTTTTGTTGGAGGATGTTTAGCTAAATTAATAAACCTAAGTAGTGTTATTGTTAATTTTCAAATCCTATCTCGTAATAACCACCCAATTCAACTTTTTTAAAAATTATATCTAAAATAATAAAACAAACACACCCTAAATTATTGATTTAGTATGAAGCAACTGGTTTTATATATATATATATATTTTTTTAAATGACGTTTTCTCTTGATAGCTGATCTTCGCATAGCATCAGCCAATGGACTAGTGTGGTTTGTGTTGAAGGCTAGAGATGGAAAAGATGGTTGAGCAAGCTTATGTATAATGGTTTGTAGGAGCATTTTCATGTGTAACAAATGTGTTATTTTGCATACAAATTTATGAGCATTCTTTTTCTAAAATTAATAAATGGTTTAAGGAGCCAATTTCTCATGTTTTGTAATTCAATATGATGTTTTAGGAGAGATGAGGATTGTTGTTTCTGTATACTTCAATTGGACCAAAATCATAAATTGACTCGGACAGAAATTGTCTTGAGAGTTCTGTTTTTTGAATGAGAATGAAAACTACCTTGAGAAAATGCCTTCAAATGAGACTGAGGCCATTAACAAATTGCCTTGAATGAGTTTGCATGCAGAGTGAAATGGAGAGCTTAATAGTTGGGCCAATGACTAGTGTTTTAAAATTACAAGATTATGTTGACATTCATCAAAATTTATAGCTCAAAAATACCAGCTTTGTGTTATTGCCTTGTTGGTATGATGTTATCAGTTTCTCGTTCTAATTCTATATTACAATAATCTTATGAAAATATACAATTTCTGTAATAATGTATAGGAAAATGTATTTTTACAATAATCTTATCTATCAAGTGTTTGGATTATCTGTTATAACCACTCACAGAAAGAATCAACCAAATAGCAACAGATCAAGAACAAGAATCACAATAAACACACACAAGAACAACCAGATTTACCATGGTTCACTTGCTCTATATTTGAGCAAGCTACGTCCACGTTGAACTCGAGAATCATACGAGCTCGCTGCACTAAATCACTGTCAAGATTACAGATTATACACAGCAACACAAATCCCTCAAAACCCCTTCTTCAACCCGTAACTCACCCTGGAGATTACACCATTCGAATCCCTAAATACAGCGTATACAATACACCCAGAATGACCTGACCCAATCACTCAATCAACAAGTTACAAGATTCACTCAACCCAAATTGAAAACCCTAAAGACTCAAAATGGTGTTTAACGAAGAAGAGAGAAATTTGCAAAAAAAATGAATGCGTAAACTGCCAAATAACTCTGCTTTTATATGGTTGACATTAGGGTTGGATTTCAACCGTTAGATCTTCTTTTCATCAATGCTCAGGATTGTTTCTTTCGTTTAGATCAAAACAACGTCGTTCCATTTAAGTGCAAATATGACAACGTTTCACGCCATCATCCAACAATCTCCACCTTGATGGGTTGAAAACCAGCCCCTGTGCTAGTGCAGCTTGCCTTCAATAAGTCCTTCATAGTTCTCTTGTTATTGTTGCTTACTGAATGGACAGTAGGTTCAACCAATGCTTGAACTTAGCAATTGTAAAAATCTTCGTACCCATGTATGCTAGATTGTACTCAGTAGGAACCTTATTGATTACTATCTCCTCTCTAGTGATCAGATCTCTCACAAAGTGATACCGAACATCTATGTGTTTGGTTCGCTCATGGTACACTAGATTCTTACTCAAATGTACTGCACTTTGACTGTCTAAAAAAATGGTTGGCCTCAGTTCAGACAGGTTTGCTTCACTCAGGATCCCTTTGAGCCATATTGCCTCTTTAAATACATCAGCAGCAGCCACATATTCAGCCTCGGTTGTTGATAGTGCAACTATAGGCTGTAATCCCCCCAAGGTAAAGTAATATGCAGTGGTTGACTTCCTAGTGTCCCTGTCACCTGCAAAATCAGAGTCCACAAAACCATCCAGCTCAAGTGAGGCAGATCTTTTACAGTATTCCAGTCCCACATTTAAAGATCCACTAACATATTTGAGTACCCACTTTAGGGCTGTCCAATGTTCCATACCAGGATTGGACATGAATCTACTTAGCAATAATATCACAAATGATAGGTCAGGCCTAGTGCTAATCATAGCATACATCAAGGATCCAATCACATTAGCATAGGGTATGGTCTCCATTCTAATTAACTTAGCATCAGTATTAGGGCATTGAGCGTTGCTTAATGTGAAGTGGTTTGCTAAAGGCATTGAGACAGTTTTGGACCCTGACATTCCAAATTTTTCTACTAACTTATGTAGATATGAACTCTAGTGAATTTTCAGTTTGCATTTACTCTTGTTTCTATCAATTTGCATGCCTAAAATCTTCCTAGCATCCCCTAGGTCTTTCATTTCAAATTCAGCATTCAGCTTCTTCTTTAACTCACAGATCAAAGGCTTTGATTTGCTTATTAGTAACATATCATCTACATACAGTAGTAAGTAAATAGGTATTTAATCTAAAATAGCAAAGTAGAAACAACTGTCATACTTACTCCTAGTGAATCCTATACTTACTATAAAGGTGTCAAACCTCTTATACCATTGTCTAGGGGATTGTTTTAAACCATATAACGATTTCAACAGTAGGCAGACATGATTGGGGGCCCTTTTATCTATGAAACCTAAGGGTTGGCTCATGTAGATCTCTTCCTCAAGATCTCCATGAAGAAATGCAGTTGTGACATCTAATTGTTCAAGCTCTAGATCCTGGTGAGCTACTATGGACAGCATAAGCCTTATGGTTTTGTACTTATGTAACGCCCCACATGAGGTACATAGTTATTGTTTCCTCTTTCGCTCTTATTTGAGTTGGTTTTGGTAATATTGTTTGATTGAGTGTTGTGTTGAATGCTTGCCCTGAAATTGGTTGAAAATAGAAGAAGTTCAGTGTACCAAGCTTCGGCGCGGCGAAGATGTGTTGAAACCACGGGGAAACTCTCTGGGCAGTTTCGCCGCGGCGACTTCTTCGCCGCGGCGACAGCCGATTAAAATGTTTGTTAAATTTTAGATATTTTCTTCCCTAAGGGCAATTTGACCATTCTACCCCTAATTAGCAGGAAAAGTGGGGAGTTAATTGTAATGATTTTTCATGGAGAATATGTTGTTATGGGGGTGTGCTTGTAATGAATCAAAGGATATAGATGGAATTCCCAAAGAAGAGTAAGGGCAAAATGGGAATGCTTTGGTATAAATTTCATTAAAAGGAATTAAGAGTTAGCAAACCCCTCATTCTTCTTCTCAAAAACGCAACTCTCCATTCTTGTTCCTCCCAACTTCTCTTTCTTTTGATCAAGGAGTTCCAAGGGGTTTTTGAAGTGATTTGGGGTAGAAAATCAACCTAAGGCTTCCTAAGGTAAGGATTCTTACTTTAGTTGTGAAACTTGAGAGTTTTAGTTTATATTGAAGTTTGAGGGTTTTTGTTCTTTTGGTTAAGAGTAGAGAAAAAGTCAAGCAAACCAAGTGAAAGGAAGAGTTGGTGAAGTCTCTCCATAACAAGGTAAGTAAATCCCAACCCAAGTTGAGATTTAAGAATTTTCTTGATTAGGGTTTTGATAGAAATGATGTATGTATGTGATACACATGTGATATGCCATGTATGGAGGTTTAAATAGAGATTTCTATGCCTTGTGATTGTTTATACCTTGCAAATATGAGAAATGTGTTGTGGGTTGGAAAGGTAGTTTGAGATGGAATTGAAGGGGTGTTGTGGATCCCTTTTTGGAAGTGTTTTTATTTGACAGGTTTTGTGGCTATGTGAAGGGGTTTCTCCCCATTTTGGATGGTTAGAAAAAGTTTTAGAATCATTGCTATAGTAGAGTTTCATAGTGCACTTGAGTTGTTTGATGAAATGCCTAATAGAGGTTTGAGTGTGAGTAGTGAACCTTAATTCTTGCAACATTGCATGTTGGCATTTCATAAGTGCAATGGTGGAGATGAACCATCCATAGGCACTAATTGTGCACTGAAAAGTGACCTAAGAAAGTGTAGGAAACTTGGGTATGCAATTACCCTTTGAGTAGAGAGCTTGGTGGATGCAACTACTCTAAGGGTAGAGAGAATGAAAAAAAATGCTAGAATAGAGTGAATTAGAAGAGTAGTAGAGATGGGTTGATGCTTTGTGATCATCACCCGACAGTTATGGGAATCGGGTTGATGCTTTGTGATCACCACCCTATGGGAATCGGGTTGATGCTTTGTGATCACCACCCGAATAGCCCTTAGAGATGGGTCAATGCTTTGTGATCGTCACCCGATAAGTAGTAGAAACGGGTGGATGCTTTGTGATCCCCACCCGATTAGTCATTAGAAAAAGGGTTGATGCTTTGTGATCATCATCCGACATTTATTAGAGGTGGGTTGATGTTTTGTGTCCATCACCCGACAGTGACTAGAGACGGGTTAATGCTTGGTGATCATTACCCAAAAGTCATGAGAAACGGGTAGGTGCTAGGTGGTCTCCACCCGATAGTTAGGAAAACCGAGTAGGTGCTTTGTGATCCCCACTCGGTAGTCACTAAGAACGGGTTGATACTGTGTGAATTCCACCCGATAGTCATGGAGAGTGATATGGTCTTTGTGTGAAGCATGCCATCCGCAGTACCTCCAGGTAAGATGAGGCCATGATGTTTAGTAGAAACAGAAATAGAAACAGAAATGTATAAGGAAAGAATTAAGAGTTATACATACGGGGACAGACAGATAGAGGGTTTTACTTACTAAGCATTATTTTGTGCTCACCCCGTTATTTTCCTTTGTGGATGCAGGATCTAGGTGTTGATGCAGTCGGAGGGGCGTCGGCAAGCGAAGAGCAATAGCTACACTGTTTCCCCTGTTTTGTCTTTTAAAATGAATTTTTGTAAACAATACTCTTTGTGTATAAAAGACATATGACTTATAATGAAAAGAAAACTTTGGGCCCAATTTTCTATTGTTATTATGCATGCACTGTACTAGTTTTCAGCAGTTGTTACAACTTAACTACTGGGGAAAAGACTTCATTAAAGTCTATTCCCTCTCTTTGGGTGAAACCCTTGGCTACAAGTCTAGCCTTATACCTGAGGGGATCCTTATCAGTGATACCTTCCTTTAGTTTGAACAGCCACTTGCATTGTACAAGTTTCTGATCCCTAGGCTTTGGTAAAAGCTTCCAGGTTCTGTTCACCTCCAAGGATTTCATTTCAGCTTCCATTGCAGCCTTCCATTGGTCCTTTTCTTTTGTCTGCATGGCTTCCTCATAAGTTTCTAATTTTCTTCTTTGTACTTCAGTACCTACAAGGAGGGCAATGTATATTAGATCAGCATAGGAATATCTCATGGGTGCCCTTACCTATCTTCTGGTTCTGTCTCTTGCAAGCTGGTAGTCTTGTAAGTGTTTAGGTTGAATCTCAGTGTCATCTACTGTTTCTATCTCATCATCATGTTCTGGATCAGTTTGTCTAGTTTCTTCTCCATGTTCAGTAACAGCTCCAGTTTCTTGGTTGGTTTGAGTTTGGACAGGAAGCTCTACCTCAATTGGTGTAACTTCAGGTTGGGTGAAGGGATCATCTGTACTTGACATGGGGTCTGTTTTGGTTCTAGTTTCCTTACAAGGAAAAACTCCCTCATTGAATATGACATCTCTGCTCATAATGATTTTAACCCCTGAAGTATCTCTATCCCAGAGTCTATAACCTTTGGTCCCTTCTTGATACCTCAAGAATATGCACTTGGTTGACCTTGGTTCCAATTTTCCTCCTGTGGTGTGTGCATAAGCTGCACACCAAAAAACTCTCAAGTGGCTTAAAGCCGGGACTCTACCTGTCCACATTTCCTCAGGGCTCTTTAAGTTTATTGTAGTAGATGGGCTTCTATTTACCAAGTAAGCAGCTGTTGTAAGAGTTTCTCCCCAAAATGAGGTGGGGAGTTTGGAGGTTATTAACAGGCAACCTTATCAAGGAGGGTTCTATTCATTCGTTCTGCCACTCCATTCTGTTGTGGGGTATAGGTTACTGTCCTATGTCTTAAAACCCCTTGGTCACTACAAAACTTATCAAATTCTTGATTACAGAATTCCAGCCCATTGTCTGTTCTAAGAACCTTCACCCTTTTTCCCATTTGGTTCTCTACTAAGGTTTTCCAATCCTTAAACCTAGCTAGAGCCTGATCTTTGGTTTTCAATAAGTACACCCACACCTTGCGGCTGTAGTCATCCACCAGAGACATAAAGTAGTTATTCCCTCCATAAGACTTCACTTTTCCAGGTCCTCAAAGGTTAGAGTGAATGTATTCTAGTGGTCTAGTGGCTAGGTGTGTCCCTTTGGTGAAACTATTTCTATGCTGTTTCCCTAAAACACAATTCTCACAGAATTCGAGGGATGTGGTCTTGTCCTTACCAAACTGCCCTTTATTCTTCAGAATGTCCATGCCTCTTTGACTCATGTGGCCTAATCTAAGATGTCACTTTTCTGTATTGGACAAGTTAGTAGAAGTAATCACAGAATTAAAGCAGTTTTGGGAATGATTCCCATAAAGAATATAAAGGCCATTTCTTTTCTCTCCTTTCAGTATCAAGTTGTTATCCCTATATATGTTCAAGCATCCATGTTCTGCTTTATAACAACATCCTGATTCATCTAAGGTGCCAAGGGATATCAAGTTTCTTTTAAGTTCTGGTATGTATCTAACCCTAGTTAGTTTTACCACATTTCCAGTGTTCACCCTTAGAGTCACTATGCCTATCCCTTTTACTCTGCATGCATTATTGTTTCCCATGTAAACAGTTTCATTTTCAACATTTTCAAATTCTTGGAACCAGTCTCTCCTAGGACTCATGTGAAAGGAACAACCTGAGTCCAGCACCCACTCTTCACCAGTGTCATTCATTGACGCAGTAAGAACTTCAGGTTCCTCTACCAGGTTTCTAGTAGTGGCTAGGTTATTCTCAGTATTCCCTTGTTTTTGCTTTTTAATCCACTCAAAACAGTTCTTTTTAATATGCCCAATTTTATTACAAAAGAAACATTTTCTGGACTCTCCTCTATACTTGTTGCTGCCCTTCCATTTTTTCTTATTTCTAGCCCCCTGATTATTCTGATTTCCCTTGCCAGTTTGACTAGGTTCTGGTCTACTCTTAACAAACAGATTTGTGCCATTCTGTTTCTAGGCTTTCAATTCTAATTCTCTAGCCCTAAGTCCTGTTGTTATTAGGTCAAGATTTGGTATAGTACCCGAGTACTGTAGGGCATTCTTGACTACCTAGTAGTCTTTAGTCAGGGAATTCAATAGAATCATAGCTAGGCTGGTTTCTCCTAAGGCTTGATCTGTCCCTTTTAGGACCAAGGTCATTTTCAGAAACTCATCTAGGTTTTCATCTATACTTTTAGCACTATCCATTTTATAAGAGAATGAAGCCCCCTTTAAAAAAGCTAGGTTGGGGGCCGATTGCAAAGCATACAAGGTAGTGAGTTTACCCTAGAGTTCAATCGTTGATTCAATTCCATCTACTTTCCGGAGGACGCTGTCCGATAGATTCATGATTATCAGATTGTATGCCTCCTCATTGATCTCCTCTTTCTTTTTCAACTTCTCCTCTGGCCATTTTTCAGAGTCCTCTTTCAGTGCGATGGCAACCTTGTTGTGAGAAAGCAATGCTTTCATCTTTTTCTTCCAACTCCCAAAATTGATCTTCCTATCATATTGGGAGATCTCCATATGAGTGGTACTCATTACAATATAATGAAAAATAAAGAAAACAACCAAGAATCTAAGAAGGTACATGGCTTTGTTACACCTGTAACCTTTGCCAATTATCGCGCACGCTTTTAATTAACTGTTATCGGTTTCCAACCTATATATCTCTTAGAACTTAGCACTTAGGGGGTGTTTGTCTAAGCTTATGAAAATTAGCTTATAAGCAACAAGTGCTTATAAGCTAATTTTAGCTTATAAGCATTTGAAATTTTAAGCAATTACGTGTTTGGTTAAAATACTTATAAGTGACTGATAAGTAGTTGACGTGTTTGGTAAAATGTGGCTTATAAGTATATTTTATTATAAAATGACTAAAAAATGTACTACATTAAACAAGGGTATACTAAGGAATTTTAAAATTAAACAAGGATAATGTGGTAATATACTTGGTCAAACTAACTTATAAGCAGAGTGCTTATAAGCCAAAAAAAAAAAAGTACCTCCCCCCCAACTTATTTTTTTTGGCTTATAAGCTCAACTTATAAGCTAAAAAATGTTATAAACAAACAGGTCAGCTTAATTTTAGAGCTTATAAGCTAGTTTGATCAGCTTATAAGCTTAGACAAACACCCCCTTACGAAGGTACGCGACGTTGTTACACCAGAATTTGCCAATTACTGCCAAGCAGTTTTTAAGGCAGTTACTGGTTTCGCCTATATACCTTTAGAACTTAACCAAGATTTGACTCCCTAGATCCTATTAGAGACTAGAAGGAATCACAGTTTCGAAAAGCCCCAATTTCCAGAAACCCTAATTTTCGAAACCCTAATTTCACGAGACCCTAATTTCGTGAAATCCTAATTTCGGAACTTGAAGCCGTTATGAAGACTGCATTTGAGGTATGCTTTTATTTTAAGTTTATGTAAAAAATTTAACTTACTATTTGCATATGTGCATGCAATATTGTATAGTATATTATATAATACTATACAGAATATTATATGATGTTTGATAAAATATTGTATTGTATATATTTTTATACTATACTAGTTTGGTGTATAAATTGTATTAGACAAAAAATTAATTTTTTAAATAAAAAATCAATATATATTTTTAATTATAAAGAGTAATAAATAAATTTATGAGACTCTTTAAATAAGAATTTAAAAAAAAAAAAAAAAAAGAAACCAATACATAACATTTCTCTATAACAAATTAAATATTAAATAAAAAATAAATTTAATATTTACTAAGAAAATATTGCAAATCATGCTGCAATTTCTTAAAATAAAATGATAACAATATTTAAATTATTATCACGTGCCTAATAAAAACATAAATTATACAACATAAAAAAAAGGTTTAAAACGTAGTGTTATTTGAATTTTACTAAATAAAATCTTGGTTTTATTTGTAATTATAAAATGTGGCATAAATTGTATTATTTTTCACTTGATACTATTTAGTATTATAAAATGTGACATAAATTTAACTAAACTGGATTATTGTATTATGTAATACTATAAAATTTATTTAATGTATTACAATGTCGCATGCGAAATATGACATTTGTACATGATTTAAAGAAATGCAGTGTGTAATAACAGTGCAATTCAAATTAGAGCAAAAAGTTGGATGTTATGATAAGCTGGGCCTTTGTGGGCTACTTTTTCCTGTTTATTTTAAAATTAATATTTTGCAACCTCAACTGGATTAAAAAATAAAAACCAAGTTTCGTCGTTTCAATGTTTTGATTTAATTAGTCAATTAAGTTTCATAACTTTTCACTAAATTTCAATTAATAATAAGTATTTTAACGATAGTTCAATCACTTGACTGGGACAATTGTTCCAAGCATAAAAGATAGCTATTATTACACATATAATGTTGTCATCGCATTTTATTGGTTATATCTTCTTTATCAAATCTAATCTATTTTACTAATGACTCGTTTATTTATATTCCCCATAAATTACGGATTCTCAAGTTGAGCGGTAACGATCTACAGTTGTGTAACACAGTTCTTGGTTTGTTGAGATTTGGTCTGCCAAATTTGGAAATATTAAGTATTTGGTGGTGTGAAGTAATTAAAAATGGTATTTCAACTTGAAGGTCTCACTGCTGGTATTTCAACTTGAAGGTCTCACTGCTGATAGGCAGCATAAATTTCTACTCCCAAATTTGGTGGAAGTGATATTATATGATCTAGCAGAACTAGAAAGTTTATTTAAGGGTCCTATTCATGTTTTAGGCCTGCAGAATCTTGCCAACTTAGAGATAAGGATGTGCAATAGTCTGAAACATATCTTCTCACTAGAAGAAGTATTTGGACATACAGATAGAGATGACCTCATAAATGATAAAGAAATCATGTTACCTCAACTTCAAGAATTGTCACTCCTTGATTTACCAAACCTCACCAATTTCTGCTCAGTGGGTTATCACTTCATATTTCCGTCTCTTAAATATTTGTGTGTTCAGGATTGTCCCAAGATCATTACACGATTTTCCTACTCACAAATGATCAATCCGTGCATGCCGAAGCAAAGGTACTTATAATTCTTCACACCCTCAAATCTATGTATTCTTAATTCTTATGTTTTTGCAGTTAAACAATAATCAAGAATTTACTAAGACATACTAACAATGTTTCACTGATTTTGTCATTAAAATAGACCAGAATCATTATTATATTCATGTTTGTTTCTTGTACTGAGAATAATAACATGATAAATTAACTTTAATATTGTCATATGTGCAGGCAACCAAAACAGGCAAAGAAGATGGAAGTGTGGAATTCCCTACAGAGATCGACGTGGATAAATGGAGTAATTCTAAATTGAGTGATATTTTACCGCCATACAAAGAACAATGATAAGGGAAGTGTCAAATAGCAGAAAGAAGAAACAACAAAGGGTAACTCAAAACAATAATCAAGAATTTACTAAGATATACTAACAATATTTCACTGATTTTGCCATTAAAATGGACCAGAATCGTTATTAATTCATGTTAATTTGTTTCTTGTATTGAGAATAATAACATGATAGATTAAGTTTAGTATTGTCATTTGTGCAGGTATCCAAAACAGGCAAAGAAGACGGTAGTGCAGAATTCCACAGCGTGGCTGACTGGAGCCATTTTGATTTCAGTGATGTATTACCGCCATTCGTAGAACAATGATAAGGAAAATGTCAAATAACAGAAGGAAAAAAAAAGGGTAACTCAAAAACACTCTCATAAATCATAATTGTTTATTGTTAGCAAAGTAATATAGCTCCAGATTAATTTTTCTCTTTTTGTTGCTCTTGTAGCCTCTAATGGTTATCAGTAGCACTAGACTGCTCAATCTTAGTTACAAGATACGATCATATTATAACATGGACCGTATCTTCAAGTTCAAAGCTGAGACCACAGCAGGAGGCTTTGTGAAAGGTATATAAGTTGTATAAATCTTTCTCAGACAGTCAAACACATATTTGATATATCAACAAGTGATTCTGTTGACCGAATTTCTCATCAATTTCCAGTTCCTAAACCCACTGAATCCAAAGAAGAAAGGGGCTTGTTCCAAGGCAAGAAAAATCCAACTCTCTTCAATTCCTACGTTTGGATATGTTATGCTGCATTGTGTGAAGAAGGCTATAGTTCTGATATCTCTTCACAATTTCATGTGTCTTTATAGTGCTGTCCTTCATTTCGTATGTACAGACATTGATCACGAGTAAATATGTGTTTATTCCTTTTTCTTGCTGAACTCTTTTTTTTCTTCTGGTCTAGACTTCAACTCTATGAAATAGAGAATTTAGCGACATTTTTGTTTTTTACTTTTACTAAATTCTGTTGACCTTTTATATTTGATTATTTTCTAGAAGTTTCTGTTCGGTTTATGAGGAAACTGAGAAATTAATACTATTACTAAAAAGTGAAAACACACCTTTCCTACAGATTCTTGTCAGTCAAGATGAGCCATTTTAAAGACAAATTCTGGAAATATAAATGATTTATAATAAAAGTAGTTTTCTTGCTTTATATGAGATTGTATTAAAGTTAATAGACTTACAAGGGCTTTTATATCATTTTTATATCTTTTATTGCCTCCTGTGGCAATGAAATAAATAATAAGGTTGCTTTGAAGTTTCTAAAGACCATGGCATGATTACATAACAAAACAAGCTAGCTAATAAAAAGAGAGCAAACAAAGCCAATGCTTTATGCGATTGTCAAGGTACACAAAACAGCTAAATTCTGAAAACTGTAAAACATATTGAGCAATTTGCTCAGATGCCTCTCCCCGTGACTGGTGGTTGAAGAGCTACTTGATAGCCCAGAACGAGAAAGATCAAAGATTTATATGAATTTCTCCAATCAATTTCTTCATTCTATAAAATCATGTCTTCTACTTGCCGAAAAAGCGAGGCCGTGACCAGTAGCAGCATGGATGGCAGTGCTCACATCCCACTTGAAACCACACAGCCTTCTACTTATTCATTTTCGCTGCATATTTTGATGGAATGACCATGCATCAACAGTTATGTTCTCAAACTCTGATTCATGAGTGTTGTATGGAAACATACACGAAACCAAATAGGAAATGACTGACGTATTATCAGCTAAAACCATTGGCATTCTCACGGTTATGTCTCCACCGTTTTTTCTTTGAACTCCTCTCTTTCCTCGAGCCACTTTCTTCATGCCTCTCCGTCTCCCCTGATTCTTTAACCTTCTTCTTTCTAGACTTCTCTTTGGAAGAAGCTTTCCTCTTCTTTCCAGAAGACTGTGCACTATCATCTCCACGGGGAAAGGATTCTTCTTCATAATCTGACTGCCAATTGCACAAAATCTCTTGTTGCTGATCCACATGGTGTGTCTGTAATGGCTCCCCAGCTCCAGGAAGCAAGTTTTTAAAAGTCATCTCACCATTAGATCCTCCTTTACGCTCCAGCAAGACCGGATCAGGTCTAATTATGGTACCAAGAATGCTCCTGTTGGGCCCTAGGCTAAAGATGGTCTTCGGATTTGTTAAGGTCGTCAATGCCATTAAAAAAGCTGATTTAATCTGCAAAAAAGGAGAAATGTGAAATTCCAAGTACAATTTCTGATACACCAAAAGATAAACAATAATGCTAGATGTATAAACAGATCTTATAAAGATTTGTGTACAAACTGATGTGACATAAATATGATGAGTTTGACATTTTGCATTCACTCTTCTATTTATTTCCTGCCACATCAGTTTGTACACAAATCTTTGTACAGTTTGTTCGTACAACTAGCATTACTCAAAGATAAAATGTAGTTTTCTATATTCATTTTTCCCTACTGAAATAAATGGGTAAGATCAGTCTAGCCAATAAACCTCACTAAGTATTTTCTTCTTTCTCAACCTAATAAACCTCTTGCAGGAGGTCCACTACAAGACCAGGATGTAAGAGATAAGTGAATATAAGCATTTCTTTTTTCTTTATTTTATTAGTAAAGTGAGAAAGTAAACTCGATGTTGTGTAACAAATCTCATTAGTTCCCACATTAAACAAAGGATTGATTTCATGGTCACCGCAGAACAAGAAACGGAAGTAGATAGAATAAATAACTAAATAGTTGAACAAACCTGAAAGTAATTGAAAGAGTTCTTCCCAATGTCGTTCTCTGGCGCCTATTTAATCATAAAAAATAACAGGTGTAATCAATAATCAAAACAAGAAAGCAGCAACCAATAGTCATCTCCAGCACTCTATTCATTACTCAATTTCATAGGTTAAATACTCTTTGAGGCAACTTGTAAAATGAGGTTGGAGGTGGACCAAACTTTATACGATTCCTGTTCTTAGAATTTGGCATAAGGTTCTAAGAGTTCGACTAACCCCTTAGAAAAAGTAAAATGTCAAATCAAGAAAAGCAACAATGTCAATTCTATCAAATCCTCATTTTTTTTCGTTTGCCAGAAATCTTATGAACACTATACAAGAAGTTAATATCTGAAAGGCAACCTGTGGGTCCTCAATGGAGATGAGAAATGGTCGTCCCTTATTTGTAAACCTAAAAATAGAGGAACCAGGACAAAAGACCAAGTATAAGTTTACAAATAATGAAAAAATAAATTTCAAAATGAGAAAGTAAATTTATCTTCCTAATAAAGGTATTTTTCATTTTTTAATACCCTTTGCTACTCTTCTTAAAGAAGGTGCCCTTTCCTTTGCAAGATACACCAACATCTGTGGTGTTCAATTTGCGTCCATAAATATCAAAGAAGTGTACCTATTTTTGAAAACAAAAATTAAAAGAATGTCAAATAATTTTACTCTGAAACATTGAGGTTCAATCTCTAAGATTAGAACTATAACAATTATGTCTTACAAACCACACTCCTTAGTCCATGTTCATTATGTTATCTTATTCTTTCATATCATTTCAGGTGATAAGGACAAGCAACTAAATCCCAGGCTTAATACTTGAGATTTTGGCATTGTTGACTCAGAAACAAGTGTTAACTGGATCAACAAGGCTGAGAACACGTACCAAAAGGACTCCCAAATTATGCTCTGGAGAAGTTTGACACTCATAAAGACTCTGCACCATCGAAATTATATAAACAACAATCAGATAAAATACATAATGCTGTCCATAATGTACAGTAGTTACTCAAGAATTTCAAAGAATTAAGTGTATCAAAGAGATAAAATCAAGGTGCTACTCTGATGCAGAGCGTATGCAGTAAGTGGATAATTAATATTAGACTTTTTTATTTTACAGTCGCTATCAACATAACTTTTGCAAAAACAAATTCTAAATTATATCAAAAGTCAATATCAGGGGCTCATCCTAGGGAGGTCTCTCTATTTCAGCTATGCAATTACTATTAGAACAATCATCCCACCCCATCCTGAACTTTTCACTGACAAGTGGCATCATTGTCTCTTGATTCCTACAGTGCAGCCAGCTTCAAAATTCATCACCTAATCTTGATCTTAAACTAAATTTTGAAAGTGAATATGACTCACTCAACCTACTTAAAATTCTTAGATTTAATAAAAGCATGCTAAATTGCTAATACAACAAGAACATCTCACTGCATATAGATCAAAAGTGAGACTACAGGCCCATTTGCGGGTGCAAACTAGATATTTCAATGGGAATATTACCTTCAACAATGCCATTAACATGGTAAGGAGAGCATATGAACCAATCCCACCAGAATATACCTATATAATTAAAAGAAATCAAATTAGGCAGATTGTGATATAAGATTGACTGCACAAAAGGCAGAGAATAACAAACTCAACCTCATTCAGTTCCCTCTGCTGTAAAAAAACTTTCAAGATCAAACATAATGGACGTAATTGAGGCCACTTATATAATGCATCCTGAAAAAAGAAACTATTAAACAAGCATACGCATGCACAAAATTGTTTAAAGTTACAAAACTGCTTGATCTCATCTGACATTCATTAACAGAATTATAATCCCTATTGTGACCAGAAAAACAGGCAAGATAAAAACCTTGATAAACTCAGCTGCTTTTGGTCCATTTTGAGCATCAAAACTGTCATCCAGAGGAAAAAAAACATTGGTCAAAACTCCGAGAAAAACAAATATAAAGAGATGCAAAGCAGGCTTTGATTCAACGGATCAAAAGGTTAGCAGATGTACCTTATATCAAATGAAAAACAGCTTTTTTTCTCTACAAATTTAATGATGGGCACACGAGCCTTTGCAATCACCTTAAAACACAAAAGATGACATTTTAGATTCCAAAATCTTTAATAAAAACAGACGATGATAGTGTCAATGAAAGCACACCTGTATCTTTTTGGCAATACCTCGTTGAGATAATGCCCTAGAAAGAGCCTGCAAACCAGTTGGTGGGTTTCTGATACCAGACCCCAGAATCACAACCTACATAAAAGCATCCAGCCACAGGCCTGAATTTAGTTGACAACAAATCAAATTCCCCAATTTTAATATATGACAACATATGTTGTTATTTAAAAAAAAAAAAAAAAAAAGAAAAAAGAAAAAAAGTAGGCAATTAAAAATAACGAAACGCATCATAAAAGTCACAAGCACAGGGAAAACAAGATTATCATACTTACATCGATATCACTAGTTGGAAGATAAAGCCCTGTCCTGAATGAACCAAAAACCTCAGGCTATCAAACAAAAACAGTGAGATGCCATATTTTAAGCTTTTACAAAACCAGAGTACGCATAGATAGAAAGAGGAAGTATCAGATGATACCTTGCACTTGGGCCATATGTATTTAATAACATCAAAAACAGATTCTACTGCAGAGTTGCGAAGAGCTTGTTCTTCTGGAGTTGGAGATAGAAAATCACAGAAATCCACAATCTCTGTAATACCAATAATTAGATGATAGGTTTCAAATACATATAGGATGAAGTACAAATAAAACAAAAATTATTTAACAAGTTTGTTCCTATAAGCTCTGACATCCACATCCAGAAAAGCTAAACACATTTATTAATATAATTTTAAAAGTAAAACAAAAATCCCAACACTCTAAAAAAAATCAACAGCAAGGTCACTTGTTCACACTTCCACATACTAAAATCGACCTCCACAATGAGAAGTTCAAATTTTAAACAATTATCCCTAATCCAAACAATGCCCAATAACAATCAATCACAACATGATGCTTTTACTTGTTCAATTACGTTAAATTCACCTTTATGTAACTGAAGCATCGGACTCTTAAAGCTACTATTGCCTCTGAACCAGCCACTCTCCAACCTCGGCTCAAGTTCCCTAGTCGGCGTCTTCGGCTCCTTTTGCCACTTCGGCTCGGCTTCCTCCAATTCATCAACTCCACTACTATTCACATCCAGCGAGAAAAAATCAGGCGCGGGAGATTCCACGTACCCGCCACCAAGATCAGATAACGAAATCTCGTTGCGAAACACAGTGTAGGGTTCCAATTGATCCAACGGCGGAGATTGAGGGCGTGAGGGGACATCGGAAAGCGTAGAGAGAGGGAGAGGGCTTAGGGTTTCGTAGAGGATGTTCTCGGATTGTTGTTCCATTCGTAATGATTGAGAGGTTTAGGGTTTTAGGGTTTGGGCTGTTAAAGCCAGTGAATCGTAAGGGTAGACGAAACGACAGTGAATTCTGTTTTTGGTTGTCGTTTGTGTTGATGTCCATAAATAATTTCAACTAATTTAAAAAATTATGTCGCAATAACGAATCCAAACTAGGCTAGAGATTGAAGCCGGGGCGACCGGTGGGGATCCGACACCCCTCAGTTTTTAAACTTTAACCTTTAACCCCACAAATGTAACTTTTTAATTATCTCTAGTCCCCTCAGTAATTGAATATTATATTTTGATCTCGCTTAGCCACTGGAGTCTGGAAGCAAAGCAATTGCTAAAGGACTTCTCAATCTCAATCAAGCAGAAAGTGTTGACCCATTTGACATCTTCATAATCAATCAAGCAAAAACTGTGGCTTAGACATAGTTACTGTATTATTAACTTTTTAAATAATATATACACATGTACATGTATATTCTTTAATCAGACCGTATTTGAATACCGTTGAATTTACTCATTAAAATGTTATTTTACGTACATATAAGAATTTAATGGTAATTAAATATATGATCCTAACATAATCATATTATGGTGATATATATATATATATATATATATAGAACTCCCATAAAAAGTTAATAAGCCAAGGTAACTAACCTAATCAATAGGACCCCCATAAAAAGGTTTTAACAAACTTATTGTTTTAGTTGATCTTTCAATGCTCGCTAAATTATGGTTATAATGGCAGCCATTGATGATCAGGTGAGGTGACCATCAAATCAAGAGCATGAGAGATTAATTAATAAACCTTGTTTTCCGAAGTTTAGTTTCAGGGACATGGATGCAATAGCAACTCATCAGAGCTCACCAGAACCTGCATCCTGGTTTTTCCAATCTTTTCATTTATATGGTTGATTTGGTTTTTTTCTCGGAAACTTAATCCCTGGAATGGAGATTCATAACCGATTCCGTTTTGATTAATTTCCAAAACTTCCCCTTCTTTTAGCTCAAGAAAAAAACAAAAAATACCATGTCTACGTAGTCTGCATGCCTTTTATACACAAAATTAACCAAATATGAACAATTCCCAATCTTTTGTTTCTCCAACTCCTTCTCCATCAAATTCTCCTCGCTCTAATACCATGCTTTATCTTGAATTATCAGCTATGATATGCATTTGCATCGTGGTAACTCTTTTATTCTTCTTACTTCATAAAAATCGTAATAGGCAACGCGATCGCCTTCGAATTCGAGAGCGTGAGCGTAGCGATTCCGATCCAGAAACCCGAGAAAGGCAGGGAATAGCGCAGGAAGCCTTGGAGCAATTACTACCTCTCACAAATTATGGTCACCAGCTGGATAAATCAGAGAACTCAAGTTACTGTGTCATTTGCTTGGAAAGTTTCAACGATAGCGAAACTTGCCGAGTTTTTCCTGTGTGCAACCATATTTTTCATTCAAGTTGCATTGACGCCTGGTTGAAGGATCATTTAACCTGTCCCGTTTGTCGAATTAGCTGCAAGGCAAATGTGTAGTGTACGTGGATGTATGCATGATCTGTAATTAATTTGTCATGGAAAATTTCTACTTTCTTTTCATGACAGGAAACAAAATATTTGTATTGAATATAAATTAAGTCCTAGCGGCGGACCTGATGTTCGCAGCAAACTTTTAAAAAGACAGAAGCTATACAACACAACTCCGCATGATCTTAGGCTTTCTTTTCGCTCGGAAATGCAAAAACCTTCTCCATAACCAAATATTCACAGTTTTTGGGGGAAATTGTAATTCAATTTTAATTGTTTTTAGCTCATGAGCTTGAAGTTGTTGCCATTTTGTTTTAATGATAGCTAGATTAGATGCATAAGTTGTAATGTACATCGATATGCCAATTGCCAAGGCCCAATTCTCCGGTGGAATTACGGGTGAAGGTATTAGTTGATGGCAACAAATAAAGAAACGAGTTGTTTTAGGAAGTTTTTGAATGAACTTTCCAGAAATTGTTTCCATTATGTTGTTTTTTGTTGTTGTAAAAAACAAAAATGTGTGGTGATACTTTATCTATAGAGAATAGGGGTGTAAACGAGAGCCGAGTATCACCCTAAACGAGTCTGGCTCGGTTAAGCATTAGACGAGTTCGAGTCGAGTCATGAGTCAACCGAGTTGGGAAAATTTGACTTGTGACTCAGCTCGTTTATAAACGAGCCGGCTCGTGACTCGACTTGTTTATAAACGAGCCGGCTCGTGACTCGACTCGCGACTCGGTTCGTTTAACGCAAGCTCGAATTAGCTCGATTACGGCTCGTTTGGCCCTTTTTTAATATAACCTGTAGATCTTGTTTTACACAAATCAGATCCAATTTTTGATAAATTCGCATCTAAATCAACATAAATCACGTCCACATCAACATAAACAACGTATTACACAACAAATTATACAATCCAAGACACAAAAAAAAAAAAAAAAAAACAAATGTCTATCAAAATACATCAAAATTATCATCAAAACGGCATAAAACTGAAACTTCTGGAAGTTGAATCTCCAATGGTTCCTATGTTTGTGGGTGGCTTGGTGTGATAATCAGGAAATTGTTTTTGGGGTTTCTTGTTTTAGGGTTCTTGATTTGGGAGAGAATGAATTTACGCAATTTGATTTTGGGTTAATTGGGATTATTTGGTTAAGGGTTAATTTGTGATTTTTTAAACTTTTTAGTCTTTTATATGTCAATTTACAAAAAAAAAAAAAAAAACCCAAAAACTTGTATTATGCGCAAAAAAACCCTAAACGAGCCACTATTGGCTTGCGAGCCGAATCGAGCCGAATCGAGTCGAGTCGGGGTAGACTCGAACTCGGCTTGGTAACTTACTCGAGTCGAATTCGAGGCGGCTCGGCTCAATTATAATCGAGCCGAGTTCGAGTATTTAACGAGTCGAGCTGAGCCGACTAGCGAGCTACTCGGCTCGACTGACAGCCCTAATAGAGAAGCACCTCAAAGCAAATATTAAATAAGAACATAGTGAAATTCATATAATCCATTTGTAATTAGACAAAACTTTGTATCGATATTTCAACAAAATTATCTACACGGCTTATGTTATAAAATGATTTTTTGGGCGCTGATTGGTATTTTAAATCAAGCATATCATTAACTTTATTCTTTTGTATATCAATTTTTATCACTAATATGATGGGTAACTATTGGTGTAAACCACCATTGGGTGACTTGATGGTAAAAAAGCAAAGGAGGTTCCATAAACTCTTGAGGTCGAGTCCCCTCGGATACTAATAAAGATGGTCATTGAGACTTTTAACCTATCAATAGTTCCAAAACCCTGGATAATTAGTTAAAGTATACGCAAGCTGGCCCGGACACCCTCAATGATGAAAAAAAAACTATTAATATGAAAAATTATGAGATAACAATATATTGGTTGATACATAGTACGGGTTGATGCGGTACTTTTATTATATCATAGATGTTTTCTATATATTATATATCGACAATTACAATTAGAGATTATTTTGAACAAACAAATTAGTATTTCATGATAAAGATGTTACGAAGGACATATATATATATATATATATGATCAAAGAGTGCAAATAATTTGTCATTAATGATAGACATGAGTCCATAAATTTAGTGGCTATTAGTTTTATCATGTGTGATTGGCATATAAGCTAAAACAAACAACAAATCTTTAAAATAAAATGGCAATTCGATGAGAAGTTCCCCCAGGTGAAAACGCGCGATTCCTTCTAGGTTAATATTGATTCACATTTGATTGAATGATCTAAAATCTGACTTAATGTGCAAGCTCAATAATTCTCAAAGATGAATGTTCCTAACTTCCTATTATAAAAAGAGTAAACGAACATATTTCCATCCGAGGTTTAGCAAAATCCCAATTATTATCCCTAATTGCATTTATTCCATATTCACACCCTTAAACTAATACCGTTAGTGACTGTTAAAGGTGGTCAGAAATGGTAAATGAGGTCGGCAAATGAAGGTATGAGTTTTGTAGAAGAGGTTGTGAGGAGTCCAACGGTGGTCTCGAAAGTGATATTGAATCGGTTAAAAAAAGCCAAAAACCGACGGCTTGGACGTTGCTAATATGATGTTTGCTCTTATAAAAATACAAAATCTCCGTCACGTTAGCTAACCAATGCTAGTAAAATAATGAAAATTGATTTTTTTTTCGTTGTCTACGACTAACTAATTAAAGTTTGAACAATAGAATGATCAATTAATAGTTAATGGCATTGGTTAAAGTGGGTACCTATCTTTGACTGTAGCATGTTTCAATATTAATTAAGTTCTTATTTATGGTTCGACAAAGTCTTATTACACTTAACAACCATGCAGTAGTCTCACATATAATTTGGATTATTTTTCTTTTTTGGGAAGTAATACTAATTACACGGATTCTCAACAGTTTTCATATATATCCTTAATTAATTTCTTCCTTTGTATGCATTACCCTTTTTGTTGCGTGGAACCGAATTCGTTTTAATCGATTTAACTTCTAGGATAGTTGCAGCAATAAACATTATTCAAAACTTAAATAATCCTATAATGGTGAGCCATCAATCTACAATTGAACAAGTACAATTAACATTATGGTTTCCGCACCCTTTGTTTCTTTTCCTACTGATGTTTCTCTTCCTTTTGCTTTCTTCACAGCTCCTTGCATTATGATTATTATCTTAATATGTGTACTGGCAATCTGCATTATAGCTGCAACCTTCATTACACTCATCACTTACATTGTCTGTGAATGCATTTGTTCGCCGTTTATCGAAAGGTATGAACGCCGTGACATTGAGCCAGGAAGACTGGGGAATCATCGAGCCAGGATCAGAACTTATCAAACCATAGATATTCCTGCGGATCATAATTATCGGTCTATCGATGTAATAGAAGGAATTCCAAGTAGCATTGAAGAGAGAAGAATTCTGAGGCAGCAGGCTTTAGAAAAATTGCTGCCACCAGTAGTTTATAGAAGTAAAGAAATTAGATTAGGGATCAATTCCGGCGAATGCTCTATCTGTTTGGATGATTATACAGACGGCGAAACCTGTAGAGTTTTTCCGGCGTGCAAACATATGTTTCATTCGATATGCATTGATGAGTGGTTGAAGAATCATCTAACTTGCCCGGTTTGTCGTAAATGTTTATTAGATGCATAGCAGCAAATTAACATATATATTAGGAAGAGTTTTGGGTACGACGGATATATATATAATGTCCCTGTAAATGAGAATGCGTTACATATAATGATATGCGGTTTGAGTGAACGAGACATATTAGGAACAGTCTTGAATTTGCTCATGGCAGCCGCAAATTGATGGCAAGCTAAGATTCAAAACGGATAATATCTATGAGAATAAATTGTTAAACAAGTATTTGTAAAAACAATTTGGTCTTTATATAACACATAAGTTTTTGTAACCTATAAGGAGCATCATCTATCTCCTTTTGTACCACGCAAGTGAAAAATACAAGAGATTTCTTCATCTTATAATTATTTGACATCTTTCATGATTTATTAAAACAGTTATAGTATTTTCCCTTATTTTCTATCATTTTCTTGACATTCAAGCACCCTGAATTAAGTCAGAAACTAAGAGAAATAGTGGAAAATATTACTTCATATTCTTCAGAAGCGATGACTGCATATACCAACTGTAAATTAATATATCAAATGAAAGGAAGGAAATATGTTTAAGAAAAAAACTCTGAAAATGGCATTAACTGAAAAAGCAATAAGAACATACAGATTCATATTGGGGAAATTTGCAGCCAATGAAAGGGATTACTTTATTCATATTGAAAACTTGCAGTGTGTAACCCACAAAATTTCTGAAATAAGGAATTTAATAAAAAAACTAAAGGTCTCATGTTTGAACTCCCCTGGCTCAATCCCATGGACAACATGATTGCTGAGAGCATCAATGGAAAGGAATTTGTTTTAGATTGTTTGGTTGCATTTCAAAAATATTTATAGGATTTCAAATTAATGAGCTAATTTTGAGCTTCTCTCGTAAGCTTAAAATTTTTAAAATATCCCTATTTTATTTTAAAAGTTCAATTTGATCTATTATTGTATATTAAAACCCAATTTTGTAAATTAATACAAGAAAACTCTTTTACATTGTCTTAAGCAAACAAAACAACTAATAAATCTTTTCATCAAAACCATATTTTCATAAGCTCTACTCTTATAACATGAACTTTTCTCGAATAATCCATACCAAACAGACTCTAAATCTTATGAATCATATTATATGTTTTTATATTTGTATTCAATGTTAATTGTTTTCCTTCTTTTTTATAACAATATATTAAGAAAAAAAACATATATCGACATTTAAACATATTTTATATTATAATTTTAAGGCCATGATATCGGGAAAGCATGAGTATAACTTATGTTGAAAGTTGAAACAAATTGCTGAATACAGCACTAGAATTAACCAAAAACCAACCAATCTGGCACTTTGTTCAAACAAAAACTTTTATCTGTTTTTGCAACTTGAAATTAGATATAAACACAACCAACTTGGTGTTTCACTTTGTTCTGAAAATCAGACTCCCTAAATTGGTTTATATCCACAACTTATTAATTAAAAATAAAACCAACAAACTTTTCAGGCACTTAATTTTGTTTCCAAACAAAGGAAAAAATTTAGATTTGATCTGCTACAATTTCAGAATCTAAACCAAATTAACAACCAACTGTTATGACACTAGATAGTTTGATTTGTTCTAACAAAAATAACACTTCCACTTGGTTTTTACGTTAACTTTATAAAAACAAAATCCTCGAGACAAATCCTGCATTCTTCAATTTTCTTTTTTATTTTCTCATCATTCTTTGATTTCTCCATACAAACAAACACTGAGAATTTAATTTCATGGCTCCTCTTCTCCCACCTGCTCTCATTTCCTTTCTTTCCATGACAGCATCGATTGTTTCAGATTCGATTTATTATCTGAGACTCGGACTTATAGTTGTTCTTTACATTTTTCTCTTTGTGTCAGCTCTTTGGTTGCTTATTTCCCTTTACTGCTACACCATTGAGATCATAATATGGTACATCCTGCAGAGGGACAGCCGGCGAAATCACATAACAATGTTCGAAATCATGGTCCCTGATTCTGATCTTCGTGTGACGTTGAAAATCGCTCTAGCGGAAATGGGAATCTGGTTGAGGAGATTTATAAACAGGTTGAGAGGAGTCACCCAGGAAAAGCAAGACCAAATCCTGGAGGTCTTGCCATTATTGCTGCCACCAATAAGTTACAGAACAGGAAAAATGAAAACAAATTGGATTGAATGTGCAGTTTGCTTAGATGATTTTGTTGATGAAGAATTGATTAGAGCATTCCCTTTATGCAACCACATCTTCCACTTGAGTTGCATTGATCAGTGGCTGAGACATCAATTTAATTGCCCGCTCTGTCGGAGTCCGGTGATGGATGTATGATCTGCATATTATCAGAAATTTGTATACCAATTTTTCTTTTACTTTAGAATTTTTGTTACATATTAATGGTCATCTGTGTATAGTGGATATTGTCTTATTTTACTTGGAAAATTTTGAGTTTGACGAAGAATTTATCATTCTCCAAAATTGTAATTTGTAGATAACTTAAAACCTGGGTTTAAATTTATAAATAGTAAAAGCAACATTTTATCATTTCATATCTTCTATGATATTATTATATCTCTAATTTGCAACTGAAATGTTCAAATTGTAATTTTAGCTTTTGATAAGTGTTTTAAAATCATGAATCAAATTGCTCAAATTGTTCCGAAGATAGCAGATACAAACTATTTTTGAAATTTAAAAATACCTGTCACAACGAGCTTTACGTTTCTTTTCCCCATTCTAAATAAAAAGGATTATCACCATCATAATCATCCTTAAAACCTTTGTGATAGGGATGAAAATCCCAAATGTCATCACCATCTTCATCATCGCCGTCCACATCATTCACCACGCGCCTCCACAGTCGGCATTTTAATCTGCTCTGTGCACAAGGCGTGATCTTTCCCCATTACGAAATCAACAAAATTAAACCCATCCCCCAAAATGGGTTTTTGCTCGAATATCTTTTGTGCTGGATTGATTAAAGACTAAAAAAGTTGCTGTTCTTTAATGCCAATGTCGACGCCCGACTGGCCGACAAGGCGGCTACGGAGAAGCTGGAGAAACGACCTGCCGCTTTTGAGTAACATCCCGCCGGTGGAGTTGGCCATTTGCGCTGAGTTGGAATTGCCTGAAAACTGTTTGTTTCTGGGTTTTCTCCGGAGCAGGTTTGTGTTTAATATAGGAAGAGTTTAGGGTTTTAGCGGCACCGAGAGATGGAAAGTTGAGGACACGTGGCTGCATCAGCAGTCTGCAGATGGTTCTACAGAGTCGGCAAGAATGATATTGTTAAAATAATTCATCAAGTGGCCAGACTGTCTTTTTAGAAACAAAAATGACATCAGGTTTTTTACATCGAAATTTTGTACTGATTTACGTGTTTCTTGACTCAGATCATTCAATGTATTTAACGTTATTAGATTTTTTTTAAATATAAAATTTTAAAAAAAAAATCTAAAATAGAAGCTCTTATGATCGTTCATATATAATGGACGTGATGCATAAAGAATGGACGACAATCTTTTTTTTTTTGGGAAGGCGTCCCTACTCTAGGTAAAAAGCTTCAAGCTTCAAGTTCTAACTTCTCATCTTCTATAATCTTTTGCAACTCACCCGACGATTGTTTCAAAGCTCATAACCAATGGCTTCTTCTATGTCTACCTCTGCTTCTTCCTTCTCTACAACTTTTCACACTTTTGCACAACCCAAAACCCAGGAAAAGTTATGGATTGCAAAGAGAACCCATACTGTAAAAGGCAAATTTAGATGACCCAAGTGAAGATTTGATTGATAGAGTCAATGAAAAAGCCATGGAAGGCCATGAAGAAAAAGTGGCATCAAAAAAGCACAACAGATTTGATGGAGGGAGTCAATGAAGAAGCCATGGAAGGCCATGAAGAAGAAGAAGAAGTGGCGTAAAAAAAGCACATGGGTTGTGCAAAAACATGAAAGACGGTTTTTTTTTTTTTATTTTGGTTATAGCATTTTTGGCTTTCTAGCAGGAAAAAGAAACTCCACCTTTTTCGGTGGATATAACATTTTTATTTTAGAAATAGATTAATTTCATTTTCAATGAATGTCATTGTCATAGCTAAATACTTCCGATTACCTAAGTTATTATATGGGATAAAAATTAGCTCATAATCTAATTTGACAAATTTTCTTATAATCCTGACATACTAATTCATTATTGGTCTACTCATAATTTTCTAGATGAAACCCATAACAAGCGGATATAATTTATTTACAAGTTAATTAATTACGAATTGTCACGTTAATACTGTGAGAGAAAGTTTGTAAACTTAAATGGTAAATATAGTTCTATTTTCACTTAACATATAAAAAAATACTATGGAAAAAAAAAAAAAAAATTGTATGATATCCCATATCATTTGGCCAGATGTTGCGTCAAATGGTTCATTGCATAATTCATACACATATTTGCCTGAATCGATTAGTTGAAATGGTCATCACATTATCATAAATAAAGAATCAAATAAAAAATTTGGTTGATTATTTAGTCAACTGTAGTGAAGTAGCGGTTCGACATTCTATGAACAGCTAAAAACATCCAATATATATAATTTATTACAGCAATCTATCAACAGTTTGCAAGAATCAGCCGAACAGGAAAGAGTCATAACTCAAATTTGATGACCTTACTCCTAAAACATCATTCATATTATAGTAGACGAATAATACTACACCTATTTTTTAATAAAATGACAAATAAACCCTCAACAGACTGCGAATACCCTCAATACTTTAAAAAAAACTACAGTTCAATCCTAGTTTTTATCGGGTACCCGAACCCGATTCCGGTTCCATGGTAGATATTAGAGTCAGAGAGCCAGAATCTGAACCCGCATACCCACCACCCTACATTCGTGCACACCCCTAATTTTGGAGGGGCCATCTGTCTGATTCTAATAAAGAAAGCTGGGGAGGTAAGTGTTTTTTGCCTATTACTATCAAGTCAAAACCTTAATTTTGAAAGTAGAGTAAATATGATTGAATGCCATGACTGATTTGATTTCTGAAATCAATTAAGAATATGTTTGTCTAGTATAATTCATAAACAAAAGTTTTAGAACAGAAGTAGTGAAATAATATTTGATATTAATAATTGGGGATTATTCTATTTCAGAATTACAAATTGAGCTTGGAATGATCACTTGAATCAAAATGAAGGATACAAAGGGGAAGGACACCACATAACACTAAGATAACAAAACACCGAAGGACAGCAATCAAATAATTTCATACCCTCGTCGTCATCGAGTCCTAACACCATCATCATAATCGTCGTCGTCCTCGTCGTCGTCATCATCATCATCATCAACAAAATCTCCAATGTCATCATCATCGTACACATCATCATCATCATCATCGACGACGTCGTCGTCGTCGTCCACATCAATCACCACGGGCATCCCACGCGCCGCCACAGTCGGCATTTTTATCTTCTCTGTGCACAAGGCCTGATCTTTCCCCATTACGAAATCAACGAAATTAAACCCATCTCCCAAAATGGGTTTTTGCTCGAATATCTTTTGTTTTGGATTGATTAAAGACCGAAAAAGTTGCTGTTCTTTAATGCAAATGTCAACGCTCCACTGGCCGACAAGTCGGCTACGGAGAAGTTGCGGAAACGACCTGCCGTTTTTGAGTAACATCCTGGCGGCGGAGTTGGCCATTTGCGCCGAGTTGATGTTACTTGAGAAGAGTTTGTTTTGTGTTTCTTCTGAAGGCGAACAGGGAGGTTTGGGGTTTAATATAGGAAGGGTTTAGGGTTTTAGTGGCAGAGAAAGATGGAAAACTTTGAGGACACGTGGCTGCATCAGAAGTCTGTAGAGGGTTCTACAGACTCGGCAAGAATGTGCCGTGTGGAGTTCTATCATATGGTTAAAATAATTCATCAAGTGGCCTGACTCTCGTCTTTTAGAAATAGATTGATCCCATTTTCAATTGATGTCATAGTTAAATCCTTCCATTTACCTCAGTTTTTATCTTTAATGTTTCCATTTTCAATAAGCATACAAAATACCATGGAGAAAAGGAAAAAAGAAAAAGAAATTGAAATTGAAAGATATCCCATATCATTTGGAACTGTTAAGAAATAGATACTTTGGGCCTTAAGTGGAATCCTAGACTTATTTGGGCCATATATTGGATTCCTGGACTAATGTAATCATGTTGTCCTGTTTTTTATCCACTCTTTAGAATTGGAATTCCAGAGCAATTTTTAAATCTCCACCAGAATTTGCATATATGTATGATCCATCAAAGTGGTTCGGATAATTATTAGCCCCGTAAAGATCATATGCATGAGGGAACAGGCTGTGAAAGATATTATAATGCCAAATAAAGAGAAAACAGAGCAGAGTATTCCTTTTGAGTTCTGGAACTTGTTGAGGCGGATTTGGTGAGGACGATCACCTCATTCACTTCTAACGATCCACCTTCATTGAGCAAGACGTTTTGGTGATTGAAAATTTACTGAAATTAAAGGAAGCGCAAAAGGGCTTCTTGCAAGAGTGTTGGAGATCAAGACCATGACGATGTTCAAATCCATTTTCCATATCGAGCTTCCTGCATAAAGTGCAGCTGAGGACAAGTGCAGGGACTCAAAGTAAAGAGGGTCGGATTTTTCCCGTGTACTTGGAAGGGGTCCAGTTATGTAACCTGCATTTTTCTTTGCTTCGAGTGGAGGAAATTGAAGATTCACAAGGATCTCACAGTCCATATAATCATTTCTTACAATCTGATTGCTTGCGCGGATATCTCTACAGCTGTTTCAGTATCATAAACACCTTCATCAGCATCTCTACTCTCATTGCGAGGCCGAAGAAAACTTATATATTGACATTGTACCATTGAATTTTACAGCAGACTGTAATGTGAAGCTCAATTTGCAGCTGATATTCTTGAGAAAAGATTTTTCGGCTTTTGAGCTTGATGATGGAATGGAAGGTTGAAACCAAGCAGAAATCATCTGATCACCAAAGAGAGGACTTGAATAGCACTCTACAATTTTTCCTGGTGAAATTTTGACTGATGCATGGAATAACATTTCTTTAAGAGAGCCATTTGGATACTGCCCTTTTCTTTTCCTAACTTGATGCTTCTTCTTTGGGCACAACTTTCTTACTTTCGCAATTTCAGTATACATATACTTTAAACCTGGACTTCTCAGATCCTGAGTCTCAGTGCTTTGAAATGCAACCTATCAAAGTGGCCTGAATCATTTTCCATTTTCTTACTCCAAAGCTGCCCTATAACCATACTGCAGGAAATCTCAAGCTAAACCTTTTTGAACAGTCCTGAACATAAGAATTATCTACAGATCTAGTTGTGTTCAACTTTAGGCAGGCAATAGCAATAAGCTGATTAGTCTTCACGTCCCATGACCTTTTGATAACAAATGTTGTGTTGGGATCAAAGGGCTGGTAATCGGCTGTATAGTTAGTATCAGGAAATTCTTTCAGAAATCTCGAGCTTTGTCTGTCCACTGAATATTAAATTATGATCAAAGACATCACTCGAGGCAAATATGGAATGCTCTCACCAAATAGACAACTCTTTGAAGAATTGCAGTCATTGACATATCTCAATTCTTATGCTTTGAATGAATATTCAAGTACAGAGCAAATGCTATCACACGGCTGTAAACTGAGGACTGCATTAATCGGAATACCAATCTCATCAGAAGATCCATCATCGAACTCTTCTATGAACTTCGTATACTTGTAATTTATTAGAGGAAAAATGATTAAGGAAAGTGGTTCAAAATAATTTAAATCATTAGTCGGACTCAAGCTCTCCAAAGTTCCTCTAATCAAACTAGTAATGGTACTTGAATATTTTATATCATATAGTTTAGGTAAATTACCTTCTTTACAGTGACTAAAACTTGATCCTACCATGCAAATCTTTCCAGAAAATATAGACCAAAATCCCTAAAATCAGAAACTCCGTGAATTGGGATGACACCTCCTTTGACTTGTATATTCTGTCACACATAAAATTCTGTACAGCATTGTATAAACTCAAGGTGCGGAGTTTCAAAGCACCCTTAACCTTGAAAATGCCTTCAAATGTTCTTTAGAAATGTCTAGTGCTAAAAAACAGGCCTCATGAGATATTCAATTAAGTTTTGATTGAAAAATCTATTACCAGTGTAGTGACCATGTTGCTGAGTAAATGGGAAGTTGATGTATTCTAAAGCAGCCTCTGTTTCAGGGATGATAGGGACACAGTGATCTCTGTAAGAGACTTGAGGTTCTGCAGATGAAGCGATGATCAATTAGAAGATGGTAAAATGAAGAAAAGACAGGTATATATGAAACCATGGTGGATAACACAACCTATGTGAAGATGCAATCAGGGAAGAATTCAAAGCTATGCTTGTTTCTTCAACTGAAGAAGAAGATTTGGTACTAATTACTGTATGCCTGGAGAGGTTTTTAAGTCAATCTCCTGGGTTCTCCGACTTCAATAAGTTTCTTGTTTCAGAACAAGCCCTTAAATAGAAAATGAGGGAGTTCACTTGGATTTAGCCTGAGGCAGCAGTTGGTAAGTCTCTTTCCCCAAAAATAAAATCATCTCGAGTCAATATATAGTTTCATCTATCTCTTCTTCCTGGGAAATTTTCCACTTATAGCCTTATAGGTGGCCTTCAAATATATTAATAGTATAAAAAGTTTACTTAGACTAGGCGAAAGTTATAAGGTGAAACAAGTGGAGTGATATCTTCCTGTTTACTAAAACTGGATAAACTTAGAAGGAAAACATTTGGACTGGCAAATGTTGCATCAAATTCAAATGGTTCATTGCATACACATATTTGCTTGTGCTGACGAACTGAAATGGTCATTACATTATCATAGATAAAGAATCAAATATAATTTGATTGATTACTTAGTCAATTGTAATGAAGTAGCGGCATAAAACTTCGATATTCTACAAAGTACAAACAGCCCGAACATCCAATATGTTCTATAAACAGTTGGCAAGAATCAGCAGAACAGGAGAGAGTCATAACTCATAACTCAAATCTGATGACCTTATTCCTAAAACATCATTCATGTTAGTAAACATAATGAAGCCTTGCCGACATTCAGGAAGAAATCACAAATTTGTTGAAGCCTTGCTGGCATTTTCTCCTATAAATAAGAGCTCAATCTTGCACTCTCAAGCGAGTGAGCTGAAAATATTTAGCTTCTAAAGTGTCATAGTCTCTAAGTGTCTTGGAGAGAGTGAGACAGAAGATTGATTGTCAATAGAATTGCTCAGAGGAAGATTAAGAACATGAAAAAAAAAAAAAAAAAAAAAAATTAGGCTTTCATGTTGCCTAAAAGAATTAAGAATCAAAGGATAGCATAAAACAAAGTGAAGTGAGGAGAAGCACTCCTGCTGGGTGCCTCCTGATATGAAAGATTGTAGTCATTATTCTACAAACCCAAGAATGTTTGTTTGGTAAATCTCGATGGCACAAGGAAACTTTATTGAAAATAAACAAATAAAAATGCATTTAGAAAGGGGAATGTAATGAGTCTTACCTTAAAGAAACTAAATACACAAATATAAAAAGAAAATGACACGATCCATCCCAACCCTCCCTATCCAATAGGCTCAAAGAGCACTCATGAGACTCGGATGACCAAGACGTGCCATGTGAAAAAACTATAAACATGTAAAACCTGTTTAAAAATCAACGTAATAAAACAATTCCTCATTTGTTTATCATGAACATACATAAAACCTTCTTGGAAACTAGGGGAAAACAAGTGGTATTAGATTTTTCCATATCTTTTACAATCAATCACACGAGATAAACATATGAAATAAAACATAATTTGCTACAGAACAAACGTGACATTTTACACATAGGATGTGATGATGACATGTGGGCCCAATGTCGAGAGGAATCACTCCTTGACACAATCTACTTGTGAACCTAGAGGAAAAACATTCTAAAAAGGGGTGAGCTGAAATACTTAGTAAGTGGGGGATGGGGTAAAACATTTTTCTGAAAAACTTTTTATACAAACAATGATTCTTCATGCTTACTAAAAACACTTTCAAATAAACATGTTTGCAATTTTCTCAAACCTTTACATATGAACTGGATACAACATGCTCAAAAGTCTTCTTTGAAAACTTAAAATATAATTGTAAATGCTCATGCTTCTAAAAACAGTATTTTCTAAAAATCGTGCTGCAACCATCTGTCATCACTCAAAGAACACTTATGACCTTGAAAAAAAATAACTCTGAAAGGTCATGCTGCAAAAATCAGAAACAGTCATGTATATTTGAAAAGAAATAATGCCCTATGAATGTCATGTACATAACAGAGACTTCGTGCAATTGTGATTTAACGCAATTAATCCATAGTTTTTCTGAAACTAACAACTGAATCTGATTCTGATAATCCTCAAAAGAGATCATACTGCAAACAATCCACATCGTCCCTCAATGTATGCTTATTGTTTTTGGAAGAACATTTTTAAAACATACAACCAATGTTTATGCTTGCAAATTAATACTCACGCATCTCAAACTTCTCATGTCTTTAAAACAACATTAGTAAAATCATATTTCAAATGTTTAAATTAGTCTCATAAAACTAGTATTAATTATTGATAAATATTTTGATGATATGATCTAAAAACTAATTTATGAAAACTATGCACTGATATCTGATTTCTGAATACAGAAAACCTTATGCTGATAACTGAACTTTAATCTAAATACTATAGCTTTTACTAGAACAGAAAAACACTTAATTGAATACTGCTTTACTATTAAATATTGAAAACTATTTTCTAATTCTTAACTGAAAAATGGATTTTGATACTAATCTCTGAAAACTCTCACCCCAACTAGTACCCAAGGGTAATTCTGTCTAACCTGACAAGATCTAACATCGCGCAGGTTGAAACACTAAATCCATCCTACTAGACGGAATCAAAAACCACTCAAGCTTTTGAACCCAGCGGGATTAAACCGACACAACCAAATAATGCTAAATGGAATCAAACACCGGTCAAGTCTTTGACCTAGTGAGACCATGCATCACTCGAGTCGACACAACCATATCATGTCTAGCAATATTTGCCTCGCTCGGGCCTTCGACCCACTCAGACTGACACAGTCATATCCTATCTATCTAACAATATCTGCCTCGCTCAAGCCTTCGACCCATTTGGGCTAGTACAATCAAATCCTGTCTACTGTTATCTGTCTTACTTTGAGCCTTCAATCCATTTGAGCCGGCAAAATCATATTCTGTCTAGCGATATTTGCTTTACTTGGGCCTTCGACCCACTCGGGCCGGCAAAATCAAATCTTACGCATGCACAGAGTCATAACATAATATGGGGGAGATTGGTACTACACAAGGTGGTTTGAAAATCACTTTTATCTCTATATTGATCTTTATCATTTTTCCCATAAAACTTATGCTTTTCTTCTTTATAAAAGATATGCTTAAAATCAAAATATTTTACGCAATGTAAATGGGTAAGCATGTAATCCTATAAAACTTATGCTTTTTCTCATAAACATATACCTTTACTTTTTATACCAAAACATATTTGCAAATAGCAAAACTTTATGAATGAAAGGATAAACCTGTAGCTTTGCAATGGTTTCTATAAACATAGCAATTTCAACACATCTTTCTTTCTCTTCTACTCTCTTTTCATGATAGAGCTATGTTATAAACGGGCATATCTCTTCCTTAGTTGTAAATGCATTATAAACATAATATCTTATGAAACGTATAATGGTAATATACAAATTTCACAAATCTTCCTCAAAATAAAAATCTCAATGCATCCTTTTTCTTTGTTGAAAACACTCACCAAATGAGATGCAAAACTCAATTCTAAACATGTGAGTCAACATAAAAAATCAAGCATTACTCTGGAAAACATAATTCATTAAAACATTTACCAAACATCACGAATCTCAACTCATATGCAATTCAACCAATTTCCAAGCTCTCAGTAGCAACATTTCTCTTCACATGCATGCATCAATTAACATCCAAACGACAAGCTATTAACCCATAAGATTATAAAACATGTATATATAACATAGGTTTTAAAGATCATTCAGGGGTAAAAATACAAACTTCTAAACATGTTTCAAAACTGACAGTTTAACCCAGATTTGGAATTTCCTCAACATTGCAACTCACTACACATGACCGACTCCACCCATTAATTCATCATCACAAGTTCACTAATTTATCAACAATTTTCCAGCAGCCATCGCACTAGTTCTCATAAGGTAACTTTACTATAACATAAAGTTATAAGCTAATATATATATACATAAACATATATACCCCATGCTAAAAGAACAAAGTTGTGACCAATCCAATATATCAACCCAACTACCACTTCCCATTACCAAAGTCTGGACCCCTTTTTAATCATTCTCCCTCCTTTACTCTTCCATTGGCCGAGCTCAAACAACAACCCATAATGAAATTGCTCCCAAATCTACCAACCCACATTTCATATAAAATATAAAGCCATTTTATTTTATATATAATTATACCATGCCAAGGAGATAAAACTTATTATTTTAGAGTCAAACAAAAGCATTTCGCCTTACTATCTCACCAACAAAATTATTTCACAAAACCCATCATATATTTTACCACCAGCATAGCACATATAATCATCATATAAAGATGCATGAAAATGAAGTATTAACCAAAAATTGAAAAAACCACATGACTCCCGACACTACAACTGAAGAAAATCAATTTCACCACTCAACAATTCGGCTTCCATTTTCAAGCAAAAGGATTCTACACATACATCAATACACTCATACAAATTACCCAATATATATATACCCTGATTTGGCCGCAAATCAAAGTCTTCATATCACTCATTTGCATGTTAAATAATTATGTAAAGAAAATAGATAATATTCCTCATAAACTCAAATATCATCAAATAAGTCAACCAAGCACAATTCATGATCAACCCATTTCACATGAATTTTTATGCAATACTATTCCACTCACAATTTCGGTGCTCCACCCAAAAGCCCAGCACTTTCTCTCACCGATTTCCTCCTTCCTTTTCACCAAATCTTACAAAAATTGAGTGATCTCCTTTTCTACTTCACTTAGTCAGCGCCTATTTCTCTCTCTCTCTTCCATATTTTGTTTTTTTCTTTCTTCACTCTTTCACTGTTCTTCTCGGCTGAAACCCGTTTCTCCTTCTCTTCTTCTTTTCCCCCCTCTTCTCCTCTCTTTCCACCAGTTATTTTGGGGAACACTGTTCATGAAAATATCCGACAAATTCTTTAGTCCTCACTTGTTTAGGATATTACACTTACTCTCCCAATAGTTTCTAGTTCTTGCACTTTACTCCCAAAAAATCACAAAATAAAATTTAATAAAACAACTTATAAAATATGGGGTGTTACAGAAAAATATGTGCCATGAAATTCAAAATGCAATACAATTAATAACAACCATAAAGCCTTAAAACTCAAACAAAACCAACAAGAAGCATAATAACAAGAGTCCAAAAAAAAAAAAAAAAAGTTCTAGGTTGGAGGAGAATTCCGTCAATATCTGCTGCATTGTTCAAATTCAATAAATACACATGCGAATGTGCTAGATATAAGAGCCAAGAGATCTTCAGGTTCATCTTTCATTGTATACTTGCCAGCAGAGGCCAATTAGAGGAAGTGTAAAACACATCTGAAAGTTCAAATTGACGTAAACACCTTTCATCTTCTGATTTAATTCTGAAAACAGAAAAATAAAAATTAAAACACAGAATCATTATCTGATATATGAGAGTTTGAGTAAGATTTACAAAGCCTAGTTAACAAAAAAGCCTGTAATCGTGGCATGATGGATCCCTTCGAAAGTACTAATGGTCACCATTCTCTGTTTTGAACTTGAAGACATGTTACTTAGGGAAACCAGGGGTGGTATTATTTTATATCTTGTTGCTAAAACTGAGTGGTCTTGAGTTGTTCAAGTATACAGTAAAATCTGGTAGGGTGTTACATGAACTGAACCACTAAAACTGACAAAAGAAAGAATAAAAAGAATCTAAAATAGAGTCACATTACCTGGTTAACATTCATGAGTTTGTTTCAAATTTGCTTGTCAGTTTTCAATATCATTTTGCTGGGTGACAGTTTGCTCATCACGTAGCGGTAATACTTTTGGGAAGTGATCAGACTTCCAGCACTTGATCTCAACCGGTGGCTTTAGAGTTAACTCTACTCCTTTATTTTTCAAGCTGATTTTTGGTGCCTGCAAAACCAATTAATGGAACATGGAAGACGAATAATATCATTAAGCTTTCCAAGGTTTCACAAAAAACATGAATTAGATATAAAGGAAAAATAATTAAAATTTCGGTCCAACTCCATTAGTGTAAATAAAAAGAGCAAATTCTTGACTTATGATGGTTAACAATGTATAAACCAAATTCTATTGAGCTAAGGAGACTCAAAGAAGTACCTGTGCTTCTGCGTGCACAAATTTATTTTGTTGATTTAAGGAAAATGCTGTATTCATCTCGGGACATCTCTCAACTATCAATGTATTCAAAGATGGAAATATGAAGTGATATCCGACGGGGCAGAAGTTAGCAAGATTCGGTAAATCTTGAAATAACAACTCATCAAGTTGGGGTAGCGGGATTTCTTTGTCAGTCATGACATCAACTCTATCAGTATGTCCAAATACTTCTTCCAGTTGATTCGCCCATGCCACAGTTACCACTTTCAATTGTTGAAGACCTCTGGCCATGGTGATAGGAAGGACACACTTTAATTTGTTGCACCGTTTGACATCAATTTTTGAGAGATTTGGAAAGAGAGACTGGAGATGATCATCATCATCATCTTCAACCACGATTTGCTGCAATTCCATACAACCTTCAACGGACAGAGTTTCCAATTGCAGCATATTTCGAGCAAAAGTAGTTGAAAAGATATGTGTCAGCCTATGACAGGAACAAATACTCAAAGTGGTAAGATTTTGCAGGCTTAAAACATGCTTGGAACCGTTACATAAACCTTCTAATTCTTTTAGACCGCCCAAGTCCAATTTTTTCAAACTTGGGAATGATAACTGATGTGATTGTCCGTCAACCGCAAGATCTCCTAGCTGAAATACCACTTTTACTCCGCAATTCCAAATTCTCAAATATTCCAAATTATTGAAGCCGCAACTGAACAGAGAAGTTCCGCCACACAAGTTGTTGCAGTCTCCGATGCGTAAAACTCGTAACTTCTGGGAAAACAAATCACTACATCTTATCAAAATCTATTGGATGTTAACATTCACCTGTGGCTGTTTTCAGTTTTATTAATAAAAAATGTGTAATGAGATAATTAGATTTTAGTCGAATTACAGTTGATAACTTAACCTCCAATTAGAGTTCTACTTAAGAGCTATATATTATTCACCAATTTACAATGGTCTGTATAACAGAATGTGTCAAGTAAAACTAAACATATTAGAATACACTTATCATTAAGTAACCGAAATGTATTTGCCTTTAAATTATGCTTACAGCAAGAGATTTGTGTCTAATAAAAAATTTCAATGAATTAATATTATAATTTATAGCAAACTTATCTGATTAAACCTTCTGTAATTAAATCTATTTAGATTTTAGCCAAACTAAGGCATTACTTCTTTGAAAAAATATGAATTATAACCTTAATTTAAACTTGACTTGCTACTTTTTCTTCAGATATTTAAAGATGATAAAACATATACACACCTCTTTCATCAGATTTTGCACTCTAACTTGATCCAGGAAAGGCATCGTTAAATTGGGACATTGATGTATCCCGAATTCTTCCAAAGCTGGCCAAGTCGAATGACAATTTTCTGGACAGAAGCTGATCAGGTTTGCTAATCCAAAAAATAACAATTTTCTTAGCTTAGGGAGCTGGATATCTTTTCCATACCATTCAGTAACATTTTCAAAATAAAAGATTGACTTCAGCTGAGGGGCATAAACTATGGTGAGCTCTTCAAGTTGAGGAAGCATGATTACTTTTTCATCCATGAGGTTTGCTTTCTCTTCATGTCCAGATGCTTCTTTTAATTGAAAGTTCTGTCTTACATCGCTTTCTTGCAGTTGAAGACCTCGGGCTATGCTGATCGGAAGGATACATTTTAACTTGTCGCACCAATTGACATGAATTTGTGAGAGATTTGGAAAGAGAACTGGGAGATGATCATCATCATCTTCAACCACTATTTGCTCCAAGTCCTTACAACCTTCAACTGAGAGACTTCTCAGTTGCAACATATTTCGAGCACAAGAAGCTGAAAAGATACGTGTCAGCTTATCACAGTAGCTTATATTTAAAGTGGTAAGATTTTGCAGGCTTAAAACATGCTTGGAACCGTTACATAAACCTTCTAATTCTTTTAGACCGCGCAAGTCAAATTTTTTCAAACTTGGGAATGATAACTGATGTGATTGTCCATCAACCGCAAGATCTCCTAGCTGAAATACCACTTTTACTCTGCAATTCCAAATTCTCAAATCTTCCAAATTATTGAAGCCGCAACTGGACACAGAAATTCCCAAATTATTGAAGCCGCAACCGGACACAGAAATTCCGCCACACAGGCTGCTGCAGTCGCCAATGTGTAAAACTCGTAACTTCTGGGAAAACAAATCACTACATCTTATCAAAATCTGTTGTATGTTAACATTCACCTGCAGCTGTTTTCAGTTTTATTAATAAAAAATGTGTAAAGCGATAATTAGATTTTAGTTGAATTACAGTTGATAACTTAACCTTCAATTAGAGTTTTACTTATGAGCTATATATTCATAGTCATATTCACCGATTTACAATGGTTGGTATACCAGAATGTGTCAAGTAAAACTAAACATATTAGAATAGACTTATCATTAAGTAACCGAAATGTATTTGCCGTTAAATTATGCTTTCCGCAAAAGATTTCTGTCCAATAAAAAAATTTCAATGAATTAATATTTTAGTTGATTTTACAAAGCAAACTTATATAATTAAACCTTCTGTAATTAAATCTATTTAGATTTTAGTCAAACTAAAGCATTTTCTGAGAAAATACTACCATTCGGTTTGAAACTGAATATTTATTCTAGACTTTGTGCATATATTTATTTAAGTGAAAAAGTAACTAATCATTCTAATATTGGTAAGCACACAAGAGACATTTGCTTATTCATCATTCATTTGACTTATTTGACTATTTAAAGTCATTGTATTTTAATCAATAATTTATATATATTTTTTAATGTTATATTATTTATTTTATGTTCTAAATTTATAATATCTCTTTAGAGAAAGAACTCCAACTCAATTGATTTATAAAATTGGTTTGTCCACTTTCAACCCAAAACTCCACTAATATAACGTCACAATTTACAACATTTCAAGAAATTCCTTATGGCCTAACGCCATTCGATATAATTGTTTATAAAAACAACATCAATAGGTTAGTCTAGTAACCTTAGAAGAAGGCACATTAGAACACATTAACACCAAAAAAAAAAAAAAAATAACACCCAATAAACACAAAAACTCTTTAGTGCAAATTACTGCACCAGCGAAACAGCGACCAAACAACAAATAACAACACCTATACGCAACACAAATTGCAAACAGTCCTACAATTTTCTAATCCTACAAACACACTCCCAACGAAACCCTACAGGTTTGAAAAATTACAAATAAGCCTCTACAGTCAACAAGATCCACGACGGATCTAAGGTAATCAATGACAGAAGGTGACCGAAACTAGCGATTTGATAGCACAAGAGGAGCCTCGATACCAAGTTAATTTTTGGTGAAAAAAATTTACTTTATTATCTCTAAAATAATACACATCTATATTGTTCAATAGGAATTATGTTATATTTTTGTACAACAAATTCATTTTGAGAAATAACATTTATGATGTCCTATGACTAGATGCACATTTTTTTTTTCAATTAAAATTTTTCTATTGTGACGTTTTGCTTATAAAGGTCACTAATCAATAAGTGTTGTACCACTAAAAAAATACTAGTTAGATAACGAAAAATTCCTAACTACGCCCTTGATCCTAAGATAATTAGTTTCACAAATTTATTGAATTAAAATTACAAAGTGTAAAGCAACTACAAAGGGATATAAAAAATCCAGTTTCATTCTTTAATTCTTGATACCATGGTGACGCTTGAAAATTCTAGGCCTTCAGCTAAAGAGATATTCTCAATATCAGATCTAAATTCAATTTTTAGGCCATTAATTAAGATTATAGGGATACATATAAATATATAAAGTTATTATCTAGTCAAGACGTTTTTTATTATTATTATTATTAATAATGCCAGTCACATGAAAGACACAAAATTTGTTTTAGAAAATTTCCATGCAGAAAAACAATGCATAACTTTTGAGTCATCATGAAAGCAAAAAGAGCCAATTTTTAAAATCTATTTACTTATTGACAATTTTTAAAATTTTCTTTTGATAAATAAAAATACTAGAAATTTTGAGTGAACTTCCTAGATTTTGACTAGTTAGTTAAATCAAAAGGTATTAGTGAATATTATTAACCGAATAGCCCTCTAAATAATTTAATCAGATAAGATGAATCATTATCCATTTATGTCCCATTTCACGTCAGAATATGTTAACCTCTTTATCTTGATAAACAATAACTTGAGCTAATGTCTATTGAGTCAAGGATCTGAAGTAGTTTTTTGTACCTTTTCATCAGCATGCACACATTCATCTCCGGTTAAGGAAAATATTAGAACTGTCGCACCACAATCTTGAAATTCCAATATTCGCAAAGATGGAAATTTGAAGTGACATCCCCCAGGACAGAAGTTAGTGATGCTTGGTAATTCTCCAAGTCTCAAGTAGTTTAGCTGAGGCAGCACAATTTCTTCGTCTTCCATGATGCCAGCTACCTCTTTATGTCCAAATACCTCTTCTAATTGGAAGTTGTCTTGTACATGTAATTCTTCCAGTTGTTGAAGACCTCGGGCTATGGTGGTTGGAAACAGACATTTTAATTTGCTACAACCTTTGATCTCAACTTTTAAAAGATTCTGAAATGTTTCGGGTTGGAGATTATTGTTCAAGAAGGCTTGGTCCTCTTTCTCCTCCACAGCAATGATTTGCTCCAATTCATCACAATTGCTGATATATAGATATTTAAGTTGCATCATATTTCGAGCAAGAGTAGCAGAGAAGATATATCTAAGCCTACTGCATGAATCCACTTCTAGATCGGTAAGGTTTTGATGGCTTGGAACATGCGTGAGACTGAGACCCATACATAAGCCTTCTAACTTCTCTAGAAACTTCAATTTCAAATTCTTCAAACTTGGGAACGATAATTTGTGTTTTCGTCCCTCAGCAACAACACCTTCAAGATGGAATACCACTTGTACAGCACAACCTATAAGTTCCACGTCTTCCAAATTTTGTAAGCCATGAACCAACGTGACCGGAATTATATCATCATTGCCATCTTGCAAATGCAGAAACTGTAAATTTTTGAGAAACAAAAAATAAAAACTGTTATTAAGATCTATTATCTTACTTTGATTTAAGGCATCAGATAAACTCGTAATTTCTGAAAAAAGAAAAACATACCTCTGGCGGATCCTGCAAATTAGCTTCAACAATAATAGGCGTAGTCCAATTGGGGCAACCATCAACTTTTAACTGTTGCAACATTGGACAAGTTGGATAATAATTTTCAGAACAGAAGCTGATGAGTTTTGGGAGATTTAGAAGTCGCAACTTTGTTAGCTTAGGGAGCACGATATTTTTTCCATTCTGTATCTCTACAATTTCGTCGCCCTGGTTATAATCTGAGACAATATGCTCCAGCCTCTCACAATCAATTATTATGAGTTCTTCCAACTGCACCAGACGTCGCACAATTGACAATGCGAAGAGCTTTTCAAGTTACTGCAGCGAAATAAATAAAGATATTGTACATTCTGCAACAATTCTTCAAATGCAATCAGTGAGGCCCCTTCGATACCAAATATAGCTAAGCTCCTTTTATATCCAGTTGGTAAAATCCCAAATTTTGGAGACACATTTATCACATATCTTTCCAGTTTTGGGAAAGCAAATCCATTTGGAAGGCATTTATGTTCAATTTGTAGTGACAGTGTGACCAAGCATGAAAGTGAATTTAACTCACAGACTGTGGCACAACTTTCCTCTACACTAGTAATCTCATCTGAGTCCCAAAAGAAATCAGAGTCAGTGTATAATTCTTCTAATTGAGAAAATCTTCGTAACCCATCTCGTGGAATCCTCAGTTCAGAATGACGCACGACCAGTACCCTCAATTCACTAATTTGATCACCCAATTCCTTGGGCCATTCTTCAGCCAAACGAGAATCTTCCAACTCCAGAACTTTCAGTGTTGTCAACTTTCCCAGAAAAGAGATGTCTTGCAATCGGCAGTGTTTCAGTTTTAGACTTTGAAGATTCGTCAATAATTCAAGTGATTTAAATGACACCGGATCCACATTCATTATAGTTACAACTTGAAGTGCCTTCATGTCTTTAAAAAATTCACCTGGATCACCATCGATTCCAAAATTCAGTAGTAAAATTTCAAGCCTAGGACAGACCAAGCCTTGAGGAAGCAAATTGATGTCACTACCATAGTCCATCAAGGAAATTGCTGTGCATTGTTCAAGCATGTTCTTTTTACGCCTCTCTGTCAATCCCAAGCTAGCTTTATTCATGAATACATGTTTTCCCCTGGATGATATCCATATGGCAACATCACGAACCATGTCATGCATTTTCACGACCTCTTCGCCAGCATCAATTAGCAAACACGAAGCCTTCAGATTATTAACCATAACGCGAAATTGTTTCAATTGTTTCCTTAACTCTTCAATAGAGTTAACATCTTGGTACAAGTCTAACCCTATTCCAATTCTAACCAATTCGTCTAAAGAGATTTCATAATCTTCAGGAAACAGTGAACACAACAAGAAACAAAACTGGATTTGCTCACCCTTCAAATAATCATAGCTCAACTTAAGAGTGGCATAAATACCTCTTTCTCCAGCAACTATGTTGTTCTCCCCTGTAACACTAATCATTTCTTCAAGTTTTGAATCTCTTAGTTTGACATGCAAAAGTTCCCATTTGTCAGAATCCTTTTCTCTTAGAGCACTCCCAATAGCTACAAGTGCTAAAGGCAAGCCATCACATTCCTTAGCAATTTTAATTGCCAGAGGATTCAAATTGGAGGCATCACCTATGCCTGCATGCCTTTTGAGTAAAGCCACAGCCTCATCATCATTTAGAACATTTAGTTGAATTTGTGACTGACACCCCATATCGATACAAACTTGTTGTCGACGAGTAGTTAGAAGAATTTTGCAATTCTTGTTTTCATCATCAAGTGGAATTCCTAATATCGATTTTATATCAAATTTTCCCCAAACATCGTCCAAGATTACGAGGATCTTCTTCTCTATCTCTGTGAATCTCTTGAATAATCGCCGCGCTCTTTCTTCTTCACCTTGCTCCTCCAGTGACAACCCTAGCGAACTTGCTAGTTGACCTTGAATATTTTTAAAGTTTGGAGTCTGAGATATGGTAACCATCACAACCTCATTAAAGATCTCCTTCACTCTGTTACCTACTTCTTTTGCCAAGGTTGTCTTACCCGCCCCACCGATCCCATACAATCCAAACATATAGATCTTATCACTTTTCAGTGCCTCAATTATATCATCCATAGCAGATTTTGAAGACCCGAAAGTCTGAAATTCACTAGGCTCTAAAAATTCTATGCCTGGTAGAGTGGTAGGATAACCCACTCCATTGAATTGGCCATTGTCTCTTAGCTTCAACATAATGGTTGTCTTCTTTGCTGCTTTCCTACCTAACCAATATCGGCAACCCCAATTAGGACACCATCCATTAAGGCAAGTCTTTTTCACTCCTGTCTCTTCTTTCAATCCCTCAACATCAGCCAGGATCTTGTTGACATCAGTTAGCCACTTTTTTACATCTCCCTTGATTTCATCAGTATTATTTTTGGCTATTTCAACATCTTTATTCACGTTTTCTCTTGCCAATTTCAAATTGATTTCTTGTTCTTTAAGTTTTTCAACAATTGTGTTGAAACAAAATAGATAACGGACTTGGTTTACTGTCGGCTTCACCAAGTATTCTCCAACCTTTGATGCAATAGCCACAACAACTTCCATCCTCGAACTCTGTTATCAAGAAATTAAGTACATCAGTATAAGATAAAAAAAAAAAAAAAAAAATCATTGATTGACTGATAATTAAATATTATTGTGTATAGAACGTCTTTTTCATATCTTTATTTATTATTTTTTTTAAGTGATAGTCATGTATAAAAAATTTGTATATTTTGTGCTTTTAGATAGTACTGTATCATATATTGATGGCAACCAAAAGCATCAGATATATGCTTCTGTACGGTTTGAGGAATTTTAGAATCCTTAGAGGGAGGGTCCAAAATCTAAATCATGACCATAGCAAAACCATTTTAGATACATCCTCAACTAAGAGTGAACCCTCTTATCGTAGTAAACAGAACGAGTACAAAATAATGATTAGTTTATTGAATTCATGTAAGCATACTGAAGCTCAAATTATTATTATTGTTGTTATCAGTTTATGACACATTTAGGGATGCTTTATTTATGTCAATAACCAGAATCTTTATTACTTAAACACTCCAATTAAGCTATTTCGTTCTTCATTAAATCAACGGAAGTTGGAAAAAGAAAAAAAAAAAATTAGCTCTGGTTCAGTTTTTTTGTTTTTGGTCTTTTATGTAATTTAAAGTTAGTTATGGTTAAACCTCTTACTCAGAAAATCATTAAAACCAATGTTTTAAAACCCAACCTGTTACGGCCGATACAGCCAGGACCTAGGGGCTAAGCCGGGTCGATTCAGATTATAAGGGTGTTTTTGCTAGATTTCAAACCTGTAAGAACAGATTAAGGGTGTTTTTGTTAGATTTTAAACTTGTAGAGACTAACAATTACCAAAAGTGTGTTTGCTAGAATTCCAACCTATTGGTTGATCAGTCAAACTGCCTGGCCCGATCATTAACCGGTTTGGTTTTAAAAATATTGATTAAAACTGGTGCTCTTTTAGATCATTGGTGGGAGTGGCTAATAGTTAATATTTAAAAACGTGTTAATTAAGGATAGAGACTCTGTCAGCGGTTAAGTATCATTGTTTGTTTTTTCAACCTAGGTCTCATGAATTAAAATAATAAAAATATCTTGAAATTGTTTAGAAACTGGAGGTGTGCCAACTGCTGAATCAGAAAATTGTTTTTACTCTCTGTAACTTTAAGGCTAAAACACACCCAAAATCTAGCATCCAAAGCCTATATATATGAATTTTCAATATAATTAAATATAATTAAATATTATATTATCACGTTAGTTGGCTTTATATAGATGGCATGATTAATCTTACACTTAGAATGAAAATAAACAAAAAGGGGATAAACCTATCGTAACTTTAATTTTCACTAGAAAGTTTGTTAAATGTTAAGAAAATCTTACTTCAATAATTAATGTTTATACTGTATTTTGATTTTAACTAGCCTCACTCTTTTATTTATATTACTTCAAAAAAGCCAGAAAGATTAAAAAAAAAAAGAAAAATTGGAAATACAAGAATAACAGTGGCAAACAGCACCCCCAACATGTGGGCCCTTGCCCTGGGCCGCTGCACCCCCTTTATTTTAGAATTTTTTCTAATTTTTTAATATTTAATTATTTTTAGTTTATTAAAAAATTATTTTTAAAATTAAATACTTTTAAATTTTTAGATAATTGTGAAATATTATAAAATTGTCAAATTAAAATTTTATGACCTAAAAGCAACTAAGCAAGAAGATGAATGGAAATAAGAGCAAACGACATGTTCCCACCCAAGGTAAAGCTAAATGACAAGTTAACACGTTTCATAAATTCCAGACTTTCATCCTTAGATTAATATAAAACTGTTTAATCAAACGGTGAAAAGGTAAAAAGAGCACTTCAAATTTTAGATGCAAACTGAAAATGAGCTGCCACCAAAACCCACCCATAGAGCTATCACCATCAAACGGAAAATAGCACATATAGAGTATAGGTTGGAAAATAACAAATATAGAGTTACAACCTAAAGGCTTGGGAATTTTTACAAACAGGTGGAGTGCCAAAATTTACAAAGCTTTGATCATCCTCTCCGAATTCAATCAATCCCAGAAAACAAACTCAAAACACTTCTTAATCGATCCCAAACGACCTCCAAACAACACAAAAACAATCTCCTTTAAAATCTCAACAAACAAAACTCCAATCAACCTTAATTTCTCAGAAAAAGCAAAACACTAGAAGGAGAATCGGTCGGTGAACGGCGGACAGAGAGGGTTAGGTCTGTTGGGGGTTTTTGTTGGGAGGTTTCGGTGAGTCAATTGGTTGTAGAGCGGCTGATTTATGACGCCGACGGTGACAGGAAAATTGCAAGAACCGTGCGATGATGATGACGATATTGTGGCCGGCGAATGGTGGATGAAATCGAGTGGGGATTTGTGGAAGAAGATGATGAGAAATTGCAGAGTTTTTCTTCAACATGAAACTACAGTTGCTGTGTTAATGGGTTGATATTGACGTCTTTGAGCCTGTCGTTTCTAAATCTCAGCAAAAACACATCAAGCAAAGTCTCACGCAGCTTTGAGATATTGTGAAGTGTTTGGTGATTGATGATTATAGTGTTGAAAAGGGTGAGAAATCTGAAAATCTTTTCTTGGAGTTTGGCTAATCGGGTGAAGAAGAGGAAGATGAGAGGGAATTTGGTTGATCATGTGAAGAAGAAGAAGATTAGAGGGCTGTTTGGTAACAGCACCCTTTACATCCCTAAAGTTATTAATGATGTTAATTTAAGGGTGAGAGTTTGAAATTTTATGAAACCAGTAAGAACTTTGTAGTTCAATAAAACCTTAGGTGGGAACATCTCGTTTACTCGTGAAAATAAATTGCGATGACAAAGTGGAAATGACTTTCTTCCCAGCTTACGAGGAGTTAATTTTCCAGTTTTTTTTTACAGTAAAAGAAAAATAAAAATAAAAGTTAATGTTAATGTTAATGTTAATTTTCCTTTAAGCTGGTCCAAAAGTTATTGTAAAAGTGATAAATTTTTCATTTTGTGATGTGTTCGCATCACTTGGACTATGTGTTCATGTCGATGACAGTGACACAACCCACTTAAGAGACAAGGAAAATTAAAAAATAAATAAATAAATGAGAGAAAAAGAAAGGAGGAAAAAGTTTTTTGGGGACATGTGTAGTGTTGAGTAAGGATCGCACGGATAGGGATGGGAACACGGTAAAGGAAAAGCTAGGAAAGAAAGAATCAGCTGAGAGAAAAAAAGGGCGAACCACTTGTACATACCCAAAGTTTACTGTAATGACAAGTTGATACTCAAAAGGTTTTAAAATGATAAATAGGTACCTTCCGTCATATTCTGTTAGTGATTTTTGTTTATTAATAGTGAAAAGACTAAAATGCCCTTCAAAGTTTCAATTTTTGTTTTTTATAAATTTAAAAATTTCTAAAAAACCCCATAGGTTTGCTAATTTAATTAAACACCCCCATCTATAAAAAGTTTGTAAAATGACAAAAACACCCCCACCACCCCAATGCGATTCCGGCCACCATCGCGGAATCTGGCCGGCCGCATGATCGAGCATCCCCATCGGATGCGTTGCGTGTGCCGATGTGGCCTTTTCAGCCGATCTCGGCCGTCGAAGCAGCGAGTCTGGCCGCCGACGCCGCAGATGGAGTTTTGCGGCGTCGGCCAGATCTAGCCGTAGATCGGCCTTTTCCGGCCGGAGATCGATACGGATGCGGCGAAAAGGCCGGTCGGAGATCGACTGTACGTCAGCCGATGACGTGCGTGTAACTGCTTTCGGCACGTTCCGGCGGTGGTGGCGGAATCGCACTTGAATGGGGGTGGGGGTTTTTTTGTTATTTTATAAAACTTTTATATATTGGGGTATTTAGTGAAATTTGTAAACTTAGGGGGTTTTTAAAATTTTTAAATTTATAAAAAACTAAAATTCAAACTTTTAAGGGTATTTTAGTCTTTTCACTATTAATAAACAAGAATAAATAGAAATCACTAACGAACATGACGGAAAGTACCTATTTGTCATTTCAAAACCTTTTAGGTACCAACTTGTCGTTACGATAAATCTTGGGTATGTATAAGTCGTTCTCCCAGAAAAAAATGAAGAAATTATATATCTGGTAACTTGGACCCGTACCCACAAGATAATATAGGATACGAGTCCATGATTTGAGTATACCTGGGCAAGGGATGGTCCTCGGGATCGTCCCTTGGGGACCGGTCCCAAATGGGACCATGCTCATGGGCTGGGACCGGCCTCCCGAGCCCATGAGAAAAACAGATCTTGGACCTGTGCCTTAGGCCTGGTCGGGATGGTCCCATGGGCCCTGGGAGGACCGGTCCCATGGGGTTTGGAAAATTTAATTTTCCCCCCTCAAATTTTTTTATATTTTGGGGGCAAAACGAAATTTTATAGGGGGTTTTTAGTATTTTTTAGGGGTTGATTAGTAAGTTTCTAAAAATTTAATTAATTTTAAAAAATAATAAATTAATAGTTAATTTTAATTTTTAACATAAATATAATATTCACATTTCACACATTCACGCTTCACAAATAAACAATTAAATAATTTTTTTATTAAATTATTCATCTTCATTTTCATCGTCAACACTAGTTACATTATTCAAATCGTATTCCTAAAGAGTTCGAGTAGTTCGGGATCTTGAGTCTTTGTTGTAGTCTTCTTTCTCCATGAGTCCAATCCCGTAAACACGTTATCACTTCAATCATCTCATCGGTTAAAGAACATCTTCTGTCTTCAACAATCCGACCACTCGTTGAAAATGTTGACTCGGATGCGCTTGTAGAAACCGCACGGATAAAATGTCACGTGCCATTTGGGATATAATGGGGAATTGACTTTCTTGTTGGTTCCACCATTGAAGAATATCCATGTCAAGTTGCTCCTTCATCGTCATAAAAGTCAAGTCCACCTGTAGGTAGCGAGTCATCTCATTTGGTCTATGTATGTACGAGCTGGAGCTAGAGTTGGAGCTTCCGCTACGTCCCACATACGCCCACTTGCTCGACCATTGAGGGGGGGCTACATCAAGGTCCTGATCGCCTCTCCCAGATGTTCCACTTCCACTTCCACTTGCATTGTATCTGTTCTCATATAAAGAAAAAAGCCTATCCAATTTGTTTTTAAAGTCAGTCAAATAAGACGTATAATCATATTCTAAATAATGGCCTAGCTCAGTAATTACACCGTTAACTACGGATAATTTAAACCTAGGATCTAGAAAAAGGCCTAATCCATATAAGAATGGAATATCTAACCAATATCTCTTATATTTTTCTTCCATACTTGAAACAATTTCACTAAAAATGTCATCATGTCTATATTGATAAAAAGTTTTAGCAATTTGAATGTAACGCCCCGCTTGAGGTACGTTGTTATTGTTTCCTCTTTCGCCCTTAATCGAGTTGGTTTTTGTTATATTTGTTTGTTTGAGTGTTATGTTGAATGTTGCCCAGAAATTGGTTGAAAATAGAAGTTTTTGAGTGTACCAAGCTTCGCCGGGGCGAAGAAGAGTCTTCGCCGCGGCGAAGGTGGGTTGAACCAAGGGTGAAACTCTCTGGACAGTTTCGCCGTGGCGACAAAGGTTTCTTCGCCGCGGCGACAGCCCGAATAAAATGTTGATTGAGTTTTAGATATTTTCTTCCCCAAGGGCTATTTGACCATTCTACCCCTAATTAGCAGGAAAAGTGGGGAGTGAATTGTAAGGATTTTTCATGGAGAATGTGTTGAAATGGGGGTGAGATTGTATTGAATCAAAGGATATGGATGGAATTCCCAAAATAGAACAAGGGCAAAATGGGAATGAATGTGTTAATATTTCATTAAAAGGAATTAGAATCAAAGAACCCCTCATTTCTTCTTCTCAAACGTGACTCTTCATTTCTTCTCCTCTCAATTTCTCTTTTCTTTTGATCAAGGTTTTTCAAGGGATTTTTGAAGGGATTTGAGGTAGAAAAGCAACCTAAGGCTTCCTAAGGTAAGGATTTCTCCTTAAGTTGTGTGATTTGTAGATTTTAGTTCATTTTGGTTTTTGAGGGTTTTCATTCTTTTGGTTAAGAGTTGAGAGAATAGTCAAGCAAACCAAGTGAAAAGAGGATTTGGTGAAGTCTCTCCATAGCAAGTAAGTAAAACCCAACCCAAGTTGAGATTCATGAAATTTCTTGATTAGGGTTTTGATAGACTTGATGTATGTATGTGATATACATGTAATATGGCATGTATGAAGGATTAAATAGAAATTTCTATGCTTTGTGAATGTTATTACTTTGCAAATATGAGAAATGGGTTGTTGGTTTGACAAGGTAGTTGAGATGGATTTGAAGGAGTGTTATGGAACCCTGTTTGGAAGTGTTTTATTTGACAGGTTATTATGACTTTGTGAAGGGGTTTTTCCCCATTTTGGATGGTTAGGAAAAGTTTTAGATTCATGGCTATGATAGAGTTTTATAGTGCACATGAGTTGTTTGATGAAATGCCTAATAGAGGTTTGAGTGTGAGTAATGAACCTTATTTCTTGCAACATTGCATGTTGGCATTTCACAAGTGCATTAGTAGAGATGAATCATCCATGTGCATTGTTATATGCATTGAAAAGTGACCTAAGGAAGAGTAGGAAACTTTGTGTTTAGAAATACCCTATGAGTAGAGAGCTTAGTGGGTAAAATTACTCTAAGGGTAGAGAGCATTGAAAAATGCTATAATAGAATGAGTTAGAAGAGTGGTATAGTTGGGATGATGCTTTGTGATCATCACCCGACCGTTATGGGAATCGGATTGATGCTTTGTGAACATCATCCGAATAGCCCTTAGAGATGGGTCGATGCTTTGTGATCGTCACCCAATGAGTAATAGAAATGGGTAGATGCTTTGTGACCACTACCCGATTAGTTAAGAGATATGTAGGTTGATGCTTTGTGATCATCATCCAATGGCTAGTAGAAGCGGGTTGATGCTTTGTGATCATCACCCGATAGTGACTAGAGACGGGTAAATGCTTGGTGATCGTTACCCAGAATTCATGAGGAACGGGTAGGTGCTAGGTGATCTCCACCCGATAGTTAGAGAGAACCGAGTTGGTACTTTGTGATCCTCACTCGGTAGTCACTAAGAACGGGTTGGTACTATGTGAATTCCACCCGATAGCCATAGAGAGTGAGATGGTGCTGTGTGAATGCCATCCGGCCGTACCTCCATAAGATGAGGCCATGATGTTATAGAAACAGAAATAGAAACGAATTAGAAAAGGAAAGAATTAAGAGTCACACACGGGGAGACAGATAGAGAGTTTTACTTATTGAGCATTATTTGTGCTCACCCCGTTATTTTTCCTTTGTGGATGCAGGGTTCTAGGTGATGATGCGGTTGGAGGGCGTCGGCGCGCGAGGAGCAATAGCTACACTGTTCCCCTATTTTGTCTTTTGAAATGCACTTTTGTAAACAGTAACCTTTGTGTATAAAAGACATGTGAATTGTAATGAAAAGAAACTTTTTGGGCCCCAATTTTCCATTGTTAATTGCATGCATTGTACTAGTTTTCAGTAGGTGTTACATTGAACTAAAATATCTAACACTAAATTAGTAGTTGGATAATAAATACCACTTAATATATTAGTAGCATGATAAAAAATTTTAAGAAATGAATAAAAAAGTTCACAAACCCCCCAATCATCATAATCGACAACTTCCTCTGGATAGGTCTTCCGGTTGACGAAATCTGTAATTTGTTTCGCGTTTGGCAAAGCTTTTTCCAACATCAAGTAGGTAGAGTTCCAACGGATAGGCATGTCTGTACATAACTTCAAAGGTCGAACCGGTGGGTCCTCTTGGTTACAATATTTGACGTACTCCTGCCATCTTTTATTGCTACCGCCGACGATAAATCCGATAGCTCTCGTACCCTCTCAATCCTTGAATGTATAGTATCTAAACCTGCTTTAACTATCAAATTGATGATGTGACAAGCACATCTCTGGTGATAAAATTTGCCTTCACCAAGCGGATCCAATTTCTTTTCAAATAAAGATATTGCCGCGGTGTTAGCAGCTGCATTATCAAGCGTTAGCGCTACAACTCTATCAGTTAATAAATATTCTTGCAAAACTTCAAGAATCGTAAAATAAATAGTTTCAGCACTATGTTTTTCATATAATGGTTTAAAACCTATCAATTTTTGTTGTAAACTCCAATTATGATCTAAGAAATGTATCGTAATGCTTAAAAAAATCGGTTTTTGATCTACAAGCCCATATGTCTGATGTAAGTGCAATAAATATATTCCTAAAATTTTGAAATTCGTTTTTAAGTTTATTATTTATTTTGTTATAAAGTTTTAGTATATCTCTTCTACTTGTAGTTCTACTAACAGGGGTATATGCGGGACAAAATGCAGTTTTAACCATATTAACAAAAAAAAGGATTTTCGATAAACAAATGGGAGAGTCTGAGCAACTATATATCTTGCTATTTCCTCTCGTGCAACATGTGTATTGTATTGCCATGTTGAGAGAGTTGAGAATTGTGGATTAAAATTAAGTTGAGTTTGAATTTGTCTACCTGATCCGCTTGAAGATGCACTTATTTGGGGATGCTTCTTCTCTACGTGTCGTCGCATCGTCGAAGTCCCCTTCTCAGCCCCAATAATGGTTCCGCATAAATTACATATCCCACACGATTCTTCCCCCTCCCCATTTGTCTTTGGCCGTTTTGATTTGGTGAAGTATCGCCAGACATCGGACACGACCCTCTTTGACGGTCGGGGGGGTTGGGCTATGTCCGTGCCCGTTGACTCGCAGCTCGCATGTGTTTGGCTACACCTCGTCCCGGCCGAATGTGGTTGTGGAATTACAGTTGCATCCTCTGGAGGAAATGATGAAAATGGATCGAAGGCTTCAATTTCTTCGGTGGATGGAACGTAAAACTCATTTGGGGAAGACATTATAAATTTATGATAAAATAATAAATAATTAAAATGAAAAGAAATTAAATAATAATATGAAATTATGATGATATTGAAAAATAGAAAAAAAATTTGAATAATATAAATAAATTATAAATATAAATTGAATGAGAAATTGATTGGAGATTTGGAGGAGATTGAGAGAATGAAAGAATGAGAGATTGAGAGATTGGTGTGAAAAAAATTAAAGGTTTTAGGGTTATTTATAGTGTAGTTGTGGGGGGGAAAATGAAAAAAAAAAAACTTATATTATATAAATAATAAATGTAACCGTTTGCAACGGTTATAAATTAAATTAAAAATTTATAACCGTTGCAGCCAACGGTTATTTTTTTTTAATAAATTTTGTAAAATATCATTTTAGTCCTTGAATTTATACTGATTTTGGGGGTTTAATGTAATTTTACAAAGGATTAAATTGATAAAAGACAAATAAACTTTTGGGCCCAGGCCCGGGCCTTGGAGGAGGGCCCGGTGGAGGGCCCGGGCCCTCCTCCTTAGGCCTGGTCCCGTTTTGGGACCAGGCCTCCTAGGATCGGTCCTCCCAAGGCCAGGATCCCTGGAGGCCGCTTTTTGAGCCGGGCTTTTGGGCCCGGTCCCAAATGCCCAGCTCTAGATTTGAGTCCTTTTTTTAATCTATCCGTACTTGGACCGGCCCCTTTTTTATGAGTGGGTTGAGTATACCCATAAAAAAAAATAAAAAAATAAAACTACCCTAAGTCCTAAATCATACCACCATTTCTAAACTCCATCTCCAACCGCCACTTCTCATCCCACCATCAATCTTATCACCATTTTTAATCTCCATCTTCTCGGTCGCTCTCATTCGCAACCTCCACTTCCTTCTCCTTTCTTCACTCTCTGTCAACATCCCAACTCTCTCTGTTTTATTGAGTAGATTAAGTTGTGATATCTGTTTTTTATTTATTTTATTTTTTTACTAATGGAGTTGCAAAATATATCAATTAAATTATTGGTACCTTTTAGAGCAATAACTAAGGAAATTATAAGACTTTCAAAATCATAACTAATCATAATCAAATAAAAACCCTATGTTACTCGCAACATGCATCTTTAGATCTAGAAATATTTTAGTGCTATTTCCAAAATTATTGGCTAAAATATTTAAAAAACGATGAGATCAAAATTTTGTGTTTATATAACATGATTGAAAAATTTATTATTATTATTTTGTTATTCATTATTATTATATCTAAAGCAAAAAAAAAAAAAAAAAATTACTTTTCTGTGAAATAGACGGCTGCAATCACTTCCTGGAACTTCACGAGGTCGCCGTTGCCCGCACAAATTTGAGAAAAGCTGCAAATGAGTACAGAGAACTCAGTAATCTATGGTTTTTCTCATCTTTAATCTTTCAATATCTTTTTCTTTTCTTATACGAAAGCAAATTGAAATAATTGGAAGTGAAATATGCAGAAACACCAGATCTAATCTGGCAAAAATTAGAAGAAAATTATCAGTAGTAAAAACAAGAATAAACGGCTTTTTTTCCACCCAAGTTTTGCCTTAATGACACTTTCTCATCCTAAAAGTTTCAAATACCACTTTTCTCACCCAAAGTTAATATTTCCTTGCTACCAAAGCGATTCCAGTAGTGAAAATTAGTTACGTCACCACCATTAGAACCTCTAGTCTCCTCTCTACAAAACTCCTCTCACTCTAACACCTGATTTCTTATTGATCGTCAGCCACTGTAAAACTAGGATTTCCTGTTCTTACTTGGATTTTGACAACGAATATTCAATCAGTCACTACCATTCAATTCACCAGTCTCTACTTCACAAAACAAATCTCACCCTGACTTCTGATAACTCGCTAAATGCACAAACTCTTAAAACATAAACTTTGAGTAAAAAGTGGTATTTTCAAACTTTTTGGGTGAAAAAAAATTGGTTTATTCTAAAAATAAAAAAGAAATCATACCAAAAGGAGAGTTCGTAAGTTGTAACTTCGAGAACTCTGTAACTTCAACTCTTGATGACCTAAGAGCAAGAAGATGAGGGAAAATAAATTGCGATGAGAAAGTGGGAATGACTTTCTTCCCAGCTTACGAGGTGTCTGATTGCTTAAAAGAAGAAAAAAGGTTAGCGTTAATTTTCCTTTAAGCTCAATTTGCTTAATGGGCTGGTCCAAAAGTTTTCCGTTTTTTGATGTGTTCGCATCACTTGGACTATAAGTTCATGTCGGTTACACTGACATAACCCAATTAACAGACCAGGAAAATAAAAAAAAATTAAAAAAATGAAGTGGAGAAAAAGAAGGAAAAAGTTATCTGGGGATATGTGTAGTGTTGGGTCGGGGTCCCACCGATAGGGTAAAGGATGAGAGAGAAAGTGAAAGGAACGACTAGGAAAGAAAGAATAAGTTTAGAGAAAAATGAGGAAATTTTTTTTGAACTAGTTATTAGTTAAAATGCCAGCGTTGTGTGGGTTGTTTATAAAATTGATTTTAACACCACGTTTATTGAAACAATTCGATGTTTCGTTGATATTTACTATAGAGATATTAGATATATGTATATTGTATAGGTAAAATATATTTATTAAATCTTTTAATTATATTATCTATAAATTATAAAATACACTGATACAATTTAGAAAGTGTATAATATAAATAATATCATAACTAAAATAATAGATTAAAAAATATTTGTTATAATATTTAATTTAATTTTAATTAATAATAAAAATAATAAATAATAAAGAAATTAAGGATAGTAATTTAATATAAATATTACATGTTAATTGTAGATGCGAAAAATCTACCATCATGAAAATAGGGTCTGATCCCGTAAGGTTGAGGTCACTGACAATCCGCTAAACCTGCACACATGAAAGGGCAAGCGTGAAGCTTCCGAAAAATACCGGGGTGGTGTTTGCCGTAAGCACTCCGACTCTCAAGTTAGCAAGGTTGAAAAAAATTATTTGATAAGAATTAAGGAAATGAAGAATTACCAAGAGTCTTGTCGGAAGCTAGGACTACGACAGAGGCGTCGGGTTCTTGGGAGCAAGAATTTATGAGCAAATAGATGGTTTTGAGTAGTGTAGATTGACTATGAGAGATTGCATGCCTAATGAGAGGGCAAACCTTTGTTTTTATAGTGAACCCAAGGGGCTGGAATCCTAGTAGGACATTGAGTTCTCTTTTTTGGGAGATAATCCCTATCAAGAAATCAATATATCCCTTGGCCTTATCAGATTAAGTTTAATAGTTTATGTAAGGTTTGAAATCTTAGTAGGACACTAAGTCTTATTCTGGGAGATAATCCCTATCATGAAAAAGATATTATTTCTTGATCTTATCAGAGTAAGTTTAATAGTTTGAGTAAGATTTGGAATCTTAGTAAAAGAGGAAATAGAGTGATTCTGATTTCCTATTCATAGACTATTGCAGGTTAATGGGTTGAAACCCAATTTAGCTTAACTTATAGGATAGCCCAACTAGTAGAATGGGTAGTTCACAAGGTGATTTTAAGCGTAGGCCCGATCGGGATTGGGTTGAGACCTTGGGGCGTGACATGTTTATTTCGTTATTAGCCCTCATCAAGCCCAAGACGATTTTTGGCCCTAACATTAATGTATACCCATTTAATCCAAATAAGTAATATTAAATTGTAACGTTTTGTGAACCGGATAATTAATGTTGAACCAATAGCCCGATCGGTTTGATTGAAAATTGGGTTACTATTTATTTAGGGTTTTTTTTCATTTTCATTTTATCATTTTTCTCTCCTCGTTTGCTTTGTCTTTTGGTATTGCTGTCGATTCGTTTGACTATGACTGTAGTGTTTGTTTTGAGGCTTCTTTCACTGCGGAAACAACATCTATGTAACTAATCTTTCTTTTAATCTTTTCTTTCATTTTTTCTATTAGTTTCACTTCTTAAACTGTAAGGCCTGCACATTGCACAAGTATGTTTATTGCTTATATTTCAAGTATTGTTGTTTATATATAATATAGTGTTGTTTATGAAAGCGGCTTCGATACCATGTTTGTTTGAAGAATTAGATGTTTCAATTCGTTGATATCAACTGCAGAGTTATATGCATTATTTAGATAGAAAAATGATCCATTGAATCTCTTAATTATGTCAGTTACAGTTATACAATATACTGACATAATTAAGAAATTATACAATATAAAAAGTATCCTAAGACTAACAAAAATAGAAAATTTGAAAATACTTGTGAAAGTATTTATGTGAATGTGAACGATTTATACTGAAATTAATTTAATGTTGAATTGATTATTAAAGAAATAAATAATAAAGAAATTAAGAATAATAGTTTGGTACCCGCACATGTGGAGGCATGTATTTCAAGTATTTAAGTTTACCAATAAGATACAAAGACTTAACTTGCATTTTGAATCGCACAGAAAAGACTATTCATCTTAGAGAGGTCTTAATACACATATATAAAAAGAAAAAGTCTAGAGATAAAGTGCCATGAAATTCAAAAAGCAATACAATTAAGAAGAACCATAAAGCCTTAAAACAAAACAAAACCAACAAGAAGCATAATAACAAGAGACCCAAAAAAAAAAAAAAAAAGAGAAAGAGAAATCTAGATTGGAGGACAATTCCATCAATATCTGCTCCATTGTTCAAATTCAATGTATACACATGCGAATGTGCTAGATATAAAGCCAAGAGATCTTCCGGTTCACCTTTCATTGTAAAATGACCAGCAGAGGCCAAATAGAGAAAGCAGTGTAAAACACATCTGAACGTTCAAATTGACGTAAACACCTTTCATATTCTGATTTAGTTCTGAAAACAGAAACAGAATTATTATCTAATATATGAGAATTTGATTAGATACCAAGCTCAAACCCAACAATCAATCAATTCACAGTATCTATCTACCCCAGCAAATTCTAAGAGATTTGGAAAGACAGATTGGAGATGATCATCATCATCTTCAACCACTATTTGCTCCAAGTTTATACAGCCTTCAACTGACAGAGTTTCCAATTGCAACATATTTCGAGCAACAGTAGTTGAAAAGATATGTGTCAACCTATGACAGAAACAAATACTTAAAAGTGGTAAGATTTTGCAGGCTTAAAACATGCTTGGAACCGTTACATAAGCCTTCTAATTCTTTTAGACCGCGCAACTCCAAGTTTTTCAAACTTGGGAATGATAACTGATGTGATTGTCCATCAACTGCAACATCTCCTAGCTGAAATACCACTTTTACTCCGCAATTCCTAATACTCAAATCTTCCAAATTATTGAAGCCGTAACTGAACACAGAGGTTCCGCCACACAAGTTGTTGCAGTCTCCAATGCGTAAAACTCGTAACTTCTGGGAAAACAAATCACTACATCTTATCAAAATCTACTGGATGTTAACATTCACCCGTGGCTGTTTTCAGTTTTATTAATAAAAAATGTGTGTAATGAGATAATTAGATTTTAGTCGAATTACAGTTGATAACTTAAACCTTCAATTAGAGTTCTACGTAGGAGCTATATATTCCTAGTCATATTCACCAATTTACAATGGTCTGTATACCAGAATGTGTCAAGTAAAACTAAACATATTAGAATAGACTTATCATTAAGTAACCGAAATGTAATTGCCTTTAAATGATGCTTACAGTAAGAGATTTGTGTCTAATAAAAAATATTCGATGAATTAATATTTTAATTAATTTTACAAAGCAAACTTATATAATTAAACCTTCTGCAATTAAATCTATTTAGATTTTAGTCAAACTAAGGCATTTTATGAGATAATACTACCATTTGGTTTGAAATTGAATATTTATTCTAGACTTTGTGCATATCTTTTTTTAAGTGAAAAAGTAATTAATCAATCTAATATTGGTAAGCACACAAGAGACATTTGCTTATTTATCATTCATTTGACTTATTTGACTATTTAAAGTCATTGTTCTTTGATCAATAATATATATATATATATATATTTTTTTTTTTTTAATGTTATATTATCTATTTTATGTTTTAAATTTATAATATCTCTTTAGAGAAAGGACTCCAACGCCAATGATTTATGAAATTGGTTTGTCCACTTTCAATCCAAAACTCCAATTAATTTAGACATATTTTTGTATAACAAATGCATTTTGAGAAATAACATTTATGATGTCCTATGACTAGATGCACATTTTTTTTTCAATTAAAATTTTCTATTGTGACGTTTTGCTTAAAAAGGTCACTAATCGATAAGTGCTGTATCACTAAAAAAAATAAATAAATAAATACTAGCTAGATAAAGAAAAATTCCTAACTGCGCCCTTGATCCTAAGATAATTAGTTTCACAAATTTATCGAATTAAAATTACAAAATGAAAATCATGTTTCATTCTTTAATTCTTGATACCATGGTGACACTTGAAAATTCTAGGCCTACAGCTAAAGACATATTCTCAATATCAGATCTAAATTCAATTATTAGGCCATTAATTAAGATTATATATATATATATATATATATATATATATATATATATATATATATATATATATATATTCTCTAGTCAAGGCGTTATTTTTTATTATTATTATTATTATAATAATAATGCCAGTCACATAAAAGGCACAGAATTTGTTTTAGAAAAACTCCATCCATAAAAAACATTCATAACTTTTGAGTCGTCATGGAAGCAAAAAGAGCCAATTTTTAAAATCTATTTACTCATTGACAATTTATAAAATTTTCTTTTGATAAATAAAAATACTAGAAATTTTGAGTAAACTTCTTAGATTTTGAATAGTTAGTTAAATCAAAAGGTTTAAAATCTATTTATTCATTGACAATTTATAAAATTTTCTTTTGATAAATAAAAATACTAGAAATTTTGAGTAAACTTGTTAGATTTTGAATAGTTAGTTAAATCAAAAGGTATTAGTGAATATTATTAACTAAATAATTTAATTAGATAAGATGAATCATTATCCATTTATGTCCCATTTCACGTCAAAATATGTTAACCTCTTTATCTTGATAAACAATAACTTGAGCTAATGTCTATTGAGTCAAGGATCTAAAGAAGTTTTAGTACCTTTTCATCAGCATGCACACATTCATCTCTGGTGAAGGAAAATATTGAAACTGTCGCACCACAATCTTCAACTACCAATTTTCGCAAAGATGGAAATATGAAGTGACATCCCCCAGGACAGAAGAAGTTAGTGAGGCTTGGTAATGCTTTGAGTGTCAAGTAGTTTAGTTGAGGCAGCACAATTTCTTCGTCATCCATGATGCCAGCTACATCTTTATGTCCAAATAATTCTTCTAATTGGAAGTTGTCTTCTACATATAATTCTTCCAGTTGTTGAAGACCTCGGGCTATGGTGGTTGGAAACAGACATTTTAATTTGCTACAACTTTCGACCACAACTTCTGAAAGATTCCGAAAAGTTTCAGGTTGGAGATTATTGTTCAAGAAGGCTTGGTACTCTTCCTCCTCCACAACAATGATTTGCTCCAATTCAGCACAATTGCTGATATGTAGATATTTAAGTTGCATCATATTTCGAGCAAGAGTAGCAGAGAAGATATATCTAAGCCTACTGCATGAATCCACTTCTAGATTGGTAAGGTTTTGAAGGCTTGGAACATGCGTGAGACTGAGACCCATACATAAGCCTTCTAGCTTCTCTAAAAACTTCAATTTCAAATTCTTCAAACTTGGGAACGATAATTTGTGTTTTCGTCTCTCAGCAACAACACCTTCAAGCTGGAGTACCACTGTTGGAACCCTCCTACAATTCAGGGATTCACAGCAAAACAACACACACAAACAGCAACAATATGCACGTAACAGACAATAACAGACTGTATTAATGGATACTGAGTAAATATGAAACAAGACCAAAGGAAAATAACAGATAGTGCCCAGCAGTTCGAGGAGCTGGGGACCTCCCACACAATTCCTGAATATATTTCTTGTTTTCTACTCTCCACACTCTCTCTTTTATAAGCTAACTATTCACTTCTGTAATAGTATTGACAGCCACGTGTCGTTCCTCATAACAGCCTCAACAATCCTAGCAACCCTTATTGCACACCTCACCACTTGTTAACAAACTCACACTCAATGTCCCATTATTTATATTCCTGCCCTTGGATTTATAGACCTTATGCATGGCTGTTGATGACATCAAAGGGTTCCTATGTGGCATCGAAAGTGGCAAACTGAGCCATCGAATTAGAACCTCTGTGGATCCATCCATAAGAGACCTCACATCCAAGACTTCGAGAAAGTTGAACCTCGCCTTCCAGTCATCGGTAAGACAGTAGGCGTAGGTCAGACAGAACCGAGCTATGCAAAGTTGTGCTTCAACTAGGATACGTGAAAAACAAGGTGAATACGGGCTGCTGGGGGTAGTTCTAACTTGTATGCCACTTGACCGATTTTCTCCAAGACCCGTAAAGGTCCACAAAATGGAGGACTCAGTTTTTCATTCATTCGTGTGGCCAAAGATTTAAATTTGTAAGGCTATAGTCGAAGATACACATGATCCCCTGGAGAAAACTGCACATTCCTTCGACGACGGTCTGCTTGGGCTTTCATGTGAACTTGTACTACTTCTAGGTTGTGTTTGAGGTCTTGAAGGATGGCATTTCACTCACGGATCTGGTGGTTTACTTCAGCAACCTGAGAAGGGTAGTCTGTGAACTTCAGGAGAATTGGGGGGTCACGACCGTACAAGGCCTTGAAGGGTGTCATCTTGGTGGATCGATGATATGTCGTGTTGTACCAAAATTCAGCCCATGGCAGCCAATTCGGCCATTGACGGGGCTGTGAGCTACAAAAGCAGCGAAGGTATGCCTCCAAGCACCTGTTTACCACTTCGGATTGGCCATCCGTTTGTGGGTGATACGCGGAACTAAACTTCAAAGCTGTCCCCGATACCCTGAAAATCTCTTACCAAAAATGACTCATGAAGAGTCTGTCTCTGTCGGCAATGATGGACTGAGGAAAACTGTGAAGCTTCACTATTTCTTTCATGAATATTAGGGCCACCTCCTTGGCGATATAAGGGTGTGACTAGAGGTGGAAAAAATGGGCCGGGTTAGGCGGGTCAACCCTAACCCGGCCCGTAATGAAGAGGGTTCAGCCCAACCTGCCATTGGTTGAGCCCAACTTGCCAGCAACCCTCGGGCGGGTCGGGTTGCAAAATGGCAACCCGCCGGCCCGCGGGTTGCTATTTTGTCCTCTCTCAGAGGACCACCGAACCCGGTGGGTTGCAGGCGGGTTGGCCATAAAAAAAATTAAAAAAAAAATGCAAAATTTATTTAGTTTTTTAAATTACACTTTTACCCTTGAAATATAGCCATTTTATAGTCGTTGGAGGGGTCTTTTTCGTCATTTTCTTTCCCCATTTTTTTCTATAAATTGGCCCTAAACTCTCATATTTTTCTCACAACTCAAATTCTCTCATTCTCTCATATTCTCTAATCTCTATTCTCTCAATTATTCATTTATTCTCTTAATCTTTTTGTTATCAATTTGCTCTTATTTTAATTTTTATTAGTTTTTGCAATTTTCAATTCATATTTCCAATTTTCTAAATTCCAATTTCCATATTCCAATTCTCTTTCTTTAATTTTTATTTCTTCTACATCAATTTTTTTTTTCAACTACAATGGATAGATATTTCTCTCCCCTCAATTTCAATGATGAAGAAAACTATTATCCTAGTCCTAGTCCCGCTGATTTTACTATGAATGCAGGAGATTCAAATAGTTCCATTGTCCCCAATCCCGCCTCGTAATCCGATACACCTCAAAATATGTCGCCGATTCCAACAGCCTCCCGGTGGTTCTAGAAGTCATCCTCGTAATCGCGTTCTCGTCCCAACTTCATCTCAAGCCGAGGCGAGATCATCAAGCCGCCGAAAGCGAAGACAAACACACATCAGACGTTTGGGCGCATTTCGACAAGTTTTACGAGACAGAAAATGGCGTTCAAGTCAAAAAAGCAAGATGCAAATATTGTGCAAATGTTTATAAAGCTGATTCAGGCAATGGTACTAGTACTTTAAAAAGGCATGCTAATAAACATATTAATCAGCATGGAAATAGAGAAAGCAATCAAACTCAAATAACTAATATGGGTATTACTTGGCGTTATAATTCTGATGTATATAGGGAACAGTTAGCTTTATATATTGCTGCAGATGATCAACCTATTAATATGGCCGAAGATAAATATTTTGAAAGATTTGTTCAAAATTCATTTTTTTCATGATTTAAAAGTTATTCTAAAACTGCAACTAGAAATGATTTAATAAAATTGTTTAAAAAAATGAAATTAGAATTAAAAAAATAAATTTCATACTTGTCATATTAGTGTGGCTCTAACTGCCGATATTTGGAGTGGTAGAGCTAAACAAGATTATATTTGTGTTACTAGTCATTATTTTGATAATGAATTTAAATTAAATAAATCTTTATTAGGATTTACATTAATGGATGTGGATCATAGTAGTTTAGAAATCTATAATAAAATGGTTGAAGTTTTAGAAGATTATGATATTATTGATAAAGTGATAAGTTTAATTTTAAATAATGTAAGTTCTAATAGTAAAGCTATAGATTTTTTTCAAACTAATTATCCTTTATATAACAATTTGAAGTTTTTTCATCAACGTTGTGCATGTCATGTTATTAATTTAATTGTGAAAAGTGGTATGAAAACAATTAAAAAAAAATATTAATAGAATTAGGGAATCTTTAGCTTGGATTACTGGTAGTAATAAAAGAAATGCTGAATTTCAAGAAGCTTGTATAAAATCAAATATGTCTCCTATAACTTTTGCATTAGATATGCCTGTTAGATGGAATAGTACTTATTTAATGCTTGATTCATGTTTACCTTATACTAATATAATTAGTTATTTTGTAGCAAATAATAGAGGTCCTCATTATTTGGTTGAAAATAATTGGAAGATAGCTAAAGTATTTCATTCTTTTCTCAAATGTTTTTACCAATCCACTTTACAATTTTCTGGTGTGTATTATCCTACTAGTCCATTGGTAATACATACAATTATAAAAATTTCCGAGTTATTTACAAAAAACAGAGACAATGAAATTTTAAATGCAGAATTTTTTTTTTTGAAATATTGGGAACCCATTCCTTTTCTTTATTGTTTAGGTGCTATACTTGATCCTAGAATTAAATTAGCACGTTTAGAAAATGGTTTTGACAATTTAAGTGAAAATTTACAAACCGAATCATTTGTCAATCAAATAGGAGAGGTAAAAAATAGTATTTTCGAAGTATATTTCCAATATGAAAACAAGTATGGGAACCCGCAGTAGCAAAGAAGCAAAATATCCAGAGAAGTTGTAGCAGAAGATAAAACAAATGAAGACTTATACTCTTGGAATGCACTGAATAGGCCGAAGAGAACCCGAATCCGAAGCACAGCCGCAGCCTCCTCTTCAGAAGCACCACCACCACCAACAACAACAACAACTAATATATTGTCCTTCATGGAGTCGCAGAGTAATGAACTTCAACAATATTTGGCAATCCCCGAAATGTTTTCAACAGGTCACCTTGATATCTTAGAGTATTGGAGAGCCAGAAAATGTATTTTTCCGGTATTATCAAGACTTGCCTTGGATGTTTTCGCTGTTCCTGTCTCAACCGTCTCATCCGAACAAACATTTAGCGCAAGTGGAAGGATTTTAAATGAAAGGAGGACTAAACTTGCTCCAAAAATGATTGAAGTCTTCATATGTCTTCGAGATTGGGAACGATCGCGCCATCAAGATCAATACGAGGTTATCGACAATACTTTAGTAGAATCGTTTCAATTTTGTAATATAGATGATACAGATGAGGGAGGTCCTAGTGAACCACCCCCAAATTAGTTGTTTTGTAAAATGTAATTTGTAAATTAATTGTCAATTATTGCACTCTTTTTTCTTTACCAAGTTTTTCTCCCATTGGGTTTTTCTTGGTGAGGTTTTTAACGAGGCAATAATTGTTGTAATTTCTTATTTTATTTTTTGATAAATGAATAATTTTTCTTATATTATAATTTTATTGTATCAAAATTGAATTAATATTTGAAATGTTAACAAACAAAAAAATTGAATTGAATTATTGATATTTGAAAAGTTAATTAAAAACAATTATATTTATAATTATTTATTTGAAAAGTTAAATTAAAAAACAAAAAACAAAAAAAAAAAGGAAAATCAGGCTAACCCGGCCCAGCCCGCCACCTAACCCGACGGGTTAGGGCTAGCGGGCCGGGCTGGGCCAGCCATTTTGGAGAAAATGGCGGGCCTAACCCGGCTTGCCTTTGCTGGCGGGCGGGTTAGGCCCGGCCCGCCAAACAAAGTAACCTGCCGTGGGTCGGGTTACTTTTCCACCTTTAGGTGTGATAAGAGCAGAAAATGGCCATATTTAGTCAATTGGTCAACTACCACCAGAATGGTATCGAACCCCTTGGCCCTTGGGAGTCCTCCAATGAAGTCCATTGTCAAGTCATCGAATGCTTGAGTGGGTATAGGTAGTGGCTATGGAAGTCATGTCAGCTTCAAGGCTGAGTGTTTATTAACTTGACATATGGTACAGGTCTTGACAAAGTTCTGAATATCCTTCTTCATTCCTACCCAATAAGCTACATTGGCTACTCTTTTATACGTCCTGAAGAAGCCGGAATGAATCGAGAACCTTTAGGCAGGACCAATCTGTCCTTGTACAATAAATGGCCATGGTGAAGTTTGTAGTTTGGTCGGCTGGTGGGTGCCACAACCAGATCTTGAATCAGGTCAGTCCTAAGCTTGGGGATGGGTCTTCGATAGGGCCGGTTGCCAAATCCTCGTACTCTGCAAACTGACTCACTGACAATGATGATAATTCTGGTTCCTCCTCACACCGGGATAAGGCATCGGCGACCTTATTAGTGGTTCCCAGCCAATAGTGAATATCAAAGGAATACCCCATTAATTTGGACACATCTTTCTGCTGTTCCGGGGTTTTAATCTGCTGATCCTTGAGGAATTGGAGGCTGCGCTGCTCCGCGCGTGTGATAAACTTCCTACCCAATAAGTACGGACTCCATTTGTGCACCGTGAAAACCACAGCCATCAACTCTATTTCATAAACTGATTTCTGTTTAGCTTAAAGGGAGAAGGCCTTACTTAAGTAAGCTATGGGTCGTTTGTTCTGAACTAATACAGCCCCCATACCATAACCCGAGGCGTCTGTGTGAATCTCGAATGGGGAGTTGAAATCCGGGGCTACCAGGATAAGAACTGAGGTCATGGCCTCTTTTAAGGCCTGTTGTGCCTCTTAGTCCCAACTAAAAGAATTTTTCTTTAGTAGTCTTGTGAGTGGCTGGGCTATGCTTCCATACCCATTTACAAACCTGCGATAGTACCCCGTTAATCCCAAAAAACTACGAAGACTCTTCACATTGGTGGGTGTGGGCCAGAAAACCATAGCAGCAATTTTCTGCAGATCCGCCTCAACCCCATTGGCTGAAATTAGATGCCCCAGATATTCCAGCTTCTGCTACTCGAATAAACATTTTTTTAAATTCTGAACCAATTTGTTGTCATCCAGAATCCTAAGAGTTTGTCGTAGGTGTCTGATGTGGGATTCCAAGCCGAACGGTATAACCAAGAACTCGTAATGCCCTTCATGTGTTCGAAAGGCTGTTTTAGGGATATCTTCGTCCTTGATTCTGATCTGATGGTATCCGGATCGAAGGTCGAGCTTAGAGAAAATAGTTGCCCCTACCAATTCATCCAACAGCTCTTCAATGGTAGGGATTGGAAATTTGTCGGGAATTGTTATTTCGTTGAAGGCCTTGTAATCCACACAAAACCTCCAACTTCCATCCTTTTTCTTGACTAACAACACCGGGCTGGCAAATGGACTGGTACTAGGCTGGATAATATGGGCAGCTAACATTTCTTCCACCAACTTCTCAATTTCATTTTTCTGATAATACGAATACCTATAGGGTCGGATGTTAGGGACTGGTGCTCCTTCTTTAAGGTTTATGGCGTGGTCGTGGCCTAAACTCGTGGGTTGATTTCGTCTCCAGTGGTCGTGAGTTTTTCCCCCAGCGAATAACATTCCACCAAGAATCCTCCCCCATGGTTGTTGATGGTCCGTAAAATGGATTTCAGGGAGACAACCGACTTCACCAGAGAAGGGTCCCCTTGTAAACTAACTCTGACCCCATAAACTTCAAAACTCATAGTCAACTTCTTCCAGTTAGCACAGACGTCCCTTAAGGAGCTCAACCACGTGATACCTAGAACAATGTCAGCTCCCCCGAGCTCAAAGGGAAAGAAATCTTGCCTAATCTGAATCCCTTGCACATCTAGAGTAACCTGACAACAGACCCCTTCTCCTTTCACAGTGACACCATTTCCCACCATCACTCCAAACACTTTCCCTTTTTCCACTGCAATACCAAGCTTCTCAACTAACTCCAGAGAAACTAAATTATGTGACGCTCTACTGTCGACCAACACCACCACATCGGCACCCCCAATTTGACCTTTTACCTTCAAGGTTTTATCTGACGTTATACCCATGATGGAGTTCATGGACAGAGCTAAGTCGTTTCCCTCTGGGCTGTAATTTTCGTCATTTTTCGGTGGAGTTTCACTCTTCTCAGACTCATCGTCATCAAATACCAATAGGATCTGCAAGGATTTGCTCCAACAGCGATGATTGGGGCCAAACTTTTCGTCACATCGAAAACAGAGGCCTCTTTCTCTTTTGTAATAGAGATCAGCTTTGGACAACCGCCGAGAGTCGCCTCCTGATCCCCCTCAGAAACTTGCGCTTGCATTTTCTCGCGTTCTCTCTTTCCTATTAGGTGCGCGAGAAGACGCGATCTGGCTTGGATCTGGTGGTTTTGTTGAGTTGGGCCACGGGGCGGGTCAGGTCGGGTCGGGGCTACTAGGTACTTTCACTGGATTGGATCACCATGTGGGCCGGTTTGGAGTGCTGGAGGCCTCTTTGGAAACGTGAGTAGCTTTCCCTGGATCCCTAGGCTTTGAATGGTTTGGGCCGACACTTATCCATGACCCAGTTTTTCTCCTCCATGCGATGGGCCTGCTCAATCACTTCTTGCAAGGAGTTGGGCCTTAACACTCTCAACTCAGCCCGTATTTCCTCTCTAAGCCCATTAATAAAGACTCCCATCAATATCTCTTCACCTAAGTCCTTCAACGACGCCATATGGGATTCAAAATCTTCTCTATATTCAGTCACGATGGAGTGTTGCTTCAGCGCCACCAACGCCTCATATGCAAAACCCTAGAATGACGGCCGGAATCCGGTGATAAGAGCAGCCTTGAACTCATCCCAAGATTTGAAAGGTTCTCTCCCTTCCATCCATTGATACCAGTTCAATGCTCTACCCTCCATGCAAACTGTCGCGACCTCAACCATCTCCGACGATCCAAATTTGTTGATAATGAAGTAACGATCGGCACGAAAAGTCCATCCAAAGGGATCTTCTCCACTGAAGATTGGAAGTTCCAGCTTCCGGCCTTTCTTCTCTTCCTTCCCACTTTCCCTGCTTGTTTCTTTTCCCTGTTCTCGGTCATTCCCAAATTCTGTATTCTCGGGAGTTGACTGATATTTCTCTTTTTCGCGGTATCGTTTCTCATCCCTCTCTTCTCTTAATCTCATTAATTCCCTCATCTCGGTCAAGTACTCCTTAAGGCTACCCACATCGTTTTTAACTGCACTCATATCCTCCTGCACAGACTTAATTTCTTTTTCCATATTTTCCATCCTACCTTCCATCTTTGATTTGACCATTCCCCACTCTAATACCAACTGTTGGAACCCTCCTACAATTCAGGGATTCACAGCAAAACAACACACACAAACAGTAATAATATGCACAAAATAGACAATAACATACTGTATTAATGGATACTGAGTAAATATGAAACAAGACCAAAGGAAAATAATAGATAGTACCCAGCAATTCGAGAAGCTGGGGACGTCCCACACAATTCCTGAATATATTTCTTGTTTTCTACTCTCCACACACTCTCTCTCTTTTATAAGCTAACTATTCGCTTCTGTAACAGTGTTGACAGCCACGTGTCGTTCCTCATAACAGCCTCAACAATCCTAACAACCTTTATTGCACACCTCACCACTTGTTAACAAACTCACACTCAACGTCCCATTATTCATATTCCTTCCCCTGCCCTTGGATTTATAGACCTTATGTATGGGAGGTCTAACAACCACTTATACAGCACAATCTATAAGTTTAAGGTCTTCCAAATTTTGGAAGCTATGAACCAACGTGCCGGGAATTACATCATCATTGCAATCTTGCAAATGCCGAAACTGTAAATTTTGAAAAACAAAACATAAAAACTTTTTTATTTTGATTTAAGGCATCAGATAAACTCGTAATTTCTGAAAAAAGAAAAACATACCTCTGGTGGATTCTGCATATTAGCTTCAACAATAATAGGCGTAGTCCAATTGGGGCAACCATCAACTTCTAACAGTTGCAACATAGGACAAGTTGAATAATAATTTTCAGAACAGAAGCTGATGAGTTTTGGGAGCCTTTGAAGTCGTATCTTTACTAGCGTAGGGAGCACGATATTTTTTCCATTTTCTATCTCTGCAATTTCGTCGCCCTGGTTATAATCTGAGACAATATGCTCCAGCCTCTCACAATCACTTATTATGAGTTCAACTAACTGCACCAAAAGTCGCACAATTGACAATGCGAAGATATTTTTCAAGTTACTGCAGCCATGCACTTCAACATGTGCAAGATTTTTGATGCTTACAAGTCGGATGGGTCCCTTCCATATAAACCTCAATCCTGGTAAATTCCACAGCTCTAATGATTCCAAACTTGAAAGCACCGCACTATTTTCTCCCTCAGTCTGGCATAAGCCTTCAAGTTTGAATATTTCAGATAGTTTATTGCAGGAAATGATCTCAGCCTTTTGTAATCGATGGAGTCTTTGAAGCAACACTGGTGGATATACGTTACACATACTGTGGCATTCTGAAATTTCCACAGTTTCCAGTTTTTCAAGAAACGTATTTGGAGGCTCTGCCCCTTTGCATATCTCTTCTAGATGACTCATTTTAAATAAAATCAATGTTTTCAGTTTTGAGAATGCAGCAGCTGGTGCCTGCCGTTGCGACGTATCTATGATGCATTTCAACTCCTCACAATATCCAGATTGAAGACAAATCAACTCACTGAAGCACGTTTGATCAACGATTAGGAAACGATTTTGCAAACCTTTTATGTCAGATAAATTAAGAAAGATATTGTACATTCTGCAACAATTCTTCAAATGTAATCAGTGAGGCCGCTTCGATACCATATATACTTAAGCTTCTTTTATTTCCAGTTGGTAAAATCCCAACATGTGGAGGCACCTTTATCTCATACCTTTCCAGTTTTCGGAAAGCAAATCCATTTGGAAGGCATCTATGTTCAATTTGTAGTGACAGTGTGACCAAGCATGAAAGTGAATTTAACTCACTGACTATCGCACAACTTTCCTCTGCCCTAGTAATCTCATCTGAGTGCCAAAAGAAAGAAAGGTCAGCGTATAATTCTTCTAGCTGAGAAAATCTTCGTAACCCATCTTGTGGAATCCTCAGTTGAAACCGACGCACGTCCAGTACTCTCAATTCAGTTAGTTGATCCCCCAATCCTTTGGGCCATTCTACAGCCAAATAAGAACCTTCCAAATCCAGAACTTTAAATGTTGTCAACTTTCCGAGAAAAGAGATGTCATGCAATCGGCAGTGTTTCAGTTTTAGACTTTGAAGATTCGTCAATAATTCAAGTGATTTAAATGACACTGGATCCACATTCATTATAGTTACAACTTGAAGTGCCTTCATGTCTTTAAAAAATTCACCTGGGTCACCATCGATTCCAAAATTCAGTAGTAAAATTTCAAGCCTAGGACAGACCAAGCTTTGAGGAAGCAAATTTATGTCACTACCATTGTCCATCAAGGAAATTGCTGTGCATTGTTCAAGCATTTTCTTTTTAGGCCTCTCCGTCAATCCCATGCTAGCTTTATTCATGAATACATGTTTTCCCTTGGATGCTATCCATATGGCAACATCACGAACCATATATGCATTTTCACGACCTCTTCACCAGCATCAAGTAGCAAACCCGAAGCCTTCAGGTTATTAACCATTACGCAAAATTGTTTCCTTAACTCTTCAATAGAGCTAACATCTTGGTATAAGTCTAACCCTATTCCAATTCTAACCAATTCGTCTAAAGAGATTTCAGAATCTTCAGGAAACAATGCACATAACAAGAAACAAAACTGGATTTGCTCACCCTTCAAATAATCATAACTCAACTTAAGAGTGGCATAAATACCTCTTTCTCCAGCAACTATGTTGTCCTCCCCTGTAACACTACTCATATCCTCAAGTTTTGAATCTCCTAGTTTTTTATGCAAAATTTTCATTCCTCACTAACCTTTTCTCTTAGAGCACTCCCAATAACTACAAGTGCTAAAGGCAAGCCATCACATTCCTTAGCAATTTTAATTGCCACAGGATTCAAAGTGGATGCATCACCTATGCCTGCATGCCTTTTGAGTAAAGCCACAGCTTCATCATCATTTAGAACATTTAGTTGAATTCATGACTGACACTCCATATTGATAGAAACTTGTAGTCGACGAGTGGTTAGAAGAATTTTGCAATTCTTGTTATTATCACCAAATGGAATTCCTAATATCGATTTTAACTCAAATTTTCCCCAAACATCGTCCAAGATTACGAGGATCTTCTTCTCTGTCTCTGTGAATCTCTTGAATAATCGTTGCGCTCTTTCTTCTTCACCTTGCTCCTCCAGTGACAACCAGCTGACCTTGAATATTTTTAAAGTTTGGAGTCTGAGATATGGTAACCATCACAACCTCATTAAAGATCTCCTTCACTCTATTACCTACTTCTTTTGCCAAGGTTGTCTTACACGACCCGCCCATCCCATACAATCCAACCATATAGATCTTATCATTTTTCAGTGCCTCAATAATATCATCAATAGCAGATTTTGAAGACCCGAAAATCTGAAATTGATTAGGCTTTAAAAATTCTATGCCTTGTAGAGTGGTACGATCACCCACTCCATCGAATTTGCCATTGTCTGCTAGCTTCAACATACTGGTTGTCTTCTTTGCTGCTTTCCTACCTAACCAATACCGCCAACCCCTATTCTTTTTCACTCCTGTCTCTTCTTTCAATCCCTCAACATCAGCCAGGATCTCGTTGGCATCAGTTAGCCACTTTTCTACATGTCCCTTGATTTTCTCAGTATTATTTTTGGCTATTTCAACATCCTTATTCACGTTGTCTCTTGCCAATTTCAAATTGATTTCTTGTTCTTTAAGTTCTTCAACAATTGTGTTGAAACAAAATAGATAACGGACTTGGTTTACTGTCGGCTTCACCAAGTATTCTCCAACCTTTGATGCAATAGCCAAAACAACTTCCATCCTCGAACTCTGTTATCAAGAAATTAAGTACATCAGTATAAGATAAAAAAAATAATCATTCACTGATAATTAAATATAAATTGGGATAGAACGTCTTTTTTATATCTTTATTTTTTTTTAAAGTGATAGTCATGTATAAAAAATTTGTATATTTTGTGCTTTTAGATAGTGCTGTATCATATATTGATGGCAACCAAAAGCATCAAATATATGCTTCTATACGTTTTGAGGAATTTTAGAATCCTTAAAGGTAAGGGTCCAAAATCCAAATCATGACCATAGCAAAACCATTTTAGATACATCCTCAACTAAGAGTGAACCCTCTTATCGTAGGTAAGGGTGCATTTGTTCTTTTTAGACTTGAATTTCCAGAGTATAACCACAAGTTTTCAATGAATAAACCTTTTCCATAAGAAAAATGCCAATATTGTAATCACGTTAACTTATTTGGTCAAATAAAAACTGCACATGAGAAAGCGGAAAGGACTTTCTTCCCAGCTTATGAGGAGTCTAATTATCCAGGCTTTTTTCACATTAAAAGAAAAAAGTCAATGTTAATTTTCCTTAAAGCTCAAATTGCTTAATGGCTGGTCGAAAAAATCTTGTAAAACTGATAAATTTTTGATTTTGTGATGTGTTGGCATCCCTTGGACCATATGTTCGTGTCGGTGACAGTGACATAACTCACTTAAGAGAGGAGGAAAATAAAAAAAATAAATAAGAGAAAAAGAAAGAATGAAAAAGTGAGAAAATGTTTTATAGGTCATTTTGTGATGTGTTGGCATCCTCTGGATCGTATGTTCCTGTCGGTGACAGTAACATAACATCTCGTTTATACAACATTTCAATTATAATATGATATGATAAAAATTATTCACAATTTTTAAATTAAAAATAAATTTTTAGTTAATTATCTTTTATTATATTATATAAAAATATTGTATGTGTAATATTTTGTTATTATTTAAAAGATTTTAAATTCAAATTCCTCTTTTAGTTGCTAATAAAGATAATCATTAGTGATTTTATTCGATTGATAGTTTTAAGGATTAGTTGAGGTGTGTATAAATTAGTATGAATATCTCCAATCATAAAAACAAAAACAATAATAATAAATAGAGAGAAAAATGAAAAAAATATTTTTCAATATTGTCACAATCGCAAATGCCCCTTTAAAAAAAAAAAAAAAAAATTATAGAATTGTGCATTTGTTTAATTATTCTATTCTTATTCCAAATCAAAATGCATATTTGTTTTCCTATTCTCAAAATCTTATCCTAAATTATTTCATTTTTAACTTTTAAATCATATCTCGTAATAACCACCTAACTCACCTAGGGATGGGCACGGGCCGGGGCGAGGTCAAGGACCATTGTCTCCAGCCCTGACCCGAAACCCTGAGGGAATTCCCCAATCCCTCCCGGAAGCTCAGCGGGGAATGGGAATTCCCGATTCCCAATTCCTCCGTTTGGGTTTTTTTTTTTTTTAATCCTTAATTTTATACTTTTATTATTTTTTTCTCCCAATTATATATACCAACCAAAAAGAAATTAAATATATAATATACATATTAAACATAAAGACCATATATCATCAAAAAAAAAATAAAAAATAAATCTATAATGTACATATTAAATATAAAAATCATCATAATAAATTGATCATATTAAATATATAATGTATAACGTTTAAATGTATACCATATACCATATATAATGTATAATATATAATGTCAAATGTATAACTTTTGTTTCATAGTATTATATATATATATATATATATATATATATATATATATAATCATCATACTAAATTGATCATATTAAATATATAATGTATAACGTTAAATGTATACCATATATAATGTATAATATATAATGTCAAATGTATAACTTTTGTTTCATAGTATTATATATATATATATATATATATATATATATATATATATATATATATATATTACAAATATTTATAATAATTTATTATATTTAATCTAGTTTTATTTATTACTTATTTGTATATAGTTTCATAAAATACTTACACAATTATAATTTGTTATTGTATAATGTATAATTGATTTTCAAATATTTATAATGTATATATATATATATATAAAATATGGGGGCCGGGACGGGGCAAAGCCAATCCCGACCCCGGCCCGTCCCCGAATTCGGGGGCCAATATTGGGTCCGATCCCAGCCTATAGGCCGAAATTTTCGAGGAAAATCCACCCCGTTCAGGGCGGGTCGGGCGGATCCCCGCGGGGCAGGCTTTGTGCCCATCTCTAAACTCACCTAACAATATTATTTCAAAAGTTAATTATTTTGACATAATAAGGAAAATACACATACAAACAAATAGAATTATGACAAAGAAAAAGTTGAAAATTAAAATAATATTGACATAATAAGGAGAGAATTATATCTGATAATTCTTAGTGTAGTCATACACCTTATTTGAGTGGTATTTCTAAATGAATATACTGCTGCCGAGACATTCCTTATTGAACAATACTCAAAATAAGAACCATCTAGTGGTGTCTAAAGCTGTCCAAAGTTCCACTAATCAAACTAGTACTGGAATCCTTTACAGCAAGAAGCGTAAGTACAACATATAGTTTAAGCAAATTACCTTCTTTACAATGAATAAGATTTAGTTATCTTTGAAGATCTTCATGAATTAAGAGAATAATAATAATGAGTATCGTGAAATAGTTTGAGATTGCTGTAGTTTCTCTTATGTGACTACGTTAAGTAATAATCTAAAATGTGTTTGGTTAACACATTTTAAAAGTGATTATGAAATAATCCATTTTATTGAAGGATTTCAAAAGTAATTATTTCTAGCTTTTAAATTTCAAAATCAGCTTTTACAAATGTCAATTACTAAAATGCCCTAATATTAAGCATTAATTCTAATTTTATTCAATACAAATTCTAATTTTTATTTAAATAAATAGTAAAATCAAATTATTAAAATAATAAAAAATTTGAAAACACAAATTGCATAAACTCTGCTGACCAGATCTGGCAAGTAAGAAACACCTCCGGCATCGTTGGAATCGCGTCCGACAATCTACGCAATGTTGTTGCAGGTTTGTTGAAATTTGGTGGTATTAAGTTGCAACAAGCTAAAAAAGTTTCAGCCAAACTTTTCCGACTTTCTATGGATAAAGCTACCGGATTTTGACAAAATGACAACATTATTGCATAATTTGCCAGCAAAAGATCTCAATGACGTCGATCGTGTGTATCCACTCGCCGCATGCAGGTTCATCGGTGACAACAGCTTGCCACTGCCAGCTAATTCAATTCTCTTATTTTTTTTTTTTTTTAAATTTCCAACTCTTTTATTAAGAACTTAATTTAATATAGTTTACTAATAGGGGGAAAAAAAAACTAATTCAGAATATATCTATTTTGGTTATTTTACATTACTAATATATCAATCCCCAAAAATAAAAGTAATTTTAAAATTAACAAAAATAAACACCCTAATAAATTATTTCTAAAGTTAATTATTTTGAAAATAGATCCATAAATGATTATGGGACAAGCTAAACTAAACCTACAATCTGATCCCACCATGCAAAGCTTTCGACCACCCAAAAAAAAAAAAAAAGTTCACCCAAATCCCTGAAATTTGAGACTCAGTGATTTGCGACGACACCTACTAGATATGATATTCTGTCATAAGTAAAATTATGTGCAGCATCGTACACAGTAACGGACCTAGGATTTTTGTTTAGGGGGGCCTCTGCGGCTTCATCATTTTTTGTTAACCAACTAGTAAACACTTAAAAAAAAAACCACCAAACCTTAAGCAAAGAAAATAATACAATATCAAGAAGCTGAAAGGAAATGATGCAGAGCACAATACTATCATACTTAAATAAATTTATGAGAAGCAAAACCATGAGTAAATATATTAAAAATCACATCCAACTCACAAGGAAACACAAGAAAATTTTGATGTGGAAAAACCTCTTAAATGTGAAGAGAGCAAAAAAAACCATGAGAATCTAACAATCTACTTAAATTCAATATAATCAGAAGACTTCACAGCAACCACAATCCACCAAAAATATTTCATACAAATTTGGAGTCCAATCACACAACTCTAACATAAGTAAAATACATAGATGTTTACAAAGAAAAAAAATTAAAATCCAATCAAACTTTAAGCTATATAACTCCAAATCCAACTATTAAAATCAAAACTCAACCATCGAGATTAAAAATTTAACAAAACTTTGCCTCATTTGCTCATCAGCCAAACATACTACAAAAAATATACTTAAATAAAAAAAATTAGAATTTAGAGCAATATTACTAAACGAAAAGGAGGTGAAAAAACAACAAAAGTTTGCCTCATTTTCTCATCAATCTAACCGACTAAAAACACCTTAATAAATTAAAAAAAAAAAAGAAACTGTAGTATTCTGAGCAAAATACAAAACAAAAGGACTGTAAAAAAAGTGAACAAAATTTAGCATCATTTTGTCATCAACCTAACAAACTAAAAATAATTTAATAAAATAAAATAAAAACCGTAGAATTAAGAGAAAATTACGAAAGATAGACAGTAAAAAAAAAATAATGAACAAAGCTTTGCCTCATTTTCTCATCAAAGAAACACATAACAAAAGTCAAACAAAAAATAACTACTAATTCAAAGCACAAAAATAAAATAAAATAACCTAACAATTAAAAAAAAAAAAGTAGAAAAATCAACCTCATTTTTTCAGTAACCAAACATGCAAGAAACAGTTGAAAAGAGCGAATACCTTAGAATTCAGAGATTGAAGTTGAAGAGAAGAGCGAGCGTGAGTTTGTGTTCAAAGGTTAAGTCTTATATAGTTATATAAAATTGACAATTATTGGTTTTGAAAGAATGATCATTCTTTCAATTATCTGTATGAGTTTTTGTCTTTTTTTTATTTTAGAAAATTGGCAAAGGTTACTTGTAGAAGTGGTTTTTCATTAATGTTATAAAGTTTACTCTTCATAAATTTTCGGAGAACTTTATGATAATCTGCAAAACTTCAAGAGAATTCTTGTCGAAAATGAATCCTTGGATTCTTCACACTCATTATTTGGCTATCCTATACAATGAAAAGTAAAAATTTTTAAATTTTTATTTACTTATTTGAGGGCCTACCCTCAAAGGGCCTAGGTTCGTACAAGCTCAAGCTTCGGAGTGTCAAAACGCCACCGTTAACCTTGAAAACGCCTTCAAAATCAGTTCTGTAGAAATGTCTAGTGCTAAAAAACAGGCCTCTTGAGATATTCGATAAATTTTGATTTGAAAAATCTGTTACCAGTGTAGAAACCATGTTGCAATCGAGTAAATGGGAAGTTGATGTATTCTTAAGCAACCCCTGTGTCAGGCCTCTCTGTGAAGGTGGAGACTGTTGAAGAATTCAAAGCCATGACCATGTATTTCTTCGAGAAAAGAAATGGAGGAGGAGAAGAGAGAGTTCACTTGGATTCTCCCTTCCTTCTCAGAAATTGTTTTCTTTTGAGGCCTTTCAAATTTTTATGCTAGTACTGAAAGAGAATTTACTTAGATGGGGTCAACGATATCAGCTGAGCAGGGTTTCTTCTTCTTCTTCTTCTTCTAGGAAAAGAGAATAAGGTTTTGAAAGAGTAATTTACCCGGCCTCCACCATCAACTGTTTCCCGAATCTTTCTAAAAATAGCAGGTTTTCGCTACCCGTAATTATGTAGTCAAATCTTCATCTTCTTGGTGGCATAAGAAATCATAAGCTCCATTCAGGATGATGCTTGTATCTATTAATTGAAATGGTCATCGGATGATTAAGTTAAATATATATTTTTTTATTACTTAAGCAATTGAACTGAAGTAGTTGTGTGAGATGGTCCAATTAACAGAGGTAAGCAGCTGTAATTTTATTACAATGTAGATTCTCAGTAGACTGCTGAAAGGAAGTTTAAGAAGGTGAGAAAACCAAAAAAAAAAAAAAAAAATGAGCTGGGCTTAGAGTTCCCATTATCGCCTGATTTGTTTTCCAGTTTTCCTATGGCTTCAGATAAGAATCCTCTTTCTTTTATCTGATAACTTTGTAATTTTAGCTTCAGTAATGCAGTAGAACTGGTTTATTAATAAAAATTTCATGAGTCAGCTACTTTAAAGAAACAGGACACTTGTAGTTTCTAAATTGCATCCATAAATTCATCTCATAATCAAAATGAAGATGCAAAGGAAGGGGAGAAAGAGAAGCAGAGTATCAAAATTTGTCTGGGTTTAACCATAACAAGCACCATATTGTAAATTATAATTAGCAACAATAAACTTCAATTACAGTTATCTTGATTCTGCAATACGAAAGGAGTTCTACTTTAGCACAAGAGAGGTGTTCGTGTCGCCTAAAAGAATTAAGAATCAAAAGCTAGCATAATCTAGGAGAATTCCAACCTATTCGAATTCAATCAAAAAACATGCTTTGTCAGCAGACGCCAATCAAACAAATTAAGCAAAAAAAAAATACACATCTGAATGTTTGATAGAACTCTTTCCCTGTAACTCACACACTCAAGCAACCAATTATATCTAAAGCAACTCAAACAATAACTCAAAACAAGATTCAAAGGAAATGTGTATATTGACAACAGAAATCAGAGTAATACACTTTTGGAATGCAAATCTACTACCTATCCAACTCACACAATGCTCAAAGATAAAATAAAAGACTCAAGAAAAATAAAGACACCGCTGAGCTTCGAGGGCCAGCTTCCTCCCCTTCCCCTTTTTCCTAACTTTTCTGAATATCCCGTATCTCCTGTCATTCTCCCTATTTAATTCCTCCAGCACTCCCACATAACAAAATGTTGTACTCTCCCTATCTAAAAATGCCATCTGTCCTGTACTATTCTGTCACCCTCCCATGTCCTAGCTTGCAATCCTCTATTTCGCACCTTTACCCTTCCTATTGTAGACCAGCACTTCATTGGTTCTATCAATGTTCAAATAGAAACAAACCCCTTTCTTCTTCAGATTTCGTTCTGGAAATCGAAAAAGAGTTTCAGTGCAGCCTACTTAGCATGAAGCCTCCTTTCTCGGCATCAGAGGTGCCTCCAGTAGTAATGATCAGCAGCTGGTGGTGAGATGATGTTATCTTGTGGCTAAGAATGAATCGGTCTTGTCTGTTGTCAGCGTTCTCCAGGTACACAAAAAAGTCTATTAGGGTATTACATGAAACTGAACCATTACAAGCTAAAATAATATTAATAGTCACATTGCCTGGTTAGCATGAGCATGTTTCATGCATCCTTCTTATTTCTTTTCTTCCTTTTGCTATGTGGCACTATGCTCATCATTTTCCTTGTACGGCAGTAATATTTCTTGGAATTGAGAAGAATCCCCTCCTTTAATGTCAATCTCAATGGCAGATTCGGATTGAGAAGAGTCCCCTTTGGTATTGATCTCAATGGTAGGCTGTGCGCTTTCATGTTCCTTGCCTATTTTGAGTGCCTGTAGAAGCAATTAATGGAAGCATAGTATTAAGCCTGTCATGACTTTACAAAAAACAAGTAAATTAAAATTTTTGGCCCCAGTACTCCATTAACGTAAAGAATTAGCAAACTTATGACTCAAAACATACACATAACTCAACTTCTGCTAAATAAAAAAATCTGCAAATACTTCTGCTTCAGCATGAACAAATCATTTCGTTGATCAAAGGAATATCTAGTAAGTATCTTGGGACCACTTCTTCAAAGATGGAAATATGAAGTGATAACCCACGGGGCAGAATTCATGAGATTTTCTAAATCTCCGAGTGACAATGAGTTTAGTTGAGGTAACCAGATTTCTTTGTCATCCATAACATCAGCTCTATCTCTGTCAGTTGTTGAAGACCTCTTGGCCATGATGATAGGAAATAGACATTTTAATTCGCTGCACCTTTCGATTGCAATTTGTTCGAGATTTGCAAAGAAAATAAGTTGGAATTGCAAGTTTTGATCCTCTTAATCATCTTCAAGTATGACTTGTTCTAATTTATAACACCAGGCAATTTTCAAATCTTGCAAGTGTCTTTCAGGAATAGATTGATGTCATTTTCAATGAATGTCATAGTTAAATACTTCCATTTACCTCTGATAAATAAATGAATTACTATTGGAAAAAAAAAAAAAAAAATTGTATGACATTCTATATCATTTGGGAATGTTAAGAAATAGATACTTTGGGTCTTACAGTGGAAACCTGGACTTATTTTTGTCCTACATTGGAATCCTGGACCTGTTTCTATCAATATGTTCTGTTGTTCTGTTTTTTCTCCTCCTTTTAGATTTAAGCTGAACAAAGAATTGGAATTCCGGAGCTACTTTTAAATCTGCACCAGGATTTGCATATGTGTATGATCCATCAAAGTAGTTCGGGATAACTATTAGCCCCGTAAAGATCATATGCATTATGGAACAGGTGAAACATATTATAATGTCAAATAAAGAGAGAAAACAGAGTATTCCTTTTGAGTTCTGGAACTTGTTGAGGCGGATTTGGTGAGGCGATCACCTCATTCACTTCTAGCCATCCTCCTCCATTGAGCAAAGACGGTGATTGAGAATTTTCATGAACAAGTGGAACCATGAGCCCTAAGCATGATTACTGAAATTAAAGGAAGCGCAAAGGGGCTTCTTGCAAGAGTGTTGGAGATCAGGACCATGACGATGTTCAAATCCATTTTCCATATTGAGCTTCCTGCATAAAGTGCAGCAGAGGACAAGTGCAGGGGTTCAAAGTAAAGAGGGTCGGATTTTTCCCCTGTACTTGAATGGGTCCAGTTATGTAACCTGCATTTTTTTTGCTTCGAGTGGAGGAAATTGAAGATTCACAAGGATCTCACAGTCCATATAATCATTTCTTACAATCTGATCGCTTGCCCAGATATCTCTACAGCTGTTTCAGTATCATAAACACCTTCATCAGCAATATCTACTCTCATTTGCGAGGCTGAAGAAAACTTAAATAGTGACATTGTACCATTGAATTTTACAGCAGACTGTAATGTGAAGCTCAATTTGTAGCTGATATTCTTGAGAGAAGATTTTTCTGTTTTTGAGCTTGATGATGGAATGGAAGGTTGAAACCGGGAAGAAATCAGCTGATCACCAAGAAAGAGAGGACTTGAATAGCACTCTACAATTTTTCCTGGAGAACTTTTGACCGATGCATGGAACAACATTTCTTTAAGAGAGCCATTTGGATACTGCCCTCTTCTTTTCCTAACTTGATGCTTCTTCTTTGGGCACAACTTTCTTACTTTCGCCATTTCAGCATACATATACTTCAAACCTGGAATTCTCAGATCCTGAGTCCCAGTGCTTTGCAATGCAATCCCGTCAAAGTAGCCCGAATCATTTTCGGTTTTCTTACTCCAAAGCTGCCCTATAACACTGCTAGTATTTCTGATTGACCATACTGAGGGAAATCTCAAGCTAAACCTTATTGAACAATCCTCAACATAAGAATTATCTACAGATCTAGGTTTTGTTCAAGATTCGGCAGGCAATAGCAATAAGCTGATTATTCTTCACATCCCATGACCCTTTGATGACAAATGTTGAGTTGAGATCAAAGGGCTGGTAATCCGCGTTATAGTTAGTATCAGGAAATTCTGCCAGAAATCTCAAGCCTTTGTCTGTCCACTGGACATTGAATTATGGTCATTCAGGGGTAAAACTACAAACTTCTAAACGTGTCTCAAAACTGACAGTTTAACCCAGATTTGGAATTTCCTCAACATTGCAACTCACTACACATGACCGACTCCACCCATTAATTCAACATCACAAGTTCACTAATTTATCGACAATTTTCCAGCAGCTTACACACTAATTCTCATAAGGTAACTTTACTATAACATAAAGTTATAGGCTACTATATATATATATATACACATAAACATATATACCCCATGCTAAAAGAACAAAGTTGTGACCAATCCAATATATCAACCCAACTACCACTTCCCATTACCAAAGTCTGGACCCATTTTTAATCATTCTCCCTCCTTTACTCTTCCATTGGCCGAGCTCAAACAACAACCCATAATGAAATTGCTCCCAAATCTACCAACCCACATTTCATATAAAATATAAAGCCATTTTATTTTATATACAATTATACCATGCCAAGTAGATAAAACTTATTATTTTAGAGTCAAACAAAGGCATTTCGCCTTACCATCTCACCAACAAAATTATTTCACAAAACCCATCATATATTTTACCACCAGCATAGCACATATAATCATCATATAAACATGCATGAAAATGAAGTATTAACCAAAAATTAAAAGAAAAACCAAATGACTGCCGACACTACAACTGAAGAAAATCCATTTCACCACTCAACAATTTGGTTTCCCTATTCAAGCAAAAGGATTCTACACATACATCGATACACTCAATACAAATTACCCAATATATATATACACCCTTATTTGGCCGAAAATCAAAGTCTTCATATCACTTATTTGCATGTTAAATAATTATGTAAAGAAAATAGATAATATTCCTCATAAACTCAAATATCATCAAATAAGTCAACCAAGCACAATTCATAATCAACCCATTTCACATGAATTTTTATGCAATACTATTCCACTCACAATTTCGGTGCTCCACCCAAAAGCCCAGCACTTCCTCACGGATTTCCTCCTTCCTTCTCACCAAATCTTACAAAAAATTGAGTGGTCTCCTTTTCTTCTTCACTTAGTCGGCGCCTACTTCTCTCTCTTTCTCCCTTCCATATTTTGTTTTTTTCTTTCTTCACTCTTTCACTCTTCTTCTCGGCTGAAACCCGTTTCTCCTTCTCTTCTCCTTTTTCTTTTCTTCTTTTCCCCCACTCTTCTTCTCTCTTTCCACCACTTAATTTGGGGAACACTGTTCATCGAAAATATCTGACAGATTTCACTTTAGTCCTCACTTCTTGCACTTTACTCCCAAAAAAATCGCAAAATAAAATTTAATAAAACAACTTATAAAATATTGGTATTACAGAAAAAGTCTAGAGATTATGTGCCACGAAATTCAAAATGCAATACAATTAAGAACAACCATGAAGCCTTAAAACTCAAACAAAACCAACAAGAAGCATAATAACAAGAGTCCAAAAAAAAAAAAAATCTAGGTTGGAGGAGAATTCCATCAGTATCTGCTGCATTGTTCAAATTCAAAGAATACACATGCGAATGTGCTAGATATAAGAGCCAAGCAATCTTCAGGTTCACCTTTCATTGTATACTTGCTAGCAGAGGCCAATTAGAGTTAGTGTAAAACACATCCGAAAGTTCAAATTGACGTAAACACCTTTCATCTTCTGATTTAATTCTGAAAACAGAAAAAGAAATTTAAAACACAGAATCATTATCTGATATATGAGAGTTTGAGTAAGATTTATACAGCCTAGTTAATAAAAAAGCCTGTAATTGTGGCATGATAGATCCCTTCGAAAGTATTAATGGTCACCATTCTCTGTTTTAAACTTGAAGACATGTTAGTTTGGGAAATCAGGTGTGGTATTATTTTATATCTTGTAGCTAAAACGGGAGAAAATTTAGCTGCCCGGTCCCCCCAAGTATGTATTAAGAAAATGGCCTTGAGACTGTTCATCAAATTTTTTATAATTTAGAGAAGATGACGTGGCATAATTAAGATTAATTAAACACGTAAAATGGGTTAAAATGAAAAGATTAAAACATATGTAGGCCGAATCAGAAATAATAAAAGTTTTCAAAATTTGAAATTTCGCAAAACAAGCCCCACTAACTATTCACGCCGCAATCGAAATTCATCGATTGAAAACGCGATTTCTTGAAGCGGGAGGGACGCGATTCTTTCCGATCGAACACCAATTGATTTGCACCCTAAATCAATTTCTTGAACCCTAAACCGAATACAGTCGCGATTTTCGGCGATATAGTCGCGATTTTCGATCGATTTGTTGAACCCTAAAATCGATTTCTTAACCGTAAACAAAAAGCGTGCCATTTCCGGCGATAGGTCCCATACCCGTCGAAGCGCAAAGCGTTGACACCAAATTTAATCCAAAACCATGAGTGACACCGACAATGAGGAGGAAGCCCAAGCGCCTGCCGAATCCTAGATTCCGGTGGCGCGTGACGGCTTCAATGGTGCCGGTGGATCATCGACCATCAAGGTGGTCCACATGTAGAGAGCAGCCGGCACAAGAAGCAGAGGGAAGAACCAAAGCAAAGGGGTCGAAGCGAGGAGTCGCGAGTTCGAGCCAAAAGGAGGAGGTTCGGAGAGAATTCAAGCCGGGAGGTGGATTCGGCGAGTTCGAGGCCGGGAGGAGTCGCGGAGGATCCAGCGCGAGGAGAAGGCCGGCGAAGATGAGGGTACGTAGTTTGGGAATTTGCTTGTAATTTCGCAAGCGATCATTTGTATCGCTTAAACCATTATTGCATTTTACTCGTGATCGCAGCAATGATCGCTTAAGCGATCTGAGATCTGGGCAGATGATTCTGCCCAGACCAAAGATCGCTTAAGAGATCATGAGTGTTTACTCTTGGTCGCTTAAGCGATCTTAGGTCCAGGCGAATCACGATTAAGAGATTCTCGCTTAACCTCGGTCGCTTGCGATTTAAAATCGCTTAAGCGATCTTGCATGAGACAAGAAAGATCTCTTAAGCGATCCGATTAAGCGACTACAATGGTTTTGGTTTATTTTTGTTGATGACATTTTATTTATATCGATTGTGCAGATTGTGCGGACCGTAAACTGTAGAGAGTACGAGTTGGAGCCTATAAGTGAGAAGGTATCCTACTTCCCTACAAGGGTGACGGTGAGGTCGAGCTGGGAGGTTTTTGACAGAATAAGGGTCATTTTAGCTAGAATGAGGCACGGTGAAAGAGATTTTGGTGACACTTGTTTCTCGCTTTTAAGAATCGGAAAAAAGTGGAAAAAGTCATTTTGGGGGAGGGGTGGGGAGTGCATTACATGTTGATGCACTCAGTAAAATGCAACAAAAAAAATGAAATGTGGTTCGTGGTGGAGGGAAAGCCACTACGGTTTGGTATGATGGAGTATGCGTTGGTGACGGGCTTAGGATGCGGGAAAGTGCCAACTAAGGCGGAGGCAGACGCAGTAAGGACGAGTGCGGGAGCCATAAACTTTTGTAAAAAGGTTTTGAAAGGGACAAAGTCTATTACAGGAAAAGTTTTAGAGAAGAGGCTATATACAGTTCGGTTTAGTGATGCAGAGAAGATAAAAGTGTGCTTGATATTGTTTTTACATTCTATCTTATTGGTGGTGACTCAACAAAAGTTGTTGAGAAAGATTGGTTGCTGTTTGTAAGCGACTTGGAGTTCTTTAATTCTTATCCGTGGGGACGGATATCATTTGAGCGAACCATCAAGAGCCTGAAAAAACCAGACATGGCGTTAAAGCATGTCGAATGGGGCGGGAAGGCTAAACCAAGCACGTATAATTTGTTTGGCTTCCCATGGGCAATGCAGGTAAATATTAATAGCTCTATGTTATATTTTTTATAATATGTGTGTTTGAATAATGACATGGACTGTTTTTTTACAATGTAGGCTTGGATGTACGAGGCCATCCCTGTCTTCGCTAAGGCGGGGGGGAGGAGCAAAATGTGAATGTGCAACAGCAATTTCCTAGGATGTTGCGGTGGCATGTCGAGAGCTGTAACCATTGGGATTATGGCCAATTAGAGATTGAGATTCAAGCAATGGGTAAGATTGAAGGATTAAGCTTTTGAATATGCAGTTGCTTTTTTATTTTGCTTCAATCTGATTGATTTTTATTTCTTATTGCAGGGAGTCGTCCGTCCCTTTTTGACCGCTATGGGGATGAAGCGGAAGAGGACTATGTCACATCTTTCAGAGCAATGGAGGATGAAAGGGATGAACAGATAGACCGACTGATGCGGGACCTAAAAGGGGTCACGCATGTGATAGCGATGCGGGGCCATTGCTTGACAATGTCGTTGATGCCGAGGATAATGAAGCTCGGGGAAGAGGATGAGGAGGAGAAGAGGGAGGAAGAGGTTCGTATGCCTCGGAAAAGCCCCCGGTACAACAAGTACCCGCTTGCCGAGACATCGGCGTAGAGAGAATGAGGTTGTTGACCTCATAAACGGCCTGTTTGAGAGTTTTACAACAGCCGTTTATGCAAAGCTTGAGAAGATGGAAGAAACAATGAAAAGGGTGGAGGAGAAAGTGGATAAGCTGGGAGAGAAAGTAGGTACAATGGAGGGCGAAGTTGGTACAATGGAGGAGG